>OY856188.1:88529551-89020628 GCA_963693315.1 Diogma glabrata | reverse complement strand
TGTGTTAGATTTTTCTGATTTACGAAATTGTCCAAGATATTAATAAAACACACATGTTTACGGAAGGGTTTTTGATCTGGCTCCACAAATGCAACCGTGAGAGTGCCGGTTGATTCAAACGCATTTTGTGTTTTACAAACTTTTTTGTTGGAGCCGCTCACTCAAAAACCTCCAACTGCAGAGGTCTTTTTTTTTTAAAGAAACTGATTTGAAAGGTTTCAAAGATTCTAAATTTATGAAGTTTTTAAAAATACTAGAATCCAAACGGCCGTTATAACGGATCTAAAAAACAGAGTTTTTTTCTAGTATAAAGCTTCTAGTTTCTTAACCATGAGTTAGATTGGGCTGATTTACGAACTTGTCCAAGATATTAATAAGACGAACATTTTTAGAAAAGGTTTTTTGATCTGGCCTTATAAATGCGACCGTGAGAGTGCCAGTTGTTTAAAAAAAAAATTTTTTTTGCAAACTTTTTTTTGGAGCCGCTCACTCAAAAACCTCTAACTGCAGAGGTCTATTTTTAAAACAAATTGATAAAAAAGATTCCAAAAATTCTAAATTTGTTAAATTTTTTGAAATATTAGTATCCAAACGGCCGTTATAACGTTTTTAAAAATCAATTTTTTTCAGAAAAAAGCCTCTAGTTTCTTAACCACGTGTCGGATTTTGCTGATTCACAAACTTGTCCAAGATATTATTAGAACACACAAGTACAGAAAATTTTTTTGATGTACCTCAACAAATGCGACCGTGAGAGTGCCGGTCGTTTTCGTTATATCTCATATCGTTTATATATATATATATATATATATATATATATATATATATATATATATATATATATATATATATATATATATATATATATATATATATATATATATATATATATTTTTTTTTGTTTTTTCATCTCCGCTTATCATATATAGTCGTTTGGCACAAAAATTTTCCGAAATTCCGAGATGAAGCCCATTGCAATAGGTAGATTTTTATATGAAATCTACCTAAAATGAATGGCAAGAACCATTGAACTCATAATTCTATTATGGATAAAATGAACAATAAAAGCTTATATTGTCAGCATCTAATCCGTAAAATAATATTTCAACGCAGATACTAGAGAGTAATTCAGGAACTTCGTAACGTGACGATCCATGACATACAAAATTTGCAAAACAGAATCAAAACGAAGTATCCTTACATGAACTGATATTTAATGCAGCTGGTGTTAGAGCATACATGCTTTCGAAAGACTTGAAATAAACGAAGCTATCACCAATGTATATTAAACATTGGTCTCTCCTTGCGATAAAATCTAAAATAAAATAAACAAATAAAACCAATATATAGTTTGCAATCCTATTTTCAATTTATCCTAAAATGCAAATCTAATATCGAATTTAACCTATAATAATATACGACAAATAATTGAAGGTATATTGACAATTATTTATGTCCATTTTCCAAAAATTTATAAAATTGTGGTTGTGTTTATTTTAAATTTATTTAAATTCTGTTTGATTAACTTATTAATTAATAGTAGTTTAATCAATGAGTGAATAATGAAGTAGTTTATTCTCAAGCAAAAGTTTAAAATTCGAGCGAGGCACGAGCGAGAATTTTAATTTGCGAGAGAATAAAATTCATTATTCACGAATCGATTACAATACTTTATTCTCTGACAAAGATTTTATTATAAAAAAGAATTGTGTATTATAAAAAATAAAAACATTTTCTTCAATTAAAACAATAAATCTTTATTGTTTTAATTGATAAATCAAATTTCTTAATAAAAAAACCCTGATGATAAAAAACGCCCTTCTCATACAATCAACCAAGTTCAACTAAACGAAATAAGAGAATTACTCAAAATTTGATTTTTGAACAAAACTTATCAAAGCAAATGTGATTATAATTTGAAAATAATTTTAATGAAATCAAAATAATTTGACCAATTGGAATCATACCAGTTGAATAAAAGTTTCATTAGGCAATAGGTTAAGTTCATTAGGCTATAGGTTAAAAAACAATACAATAATACATACTATTATTATCGAAAAAACATACAAATAAAGCTGATATAATTAAATGGAAGAGAATAAAAGTGATTTAAATGTGTATAGATTCGTTACAATGTTGCCTTTTATAAATAAAATTATTACTATGTAATGTGACATTATATGGAGTTTTGCAAGTAAAATAAATATTTATTATCCCTTAATCAGGAAGTCTTAGATTCAATGGAAAACGCCACTTTATCTTTATGACTATAAAAAATTATATCGTTCCCTCTTTAACACCTAATTACAACCACCTTTATCGCTAATAATTTAATTATCATTTTGATTAAAATTTCAAATAAAACACAAATCGAAACCAATTTTATACATCACAACAAAGGGATAATAATTCTTACTGACAGGATCAAATAGGATAAAATAATTGAAATAATAAAAAAAATATGAATTTTTAATTTCTGTCTAAATTGAAAATTAATTTCATTATTATTATTGCTATTATATACTTCGTCGATAGAATAATGTCACATCGATGATATGCAAATTTAAGTATTTTCTGTGCATGGAGCGATGCATTATAATTCCATCAACTGACGTATATTTATGGTACAGGGCATTTCATAAGATACGTGTTATATGGAAAAACTAAAATGTACACCATAACTTCAGAGCTTCTTAAACAATTGATGGCAATCATTAGTGAGATTAGCCTGACTAAAACATGTTTACATATTGCTTATACCTTTGTTTGCACATTTTGATTCAATTTATGGTCTAATGTGTAAATCCATTTATGATGTGTACGACAAAATTGGAAGGTGATTGTTCTCTTGGGATTAGAAATATTAATTTTGAATGCATTTTTTTATTATTGTAAAAGAAATTTTTGCATAACTGTTAAAAATTGCATGGTAAATTTTTTTAATGCTATTATAAATAGAAAGCGGATTTTATTAATGTTGATGGCTAATCAAGGGATGGGAAATTCTTTTATTTTGAAATTAAAGTATTTTTATTAAAAAAGTATTTTCATTAAAAAAAAACGAATGGAAATTGGAAAACATAAAGGAAGCATCATACAAACGTTTTTATCGTTATATGTAATAACTGTAAGGTTGATGAAGAATCCCAATTCCCGTAACTCCATATTTAACATATTATACTTTACATTAATTTTCTAACACTTTTCCCTTCCATTGAACAAACAAACAAAGATCCTAAAATTACAATATAGAAAATGATTTTCTGATTTTTCAATTAAGTTTTCAAAAACATGGTAAAACAAAAATAATCGAAAATTTTCATTTAAAATCTCAATTAGATTTTATTCTTGGTGTTTGTTTATTATATTCTAGCGGTTCTTTAAACAACATTCAAATTCTATGACAAAATTGTAAATAATTTATTTCAATTTAGTATAAAGTTTTTGGAAAAATTGAAAACTATCTCTAAAATCGAATATAATTTAAAATCACAAAAGAAATCAATCAATTCTCCAACAGAGTCAGGATGTTATTTTATTTTATTTGTGATAGAGTTATTATGAAATTTTAATCTTTTAGATTAGAGATTGATTTATAGAAATGTCAGGTTTATGTTAGGTTGTATATTAACAAATTGTAAATATTATGTTATTAATTGTAAATATATGTTATTATGAATTAGGAACTATTTTCATTGAGTCATCGTTAACGATTTATAGCTTTACACCAAATATCGCAGTCTAATTTAAATTATAACTACATCATCGCAATCTAAAATAAAAATTATTTCTTTTCTCCTTACAAATAATTCTGCTTAATTTCTGGTATATTCTAGGTAAATCCATTCTTTACAAAGAAAGCTCCAGAAATCTACGTAATTATTTTCGATATATGTATTTTATTTTAGGTTTTGACCCTTTTTCTCAGAAAACAATGTAGCGTTGATATATTGTTTGAACGTTCGAAAAATTCTATATCGGAATTTGAGGTTGAATACATATTTGTTTTGTATATGATTGCGTTTATGTAATCGTAACATGAAAGGGCTTTATTTCAGTATCCCTTAAAAATCAATTTTAAAATGTTTCACCCCCTAGTTTTTTGAATAATTTTTAATAATAATTTGTTTTATCTATCGACGTAGCCCTATATTGAAGCCCAACATAAAAGGCAAGACTCTATCCCAATTGCCGCTGGCATATCACCCGTCTTCAACTGTTGTCCGTGGTCTGCCGAAACCAATACAAGTGTTTGTTCCAAACCCCTTTTCTAAAGGAGACGAATCACAAGCTGCATTACATTACGTATCACAAGCTGCCTCTTACATTACATATCTCTCGACTAAATTGGGAGGATGTCATTGAAGACGAGCTACCTCCTTGTCAGGAACATTTATAACGAAACCTCTAAATTAAAGCCATCACAACCACCGCGTTCATCGCCACCAACAATTACGACGGCTGAAAAAAATGTGGAGGATAGGAATCCTACACTCCCTACTGTGTCTGGGGACTGTACGCAGTCCAAATTCTTCCTTCACTCAACTGGCGATGGAGGCATTTATTAGGGCTAGTGAAACCAATATTTTGCGCGTGCTAACCCAAGAGGTAGCTCAATTGTAATGTTTCGTGGTTTTGAACCACCATCTCCCCATCGATTAAATCACCAGTCATCTTCGGTGACAGTTCGGCCAGCTAGCTCCCAGCTTATAACACCGGCGTTTCGTGGCCAACTTCCTGGGCAACCGCATAGTCAAACGTTTAACTAACCATTTGACCACCAAAATAACCAACCATTTAATCATCCGTTTAGCCAACCTTATGATCCGACTACTAATCCTTCGTATTTCCAAAGGCCTGATCAACAAGCGTCCCAGTACCCCATCCGCACGGGAACAATATTCGTCAGTTCCTCTCCCTCCCATGTTACAGCGTGAGTTTATTCTCCCCGTAAACCCCACTTCTTCTAGATATCCACCACAAGTACAACTCCCACCTCCTCCCATACAGAAAAACATTGCAATATTATTCGGAATTGGAATGTAGTTTTCACCGGTCGACCTGATGGTCTGGAAGTAGAAGAATTTATTTACCGAATTGGAGTTCTGACTCACAATTCCTTCCCTGATTCAACTGACCCTCTTCCTCGTCCCCTTCACCTCTTACTCGTCGATCACGCTGCCGACGTGTGGTTGTGACGATATCATCGATAGACCCAACAGCTTCATTGGCCTAACGTTTGTCCAGCTTAACGCGTTGAGTTCAAGAATCGTCGTTCTGATAATGAAATCCGAGATCTCGTAAACAACGAGCTGGTGAAACATTTGACGAATTCCTGCACCCAATTCTTTGTTTAACCGATAGATTAGCTCAGCTCAGTCACAGAGACCTATTGTCTCTGTTAAAGAACAACCTAAGCCGTGACATTTGCAAGGATTTGATGTTCGTAGAAGTGTACAACGTCGTAAGCTTGCAAAAACTCTGTCGCAACCGAAAGAAGTAACTTGCACAGGTGAACTCTCGGTACAGACATTTTTCTTTTAGACCTGCACGGCAAATTTCTGAATTACACCAGAAGAACAACGATTCTCAAGAAGAACCCGAAGTGTACGCATTTAATTCGCCATCTATTGCAAAACCTTTTGCAAAACCACCGCTCGGTAGGAACTGCAAACGCGAAGGTCACATTCACCAAAAATGCACCGTAAGCCGGCATATGTTTTCTGTTTCGGGTGTGGAAAAGATAACACATATCTGCCCAACTGCGGTAGATGTCAGGAAAACCGTCGAGGAAGCGGGGTAACAATCCTTCTTTCTCCCTCAGAGAACTCTTAGAACATGCTCCCGATTCGGACATAACCCCTCTTCAAATTTCAAACTGCAATAGAACTCATCCAGTTCTAGAAATCCATGTTCCATTAGCTATCCCAGCTGAAGATACATCTACCATACTATCTATCCTTACGGTCATGGCAAATGCTTTTCTTACGGAATCAACCGCTCTTAACCTTTTAACAAACAACGGAAACTAAACCACCAATAACCACACAGAGAGAAAAAAAGAGTTAAATTTGATAAAAAAATCATCAAATTGATGATTTTTGTATATCAATATATGGACGAGAATATGAGTTCTCAAATTGATATAAAATGCTGCATCAGATTGAACTTTGGTTTATTTTTTTCAGTTGATGTAAATCTACTGATTATGATAAACAAATTTCTTATTTTAATATTATATTCTCGATATTATTCTCAAAGCTTATAAACTTGTTGTATCAAATCAATACCAAAAGTATCAATTTAAGATGGAGTTGTATTTCTTCAAGAATTTGAGCGGAAGAAGTTGAGAAACCAAAAGCTCATTTTAAGAAATTCTGATCATTTTAAGAATTTTTTTGATCGACATGATCGTATGTTACTTTTGGTATTGATCCGATATATTTCATTTTGAATCAATTCATTATCATTTTAAGAAAAATGTTTTCTCAAATCGAAGATGACAATATTTAGTTTGAGAAATGATTTTTCTCAATTTCAGTGGGCATGCGGTACGTTCAGCGACACCCACAAAAGCAAATAAAAAGCTGCCTGTCAGGGTTTTTAAGCCTGCGGGAAGATTTTTACATGCTTCGGTATTGCTAAATGTATCGGACATGCACTCGATGTTGTACGGCTATTTAGATTGACTTATGGCAGTCAGAGTTGTTTCTTATCACATAGACCTTTAAGAAACATCACTACTGTGACAGATATAACCCGTAAAATAGCAACCTTGGAAAAATAAGGAACTGGAATAAAACTCTCAATCCACCGATGTTCCATTAACCTTAAACGGGATAAAAAAAATCACTATTTTTAAAAAATATTCTTTTATTATAAATAGATAATTTAAAAATAAATTAATTATAATTTTGAATTTTTTTTTATAACGCATTTTGTACAAATGAGCTAATCGAATTGAGAATAGTCGGCTTCCACATTCCATTCTTATTTGTTGCAGGAATTCTTGTATTTGGTCTCGTAGCGTAGTGAATTGATTTGAACAGTTTTAACTGTCTTAGCTCTGTAAAAATTTAAATAAAAAAATAAAATTAAATTACTATTGAAGTGAATCAGATAAATTAGTTAAAGTTTGCTGAAATATGTGACTTCTATTGAGGGAAAAAATCAATCCACTGCATGCGTGTCATAAGAGGTGACTGAAATGGGGAGTTGTAGCGTGGCTAACCCAATTTCATCATAGGCCCACCTGTGGAGTTTAGGTCCCCTTCTTCAAAAAAATCAGCCCACCGCACTCATTCTTGTCGTAAGAGGCGATTTTCCTCGTCCCGTAAAAAACAATTGTTAATAAAAGACAACATAAACCTTGGAATGGAACGTCTTTCTGGTTTAGACCATAGCAAGGTCTATTGTACCTGGACAATCTGTTTGAATCAAACGTGAGAACACTGTTCCAACCCGGAAGCCTCCAGAATCTAATTGGGCAGGCAACAGAATAGCAGATAGATTTATTTTATGGATGCGATGAATGTTTCGGTATTGAGACAGCTATTTGCCTAAACAAACAACACTCTCGGTTCCCCATGAACTCCCATACAGGAGTCATGCAACCATGATAAAAATTGAATTATTTAAAAAAAAAACAAAGAACAAAATTAAAAAGGGGAAAAAAAACAATAACTAGAAAATCAAGATGAATAATAATAATAATTTAAAAAAAAATTAAGTATAGGAAAAAAAACAACAAAAAACAAATGGATATGGGATAAGAAAACTTAAATACTTAAGGGAATGATTACCCTGTACGATATCAAAAGGGTAGGAAGGAAACAGGAGGAATATGATAACAGTGTAGACTTAAAAACAACTGCCGAATGGAATGGTTACCTCATGTGCCTGAGGGCCAGTAGGTAGGTTTATACCGTCCATGCCCTGTTTGCGTTAGTTCGACGACTAACGACGACGTCAGTTGTGTGAAATTGTGCTGAGTAATTTTTCACACTGCAGCGGGTGCCCAACTAGCAAACTTACTTCTCAATTTGGAATTATATAAGTTTTAGCTTCAATAAAGCTTTGCTTAAGCTTCTAAGTGGAAGCTAGTTATATTTTACTTCTATAAAGTTTCGAATACAACTTCCACAGAGAAGTTCTCCGCACCGCCGGAATGAAAGCTTCTAAAATATTTCTATATTTAATATTAGAAGCTTTACCGAAACTTATCTACAGATCACTAAATAGAGCTTCCGAAAAAAGGTTATAGAAGTTATAGCTGTCATTAGGATTGTAGTTGTTTCGGTTGTAACTGTTTACAGATCGTATAGAAGCACAGCTGTCATACTCTAAAAATTGCTTCAATGTCTGAAACGAAATATGTCAACTGACGGAAGCTATTGCTTCTATTATTTCAACTAAATTTAGATGTAGAAAATATAGTGTAATTCAGGGGATTACTTTTTATGGAAAAAGATATGTGACATGTAATTTCAATGGGTTTATACGAAATTGAAGCTTATACGAAATTGAAATCGTTTGGTTTTTGTCAAAAAAGTATTGTGCATAAGGTGGTTTTTGTTTTTTAATCTATTATTTAGACTTATTTTGCACAAGGCGGGGAAAGGCGGGGAAAGTTCTCCAAATGGCCTTTATCGAAACTGCTTAGAAATTTTAAAGAAACTATGAAGATGGGGAAGTTAGTTTCGGTAAGACTGTTTAGTGTTTTAAAAGAAGTTAAAATGCTAGTTGGGTGGTCACCCTCACTCTCTTTATTTTGCTCTTCTGGCCGTCAATTTAGAATTAATTTTATTATTTTGGGTTAGGTTTTTCCTTTAGTTGTATGGCCCCCCATTAATTTGGGGAGTTCAAAGACAACGAAAAAGTTTTTAATTTTTGGACGGTAAAAACTTCTAGCATCTAAAAATTCAATGGGGTATAAAAAACGGCATCGCAGAAGTCTTTATATTTCTGGGACTTGTTTAAGGCTGGGAGAAGCTTGCCAAGGACCAACCGGGCTGGCGGCTTATTGTTGTCTCTGCTAAGTTCCTTAATGGGACATAAAGCCGAAGTGTGTTTTGAAAGTTGTGAAATTAGTGGCGAAAAATATCTTTTTTGAAACATTTCACCAGAAATCTGTATACTTATAAACATACCATAACTACACTCAATAACTACACACTTTTCATGATCTAAGACTGCCTCGCAAAAGATGAATGGACTGTACTGAATTATTTATTTTGGGTTTTATTTAACTAGTATAAAAGGATCAAGTTAATGCAGAATCAAATTAATGCATTCAACTATATATTATATCTTATAGTTTAATTGTGATCAAAACTTGTTTACCTGGGTCAGTTGGCATATCGTTCAAATCCTTTAGACTTTGCTTATCTTTAATTAGTTTGCGTAGCACTGGTACCACAACTTCGAAAAAATGTTTTGCCTTCTCCAAAAGTTTTTTATGTTTATTCGGAAAGAGTCTTTTAAAATCTAAATCAATCGGTAGAAAAAAAAAGAATCTGTAATTCCAAAACAGTCTTAAAATGCCTTCAACTTCAACCTTACCAAAATGCTGGCATTATAGCATTTCTATAAAGTGGCCAGTCATTAAAAAATGTTTTAAAGATTTATCCTTTGCTTCTTTAAACTCCCTTAGACGACCCTCCCAACTCCGTATACAATAACTTTCGATAGTCAGACACGGCTCTTGAATAACAGGTAAGGTTTGCTTCAGCTCTTGAAATTCTTTTTGATCATATTCAGTAAGATCAACCGTCGAAGAACCTAATATTAAAAATAATATAAAAACAAAGTTTAATGCGATGCATTTGTCTGAAACAATTGTAAGAAGTTTTACCAAACAATTGTAATCCTGAAGTTGTTGGAGTATCCAATCGAATTTTTTTCGGTGTAATCAAGCAACCTGCACCTCTTAATTTGGTCGAAGAATTTTCATACAAATTGTATAATTTCCTTTTGGAATTTTGCCATCATAATAGTTATAGTTTTAAAAACAAAAAAAACTGTTAGATTTAAAACTTATTTTAAATGTTTTTAAAACTTTTCATGCAATTTTTAACATTTTTTCATGCAAGCATTTAGTACTTTATACTTTAGAGCTTTAGAGCTCAGAAATCGATAATATCGGTTGATTTCGGAATTTTAATAAATTTCGACAAGAAACCATAATGTATGTATTTACCCAGAAATTTTGTCCCCGTTTTGCTTCAAGCCAATTGTTAAAAATATCCGATTTTCACCTTCGATTGACTTGAAATTTTGTGTGTGATGTAATTTAATTCAGCAATTTAAGCACCAATAGTAGCAAGTACATGCATCAAATAAACTGAACCCAGGACTCCCGGCAAACTGAATGAGCCAAACCTTGTTCTGTGCACGCAAGTTTACTTTAATGAACGCAGAAATTTAGAGAAACATGCAACTTACCTTTTGAACTCTTATTATTGCTGTTTTTAAGCGCAGCTAGTATCAATTCTCGCACGGACACAAACTTTTTTTTTCACAAGTTATAAGACGCGTTCATCTGCTGAAAAACTCTCTCACTGAATAATGTATCGTAATTTTTTATTCGAACGTATTATATCAAAAAAAATTATTATCATTTCGATCTTATTCTTATACGTTCAATTTGAGAGAAAAAGAATGAAATCGAGAAATTTTTTTTCTCAATTTTATCTACGTAAGATCAAATCGAAAGTAATCGAATATTAATTATTTTCATTTCGATCTCATAAGTTTAATTTGAGAGAAAAATAATAAAACTGAGAATTTTTTTTTCTCAATGTTATATACGTTGATCCAACCGAGAATAATCGAGTATTAGTTAGTTTCTTTTCGATCTCATAAGTTCAATTTGAGAGAAAAGGTATAAAATCGATAATTGTTTTTCCTTAATTTTATCTACGTGGATCAAATTGAGAATACTCGCGTATAACTTATTATTATCTGATCTTTAAGTTTCAAAAAGAAACAAAAAGGATTAAAATGAAAATATTTTACTCTCATTTTGACATTTGTGAATAAAATAAATGATGGGGAAGTAACAAAGTGATGTGTACTTCTCTGTTTAATTTGAGAAATGGAAATCTTATTCCGATTCAAAAATTTCTTATATTATTTATACAGAAAAAATGAAAACGATCTTTATTTACTCAAAACAAGAATAAATGTATTTCCTATTGTTGAACAAAAACAATTCTCAACTTCAGTATTTCATTCTTCTGTAGGATGATCGAATTGATAGTTTTTTCTCACTTTTAAAGTTTTGTTGTATTAAAATGATATAAATTTACTCGAAATGAGAATAAATGTATCTTCTGTTTTTAATCATATATAATTCTCAATAATAGTATTTTATTCACTTTTTTGTGTTATCGAATTGATAGTTTTTATCTCAGTTTTAAATTTCGGAGTATTAAAATGATTTAAATTTTCTCAAATTAAGAAGAAACTGAATTTTCTATTTTCAATCATGCACAATTCTCAAATCTAGAATTTTTTTTCTCTCTGTGCATTCTCAAACGATATCAGAGCAGCGTGATAACTCCACATGTTCTTCCGTTTAATTCACATAAGCAACGACTTCAAGATTACTTAGCTACCAGGTCCCAAATATTCATTGATGCTATTGGAAAACTCAAATCTCCATTGAGATCCACTCTTCGAATGCGTCGTTTCTGGCGTATTCACGATCCATTTCGTTCTAAAACTATCTCTTCAATTTTTACGCTTTCAAATTACTAAAGGTAACATGTCAAGGAGCTATTGAATAAAACCCAGGTGGCACTGTTAGACAGTGGAGCGTCTATCAGTGGCATCGGTGGTACGTTCTCTCAAGGATTGTTACAAACTCCGCACCTTCTTACTCGCTCCACAGCCAAAATCAATACTGCAGATGGTACCAGTCAAAAAGTTATTGACTGGCAATGCTACCAAAGTTTTGTTCAAGGGTTATAGTAAGTCAAGCGGCGTAAGGCACAAAAATTAAGTGCTTTGCCCACAGAGAATTTTGGTATGGTTTTACTGTTGTTCTGGGGCCGCAGAAGTAGTAATAGACCGGAAGGCAGCGTTGCATTTTTGTTAGTGTTTTGATGCCAATTGAAGTTAATTTTTATAGATAGATTAATTATTTGTGATGTAGAAAATAAGAGTCAGCCGTCAGAATTGCGGGGGGCGTGGCTGTGGAGGAATTTTAAGCTGGTGAAAAATCGAATTCCAAAAGTCATTTAATGCATCTTCAAAATTTTTATGATGCTTGTTTACATCATAACAATTGGAAAAAGAGTGATGAGTTGATTGGCGGATGGGGTGTTATAGGTCAGCTACTCTTATATATCTGTATCAAAATGCAATATGGTCAAGTCATTTGATGCCAGATGAAATTCATACTGATGACTTATAGTACTATTAAAAGTATAAAAGCAACAATCAGCTGCAAGTATATCGGAGGTAAAACCGTCAGCTGGGACAGTAACATTTTTGAAGGATCATTGAATCTAGTAAAGAACACAATTTTTTCTGCAAACAGCTGTAAAATTTACCTTTACTGCCACTAGGGAAAAGGTTGGAGTCTTACATTTTACTTTGACATATAATCAAAGTGGCAGTTAAATAACGCCATTTTTCTTTTTTTATGGCGGCAGTAAAGTAACTCATACTTTTATGGCGGCAACAAAGTCACTTTCATATTTTTACGACGGCAGTTTAAGTAACATAACATGAGATTATTAATTATCAATTGAAATATGAGATTATGAATTAGAATCTTATATGTTTTCGTAAAAGCAGAATTTCGTGACAAATTTACGTCGTTAATACTTTTTAATCCATACATTCGACAGACAAACGTTTACATATGATAGTCTGACATTTCATGGCAGTTGTTGTTTTTTCAGTTATTTCAGTCAAATCGAACGCACCTTATGTTATAACACATGTAATCATTTGAAACAACAACCCCTGGGCCGGTGCCGATTTCATGTGATGATTACCGCATATTTTATACTTTGTGAGGCGCCTGTCCTTGACGAGTCCGAAAACTTTTCTTCTGCCATTTTTCTCGATTCGGCCGCTTTTTCGTTCGGCAAGCTCCAAAAAATGCCGATTGCCCGGGATCTTGTAATTTTTTTTTAACTGTGAGGGTTTATTTTTTAGAACACGAGGGTAACCTTGTTCGACCAAAATTTGTCCGTTATTGTCCAGTCCGATAACCCAAACATTCAAAATGTCAGTTGTCGGACTCGACAATAGCAGACCCATTTTGCTCGGACAAGCTTACCCTCGTGTTCTAAAACAAATTTCCAACCCCCACAGTTAAAAAAAAAAATGTGGTAGTAAATTTACAAGATCGCGGTCAATCGGCATTTTTCGGAGCTTACCGAACGAAAAAGCGGCCGAATCGAGAAAAATGGCAGCACAAACGTTTTCGGACTCGTCAAAGACAGGCGCCTCGAAGTATAAAATATGTGGTAATTATCACATGAAATCGGCGCCGGCCCAGGGATTACTATATAGCTCTTTTAATAAACGATTCCATTCAAATTTGATAATTTTTCGTTGTTTTCACTTTCTTTTGCTTTCCGTATCTTTATATTATATTATAATCGTAACGAAAAACCCAAAAACAAGGAAATTCTCGAAATAAATCTTTAACGAATTCAAATAAGGCAATAAAAACCTGGATCACTCCACTTTTCAGCTCGAATCTAAACAAACCAACTTCACTCTACCAAACTCCCAAACTCATGTTTTAACTACCAAACGTCAACTAACTATCCAGTTCAACTGCCAACCACCATCTTTCCAACACAATCCACAAAACCCAACTGTCTAAACTTTCCAACTGACTAACTTTCTAGCAAAAATAAAATGAAAAGAATTAATAAATGGCACGAGCCAAAAAGAAAATTGTCAGCATAATTTTTTTTTGTTAAAATTGTGTTCATAATTAGGTGAAAAATATGAATAGAAAACAAAAACAATAAATTAATTTTTTTCAAACGACTAACAAATCATCTATCAAACAAAAAAAAGTTTGACGAAATCGGTATAGCCGTTCTTGAGCAATTTAATTTCAAAGTTACATCGGATTGGCAGAATTTTCATTTTTCATGCATGTTGGGGTGCCTCCTATGCTCAAACTATGCACTTTAATAAAATTTTAAAATAAGTTGTATTTTTTATTTTGTCCATACTACTTATATGCTAAGTTTCAGGAAAATCAAAAATGATCAAGTTCAAATCCCGACTTTTTCATCTGCGATCACGTTTTTCATCAATAGTAGAAAAAAAAATAAATGCGATTTCGTTGGTTGTATACCTATTTTTTCAAAATTTATCCCTTAAAAAACATATTATAGAACTTCTCCCGCCCTTACATCTTAAACAACCTCATAAGTGTTTTTAAAACCATCACAAATGGCAACTTAATATAACAATTATTTGTTAAAACTATAAAACCGGTTAGATAAATAAAACGACATACGAGTATGAACAATCGCTAACCTACAGATATATGAAAATTTGAATATGAAAACTTAAAAGATTTTCAATTTGAATTTATTGAAAATTTTCACTATATATGAATTTCCGTTTTCTGAAACCATTAATTTTTGATTAAATGATTACAAAGAGAATGATAATGGGTTTCGGCTATTATCAAAAATTTGAAATGTGTGATCTCTGACACGTTCTTTTGTAATCAAAAATGTATGTTTTAGTTATTTTTGTATATTAAAAGGATTCGTTCTTTATTAATTTTTGTGTTTGATACTAAATTTATTGTTTTATTTTAAGGTGGGAGAAAATTTATTGAAAGTCAACGTTCTTCCAGAATCTATATTTCTTGTATTCGAACCTCACCAACGTTTAAAAAAACGAAAATCCGGAAACTTGTAGTGTCACGAAAAAGTGAATAACGACATTATTATTTTATCTTAGTTTTTTTACAATTTTCTTCTATTCAAAGAAAACGAAACAGGAAAAGACAAAAAATAAATAGAAAGATTTTTTATTTATCAGGAAAATAGGGAAAATTAGTTAGTTGTTCGCATCTTGAATTAAATTAAGAAAACGAGTCACATGAAACATAACGAACAACAACAAAAATCTGACAACAAAATATATAATTTGGTTGGTTGAACTGATTCGCTAATTTATTGCTGAATAATTATAATTTGCAAAAATAAAAAAAAAATTGAAAAATAGAAATTTTTTTCTGAAAAGTTGATAATTTATTGTTTTAGTTGTGAATAGTTTTGTAAATAATTTATGAGTTTTAAATTTTAAAGTGTTGATACAAGGAAGCGGATTGCTATTACGTTTTTCGAAATTGAGAAAAATTAGTAAGTAACTGAAGTGGGAACGGATCAGGAAATTGAAACGACTATATATGACATCGGAATAGGATGTTTGTTTTCAATTACGTATCTCTCAATATGCAAACCTAATAATTGTAATTGGGACAGGTGTCAAGTACAAAGGAATAAGGAATATAATAAGGAATGAAAGATGAAAATAATACGTCACCAATTACCTCGAATTGAATTAAATCTGAAGCCGGTAGACTGTTTTCACTAGGTATATCTCTATTTTGTTCATTTTTAGGGTTCCGTATTTTAAAAAAGTAAAAACGGTACCCTATTGGTGAGACTTCGGTGTCTGTCCGAATTTCTACATAATAAATTTACTCACAAACTATAAGTGCTATCAAGTTGAAATATTGAACAGTTTTTAAATGTGTTTTCCCACGCCTACTGATAACAAAAAAATTCAAATATTTGTTTTCATCTATATTTTAAAAACATAGATAAGGAGATTGTAAAACAAAAGTTTTTTGTAAGGAATCGAGCTTGGTTTAGAAAAATCGAAAAAGATCAAAATATTTCAAAAAAAATTTCATTGATTTTTCGACTGCTTAGTTTTATTGATATTGCCAAAAAGGGTGTAGTTTTCCCTTCCCCCCCCCCCCCTTAACTTCGAACATTACAAAAGAAAAAATTTGGAAAAATTCATGGTTACGGGCGCAATGTTGTAAAGATTGAATGAAAACTATAGTGGTTTGCTCATCATTTCAAATTTTATTTTGAGGGGTTTGAGGGTGGAAATTTTGAAAAAAATTATTTTTGACCTTGTTGAGTGGGGTGTCATATGAAAGGTTAATTTATTTCTAGTCTAAAGCAGTTTTTTTGTAATTTTCAAAAGTGCAGTTTTTGAGTTATGTTCAAAAATGTGAAAAAAAAATTCCTGCCCCCCCCCCCCCCCCCCCCCCCCAGCCCCCTTAACTTCGAACATTACAAAAGAAAAATTCATGGTTATGGGCAATGTTGTAAAGATTGAATGAAAACTATAGTGGTTGGCTCATCATTTCAAATGTTATTTTAAGGGGGTTGAGGGTGGAAATCTTGAAAAAAAATTATTTTTGTCCTTGTCGAGTGGGATGTCATATGAAAGGTTAATTTTTTTCTATTCCAAAACAATTTTTTGTAATTTTAAAAACCGCAGTTTTTGAGTTATGTTCGAAAATGTGAAAAAATTTCCTTTCCCTTTCCCCCCTTTAACATCGAACATTACAAAAGAAAAAATTTGGAAAAATTCATAGTTATGGGAAATGTTGAAAAGATTTAATTTTGAAAAAAACATGTTTTTTTTTCATATGAAAGGTGAATTTTTTTCTAGTCCAAAACAATTTTTTTGTAGTTTTCGAAAACACGAAAACACCGTTTTTGATTCATTTGATTAAAATTCTAAAATTGTGTTTTTGTGAAGGACTATTCACGTAAAATAATCGGAGAAGAAGATAAATTTTGCTATACGTTGTAGCACTAGTGCAGCAAAATTGTAGCCACCATCACTTTGATTTTAGCTCTGCTGGCAGTCATTGTGAATGTTCAACTAGCTGAAGTTCAAATCCTACTGGTATACTATACCGATCTCCCCAATGTTCAGTAGACAAATCACTTGACTGTGTCAATAATGCACTCGTTGGCAATAATTTGACGACACTTTTTCCTCCAACTATTATGATAGATGACTTTAATGTTGGTTTCAATAAAAATCCTCAAAACTGGCTCTCAAACTATTTCCTACAAAAAAATTTATAAAGAAAAATTCATGAACCAACAACAGTTGAAGCTTCAACAATTGATAATATATTTTTCAATATAAATAATTTATAAGCTGGAATTATTGAAGCTTTCTTTAGCCCCCATAAACAGCTTTGGTAAAATGCAACCCAACGGGAAACTATGCTAACAAAACTATTGTTTTCTTAAATATTATATAACCCTCAGCGACTTTTAATGACTTTTTATTTAAAGTTATAGGTTTGAAGTTATTAAGTTTGTTAGAGGAATGTATAAAGGCTGATTTTTAACTTTTTAGTATTAAAGCCTAATAGCTTATATTTCCACTTAGCAACTTAATTTACAATTCTTCCTATTATCATATTGTTAACGAAAGTCCACGAAGATGATTAAAGTTATCAGGGAGAACCACTGTTGAAAAAGTTGCGCTGGAAGGTTAGAGTTCTACATGTAATTATTTGTAATTACCCGTAAGAGAATGGACCACTGGAGTTACTCTAGTGTGAGTTGTGACGCAATAGATTTTCAGACTTAAATAAAATGTGAAATTGTTTGAAAGTATTTTTGCTTTGTTTGCATAATTAATTGGTAACTTCGAGATGAGGTTGACATTACTTTAATTTTTTTCTCTGCAGAGATGATTGGTACATAAAATATTACATGAGGAACTACAAGGGCTCTAATTGATTTCATTTTGGAATTTCTTGGTGTAAAACTAGGTGTTTAACATAGACTGATATGTTTACAAATATGATTGATATATGGTTTTCCCAATTTAGAGAGCACAAATTATACTAAGGATTCGTAAGTTGTCTACAATTCGGATTTGTTTACCGTTGACGCTCAACAGAGTTTCATTTTGCAGTCTAGATAACACAAGCTTATTTTGTATAATGACTATTAGATTATTAGATTTATCTGGATTTATGTTTATGTTGTTGCGAACATAGCTTTAGTAAATTTTTGCTATATGATTAGTAACGACTAGACAACAACCACAAATTGGCAATTTTGTGATGTTAACACGTTTTATTTTTTCATTGTCAAATTCTCCATTATTATATTACTACTAACATGCCAAAAGTTCTTTAAATATTTTAAGTCTCCAATATAAAATAGTGGTTAAAAAATTTAATCATTATATGAAAATGAGTGAGCATTTATTATACGCATAAGCATAAACTAAAATTAAGGAATGCCTACAATTTATTGTGATACGTATTTAACACGTTTAATCATCTAGTGATGTGCTCTTTGCACCATTCATAAACATACAGATAACGTTAAATTTTATTATCGAAATCTGATGTGAGAAAAGTGTCAACATTAAATTTATGACACACAGCAGCGTCTAAAGCAAATAATTATCTAGACTGCTGTGCACTACACTGCCCTATATTACTCTGATCTACATAGCTACTATTCTCAGAACAATATTTGGACAAGCTATATTAACACTATATATTTTCCAGCTATATTTGGTAACTGTATTCTTCAATTGTACACTCAACTACCACACTCTAAAACTACCAAAACTGGTCACCATCAACAAGGACTCAACGCAATTATTTTTTAGATTTGGAGTCAACAAGAAGTAACAAATTTATTAATTTTGCTATTTATTTAATTTAATTCTACAAATAATTTTATAAAAAATATGTACACTTTTCGAAAATTTTTGGTTTGTTTCGAGGTTTTGCTAGTGGAAACATTCTCAACTATTATTGCGCGATACAGCACGTCTCTATAGCTTTGTGCGGTTCAACTTTTTTGCTTAGTTGCCATCAAAACTTCCTTACTTGGACACGGTAGCACAATCCCGATGGTTTAGGCAGATCCAACAGAAAACTTAGAAGCTACCGAGGATAAAAATTCCAAAACCTTCAAGGTTACTAAAGACCAGCTTCAGGCACTGGTCGCAGAGCAGGTAAATGAATCTTAGAGGTACAACAAACTTCTTCAAATCCTTCATCATCTCCGACCCTTGCTCCGTCTATTTCAACAGCACCTGCTACAACTTCTTCGGCAACTACGCCACAAATTAATCATGCGAGAAACCGGACTTATGGTTCATCACTTTAGAAAGGCGATTCCGATTCGTAAGGTCATGTACTTAGCAAAATCACTCCCGCACTGGCGACTGTAGTCAGTGACATTTTGATTAAGCCGATCAAGATTGCTCCTTTATGATAGTATAAAAGTAGCTCTCACTCGCCTATCCAGCAGCACTTTAGACCGCATACGTAATGCACTGTGTGGTATGATGCTTGGGGATTAGAGGCCCTCTTTTATACCCAAGATAACATTTACGTGATATGACTTCTGAATCCTAAAATTCATTTTAAGGGTCAACTCTAAAAATTCTTTGGGAGAAATAGTTCCCTACTGTCGTTCGTACTGCTATCGCGGTGGTTGATTCTGAGTCAGCCGAGATATCAGATAAAGTCTTCGCTTCCCTAAAGGAATTTCAAATTGATATGGTTTCTAACCCTAGCGCTTCTACTTCTTCTTCCACCTCAAGTGAGCTAATGGAATTGGCTAATCAGGTCTCATCCCTGCCATTCAATAAAAAAATCTCATGAGACCTTTCCAACCTAATCGAAGTAGATCCAAAGACTGAAATGATGTTCGCAAACAAAATGTTCATCGATCTAACCGCTCTCCCATGTGACCACGGTCCAGGTTACATGTTCAAATGTTTGCTGGTATAAGATACTACCATTCATAACTTTAAGGGAGATGCCGAAAAATGCAATCCTGAGTGCAAACATTTTTCAAACTCTCTAATTCCTCTGCTTCGACCTCTTCCACAAACGATTAGACTCTTCACCTGTGACGGCGTGTGATGATCGTCATTCCCAACACCGTCTACTGGTCCTCGATATTTCTTCTCGAAAAAACATTCTTGTTGATATAGGTGCTGAAGTATCAGTTATTCCCGCAACTGTTAAGGGAAAACTTAGCACTTATGGTACACGGTATCTAAACTTAAACATTGGTCTCAGGCTATACATCAGTCAACTCACAACTGATATTCGCCACATCTCTGGAATCGATAATGTAGTTGCACACACTTTTTTATGTTGAGCAAATATTAATTCCAGAGAATATTCCTTACGACAAAATTGGTGATGCTAAGTTCAATGAACAATGTCATTATTACTATGGCAATCTTCCAAAACTCTTTATGTGATACTTTGACAGGCAAATTTCGCCCGTTTATTCCAAAGCACTTTCGCCATGCTGTCTTTTGCAGTTTTCATAATTTATCTCACCCTATGAGTCCACAGTTCTATCAAACTTCTTACTAATAAAGTCATTTGGTCATCCATTAAGAAGGATGTACGACAAATGGCACAGAAATGCCAGACTTGCCAAAAGGCAAAAATTTCACGCCATACTTAATCACCTTTTGGGATATTATCAGTCAACTTCTCAAAGATTTTTCCAAAAACAAACGCTACTGACTGGACGCGTATTATACCGTCAATATTACTCGATTTACAAACCAATTTTCGTGAAGACTTTCAATCTTTATCAGCAGAGCTACTCTACGCTACTAACATACGTCTTCCTCGAAAATTCTTTAGCCAAAATTCGAACTCCACTCCTCGTTACACAACTGAAACAACATTTTATTCACCGTCAATAAATTGTTTCAACACACACTTCGTTTAAAGTTTTTGTTTCAAAAGCTCTCGAGTCTTATCCGCATGTCTTCTTATGTACGGACTAAGTAAAAAATCGCTCCAACCACCATACGAAAGACCCATCTCACTTCTCAGTCATTAGCCGCGATGATAAAAATTACGTTATTGACCGTAAAGCTCAATGCATTCGAGTTTCTTTCGACAGATTAAAACCTTGCTTTAGGGAACAATCTGAAGATGACTTAAATCAAAACTCACCTACTTGGAGTACCCATCTCAGATGCGTAGATAAAATTTCGTCTTTTCCAGATAACGTCCATTCTACTCATTCGGACACATTCCAATCTTCTACTTCTACCTCCGCAGAAACGAGACAGCCCGACGCTAAGGCAAAAGTATTATATAAACGGGTTAGATTTGACCCCATCCCACAACAAAAGATATTCCATCCTGGATTCACAATTACGAGAGCATGCAGAACCACTCGTACCCATACTCGCTTCCTTTGTGCTGTAACATACAATAATCTCAATATCGTCCCATCGTCCCATCTTCGATGGCACTGGGGAGGGAGTGTTGTGGCGAACATAACTTTAATAAGGTGAACATCGCTTTAATAAATTTTTTAGATATTGTTTGTAACGCCTAGGTGAGAATTCTGACATTTCTCTTGTAATAGTCTTTATACGTTTTCATTTTTATGCTTTGTAATATCTCCTAATAAATAAAATATTTAGTCTTAAAAGTTGTAGATAATTAAGTATAAATACATAAAAATTTTTAATAAAAATAATATGTATAGTTACTAATAATTACTATATTTGAAGCGTAGTTTTCTTTATTTTTTTTTAAATACATTGCCTGTAATTATTCGATATCCTTCAAAGGAATTTAAAAAGTTTATCTACGGAAAACAAAATACAGAGTGTAAAATTAGCTCAACGAAATTATAGCCAATATCTACACAATTGAACTTACAGAGTTGATAGAGGAAATTTCTGTAGTGGATTTTTATACGATCATATATTACAGCCCAGGCTACAAATAGGAAAATTAAACAGAAAGAGTTACCAACGATTGTCAGTCCACTTTTCTTACTACATCAGTCAAAGCAGTATTCCTCAAGACTTTATATATAGATATTTAAACCCAAAAGCAATAAACCATCCGCGTCGCAATAGTTCCAATTTTGTGGTTATTTAAGCCAGCAACAAAACATGAGAGATTTTACACCCAAATTAGAGCCTCATCAAGCGCAACAACAGCTTGTATTCGGCACATCTGTATGTAGACTTTTTTAATTGTCTCCACCAACTGAGAAAATTAAGAAAAAATAAGGTGAAAAAGCACAACAAAACGCATCGTTTTGGAGATTTTGTCCACCATTTTATTTTTCAAAATCGAATTTGATTAATACTAGTTTCCCACCGTAGCAATTTGCTAGCTAGTATAGTTTAATAAAGTATAATAGCAACGGTGTGAAAGCAAACTATCACAACAATTATTTTAAATTTGCTATTTTCATTTACTAGCTAGTAAATATAATACTTATCAAATAAAGTATAATATCGACGGTGTGAAACGTAATTATTATTTTATAGGTGAAATGTCATTTTATGGAATTTGTAGACATTGTGTTTTCTTGCGATTTTTAGCTTGTAAGATTCATTTCTGATATTTAATAAATTAAAGTGTTTGTATTAATTGTTGATTATGATATGGATATGTTTAGTATAGCATTATAAAGGAATAGGACATGAAAAACGTAGTCAACGTAGACGTTTGGTTATCGTGAGAGAATTATTTAAAAAAGACGTTATAGAATAAAACTTATATGTATTTTATGCTGTTCAAAAACAATGGCAGGGCTGGTCTAAATCTAGTTTGATTTTCTCTGGGTTGTAAATTTCATTTTAAAAACTATAACGCTAATATCAAATATAAAATTGACAGTACGGTATTTTGATATATCAATTTTATTCTAGTGTCAAGTTAGGTTTGGTTTCCCACCGAAACATTATCTTAATATAATATGAACGGAGAGAAATCAAACTAATATCAAATATTTGCTATACTACATATTAAATTTCTGCGGTGGGAAACTAGTATAAATAATAATAGTTTATGTAATAAGTACGCAAAATATGGTTTAGCGGAAGAATCGTAATGTTTCCGGCCGAGGCGCTAGCCGAGTCCGTAATATGAAGATGAGTCTGCTAAAGCCATTTGCGTACGTGTTGCATACAACGTTTTGTTGCATTAGCTCTTAGGATGTTTTTTCTAATTTATTGCTTAATTTGTATACTTGCGTACCTAAAATTATTATAATATAAAATGAATTAATAAATAAATAAAGTTTTAAAATTCATTCAACTGTCAGATTTCCGAATAATAGTACATTATGATGCTAGGACGTAAAGCTAAAGATTTTGGACGGATGTGGAGTTTGCAAATCGAGGCGCTAGCCGAGATTTGCACCCACATTAAGTCCAAAATAGCTTACGTCCGTGCATCATATACTATTTTTTATTCGCCGCAAGCAAAATATTTTAAGAAAAGTTGTTTATTCTAAATTAAAATTATAAATTTTCATAAATTTTAAAATAAAAATATGTGGAACAAGTAACTTTTGACAAAATATTTATTATTTTTTCCAAATTATTGTGTAGCTATGACAACAAATGATAACAACTATTTTAATTGGATAATGAAATTTTGAATTTGAGGGTTGCTTTGATAAAAAATTTTATTTTTCATAGAATTTAAACAAATACAAATGCTTTTTACTAATGCTTTTTTTGGACGTAGCTATGACAACAAAATAAATAGTTGAAAAGTGACACTTTAAAGCCGCAAATCACCGTAATAAAGTAACACTTTAATATGTAGGCGAATAAAAACAAATTTTGAATCCGATAAAGTGTTGCCATTACGACTTTAAGTACTAGGCCGCTAAAATAGAATTTTGTGGACTCTAAACAGTTTCAAAAGTAATCATTTTTTGGTGCTAATACTAAAAAATTCTTTTATTCCAAACGAAGAACAGAATCTTAGTTACATCCATTTTCACAATTAACTTTGATTAGTTAAAAATAAAATAATGTAAATTTATCTAAATAAAAGGATTATATATTATTATATTATATAATCCTGTGTGTTTATATATTACAGTTAAAATTAACAATCAAAAATCTAAATATGTTTTCTTCAAATCCAAAAACTTGTTCAACAGCGAATTTTGTAACTGCAAATAAACAAAACAAATTTAACTGTCATTTTTCTGTTTTTTTTATCTACAAAGGTAGATTTACACAAGTCAGATAAAGTAGGATAAATTAAATCTGCTTTATCATTTTCCATCGTATCGCAGATTCAACATCAAATTAAAACAAATCATACCAGGTTATAAAATTATAAAATGATTTGCTAAACAATTTTGAAGGAAAAAATTGAATAACACAAAATTGAAAGTGAATCTGTAAGTCAACTAAAAAACATTTAAATGTATAGTCTACTTTATCCTACAATAACAACACAAAATTTTTACTGTATTAAGATTAGTCTAAATTAAGGATATAAATCTATTTTCATTTTAAATATTTGATCATAAACAATTATAACATTTAATTTCAGTGCAATCAACAAACGTTTGTCTTTAATACTTTATTTATATTGGTTATGGATTAAATAGAAATAAAAATAAATGTTTAATACCATTTTTAAATTAATTATGCGCGGTTTTAACAAATTTTAGTGCACTCTTAATTTAAGAACTTCAACTAACACCTCTTCTCTTTTTCCACAGTACTTCCATCTGCAAAACATATAACAACTAAAAAAATTTACATCGTTCAAATTTGAAAGGTAGAACTTTTTATTTTTCATGTAAAAAGTCACGTCAAATTCAAAACACTGAAAGAACAGAGATAAGAACAAAAACAAAAAAGACAAAAAAATAATAAACTTTGTAAAAGCGAAAAATTAATCAAAAAATTTATTTATTTCTCTAATTTCATCGTACGCAGTTTAGTTTTTACTATTAAAAAATAATTAAATTAAGTTAATGTATATTAAATTAGTATATCAACAATATTAATAGAAGTGTTATAATTAATCTAATTAATTATATATTATAATTATTTAGAATCGATTTGATTGTGAAAAAAAAAGTTCAATTGTCAAAATGCCAAAAAGGAATTATGGATTCGAATTGAATGGAAAATTATATTTATCAAAAAAATCACGTTTGGATGATCCTCAAGTTGTTCCTGATATTGATTGTGATACGAAGAGTAAAAAAATTTTTATGTTTATATCTTCAGCTATCTTTATATTCTTATTTTAATTTTTGTTGAAGGAATTCCAGAACCTGGTAGCATAGTCAATCGTCGGATGTTCCGGAAAGCTGGACCATATATTATTGGTCCGAGTCTAGGACATAGTCCGACCTTAGACTGTATGGTTCAATATTTAGCTAGAAAAGAAAATACTAAAGAATTTTATCAATTAAAAGTAAGTTACAATATTACATGTTTTACGCGAAATGTTTCTGATAGAATTTTTAAATTATATTACATCAGTTTGTTTACAAATATCTCCTTTTTGTGGCCGAATTTATTGAACGAAAAAAAAACTGATAAGATTACATCAACATTTTTTTGTTGTTTGATTGTTGACAAACAAATAGAATATGGGACACGTCATTCATTCAAAACTATTAACACATATGTTTTAATTAATTTCAATTAAAAACGTAATTCTGAAAAACTTTTATAATTTCATGACTTGAAATTATTGGTAAAATATATGTAAAAAAAAATTGCTCTAGAATCGCAAAATTTATTCGAACCGGAAAGTTTTATACTTTTAGCACGCGTAAATTTATTTAATTTTGTTTTTGTAAATATTTATATAAAAAAAATAGTCTTTTATTGACATTCAAATCGAAATATGGTGGTGCGTTCGTGTTTTTATATTTCGCAGATCTTCAATTATTTAACCTTTACAAGGACATATATGTGAAATGTGAGAGCTTTTGAAACTATTGATTGGTTTGATATGTTTTTAAGTTTCAGTTGATGTTTATACATATTTAAAAGTAAAACAAGAATTTATTGATATGCGCATAAATTTCAACATTTTGATATGACTAGAATATTATCGTACCACAAACACATGGATTTTGTTGAATTACTTTAAACTTCGTTGGTATTCTTTTTAGTTTCATTATCCTTTATATTACTTTGGAGTTTGGGGACAGGGTGGTAAGTGTTTAGTTAAAGCATGGAGATGGACTGTTTGTTTGTTCCTACGTGCCGGAGCTGGTGTTTGCCACCAAGTACTCAATACACTTGATCACGTGCTACTAACAGCCAATTTATTTGAGCGTTCGTACGAAACACCGGTTCACAAAGTAGAACTATTAAGTAACTGGGAAAGCGAACCGTTACAAAGTTGACGAACGTAGAGAGAATGGTGGCAGATAAAATGAGATTGAAAACTTCAATATCGAATCACAAAACCTTAAAGAAGGAACTTCAAACTGTATCGACTGCTATTCAAAACGAAGATGGGGAGCTACAAGTAAACCTTATAAATATTTTAAGTACGTTAAGTACAATATAAGTGGCCGCACTTATATTTTTTTTTTTTTGATTAAAATGTGTTGTGTTATAAGGTTTACAATATGTGTCACAACAACACAAATACCTTTTAAGACCTATGTCCCACAACAACTAGCGTTCTAAGGTCTTGATGAACGCTTTTTTTAAACCTCTGCGGGTTGAAGTCACCTGAGACTAAGGATTCCGGCAAACTATTCCATTTGTATGCAGCTCGGACAAAGAAGTCTTTCTGCGATCTGCCAGTATGACAGCGTTCTTAATGGCCAGCAGCATGTCGGGAGACTAGCAAAGCATAATAGTGAGTCAAAGGTACGAGTAGGTGAACCCACAAAAGAGGAATTCGATGGGGCGAAGACCACGTTCAGAATCTTTCGTTGTCTGACTGTATAAATTGAACTGTTTGCTTCCTCAATATTCAACGTTTAGTGTATTTGACGATTCCAGATCGTGAAGAGGCTGACTGTTGATTTTTCTGTGGAAAATTAGTTCTCTGTCGGTGAGCCAGCTTTTGAGCGAGGAATGTATTTGTTAATATGGACACATGCCTTGCGAGTTTCGGACAGTAACACAAGATGATACCACCAAAATTATGTCGTCTGCATAAAAGATAATTCTGTCGGTGGTTGTGACATACTGTACATGTATAAGTTAAATATTACTTTGGACAGCATCCCCCCTTGTAGTACACCATGTTTTTTTACGCCGTAGAAGTTCCATATAGCAACGTAGGCTTGTCAACGTCCTTCACCTGTATTAATTTCAACAGTGCACTTAAAAACCTTTTCCTTAAAAACACTTTGAAGCACCACATCCCATCTATTAGAACTCATGTCCTCCGAGTTGAAGTTCAGCGTGCTACCACAATGCCACTCAACACACACCACTATACCATGCTTAACCTTGCGGTATTTCGATAAACTATTGCCGAATTCGTATAATTGGCGCTTGTCGAATGTAGTTCCAGAGTCAACTTTTAATTGTTTGGGATAATATTGAGTGTTGACTTGAGTATGTCTAGCAGTAGTTTACTGTGACTGACGATCTCGAATGCACGCGGTAGATCCAGGACGACCAGGGCAGTTGATGCGCTGGGTACATTTCTGAAGCCATGTGAGCCACGTGGTAATAGGCGTTGGTAATATAAGGAACTTCATTGATTTAGCAATTGATGATAATATAGCGAAATTGGACCATATAACTGTGTTGATCTGTTACCGTTCCTGGTTTTAGAAGCGGTATAACTCGACCTTTCACATGCTCGGTATCTGCAGGCTATTAATAGAGTGGTTCAGAGTGACGTTATGAATGAAAGGCTGATAGGGGCCATGTATTTTAGCATAATTGATGAAAGCCCAACAGGGCCCAGCACTTTGGATATTATTTGGGATCTAATTTCTCTCGCAATATGATCGTCTGTGAACTGTCTTCTGTTGTCATCTTATCAATTCTTCTCCGGGAGAGGAATCGATTCGAAGAATCGAAAGGAGAAGAATCGATTCTTATCGATTCTTTTCCTTTTATACGCTTTAACTTGCTTTTTAGGATGTAGAGAATTAGTTGAAATTGTTTGCCATTGTTGCCTGTTTTGTGCGGCGGGTTAGCAACCGTTTTATGATTTGCTATAAGTTTTTAGTACCTCCATTAAAGCCGAACTATTCAAGGTGTTTTCTCCACTTATCGCGTATATGTTCATTAACCAGTTTCTTTATTTTTATTGTTATTTGCAGTATTTGTGGATTGGTTGAATCTGTTTCCCGTAAAATATTTCTTACATTCGCTAAACGTGCTGTTTCGGTTGGAAAATTTTGTTTAATCTTCGGGTAGCTACCGGAATCGGGAATGAATGTACATGCATTTTTTTACGATAATGTAGAGCACGCATTCCTTATGTAGAGGTTGGATGGAATTCTGGCTTTGCGAAGCTTGTCTTCAATTTAATTGCCAGGTGAGCTACTGCTATTAGGTGTGAAACGTATTGGCGATGGTTCGCTATGGACCCCAAAATTAAATCATCAGTTAAGGGAGAGTGCCATATTGAATGGTTTCCCAATTCCCATGTAATGTGTGATCACATTAGTCTTCGCTCTGAGACCGTTGCAGTTTAGTTGCAGAATCCGGAACGCTCCCGTTTCTGATTGTGTTTGGTATGCTATTGTTGGTTACCGTATTTGTTGTTGTTCTGTTGGGTACAGTAGAGCAACTTGTTGGCATGTAGCTTGTATTCTATTGTCGTTGGTTAGTAAGTTTGGAGCATGTGTTTAGGTGGCACTATTAATTGCTCCCGTTCCATTTTAGTGCGTAATCTCTTTTTGCATATGGAACAATGCCATATTGTTTGTGAACCTGGATTCCTTTAGTTTCGTTACTGAGAACCCATAGTCCTGGAAACCTCAGGCGGTATTGGCTTTCCTCTGCATAACATAAATCTTTTCATACATTTTGCTGCCCAAAATCAATTCCTTTGCTGAACAACTGTTTGGAGAGTATCATTATGGCTCGTGGCAAGGCCGTGGTCCATCGATGTACTTTTTTAGATAAAGATGATTTGGAAAAATGCCGAGAGTTCAACGTGCCTGTTAATTTTTGGGATCTATGCTTGACTTAAACAACAACATACTTACAGATATACAATCTAGAATCGCTGCAGTTAATCGAATTTTCTGCTCAATTAAACCTCTAAACTTAAGTTATACAAGAGATTGATTTGACCGGTGATGATGTATGAGGTCACAAACGTGGACAAATAAATTTACGTCAGTATCCCAGGGAGTGGACGACCGCGAGTGTAGGGGACACGGATTTAATGAACGATCTTAAAAAAAGCAGCTACCATCCGACATTGCGAATGACCGTGGTAAATATTCGACACAGAATACACAAAGGTCAACGCGTCAACAATAAAACTATACGGGCACCACAAAAAGTATTACAAATTCGTTGACCGTTAAAATTGAAACAGATTCAACGAAAACATTAAAAATTTAAATGCAATATCTAACTAATTGTAGAATTGTTGAATTAATAGAATACAAATTCTAATAGAATATAAATTCGTTTTTTTTTTTAATTTCACAATTTTTTGTAATAATAATATATCTTTTGTGAATCAGATAAATAATCATTTCAGCTTATTATGAGTTATGGTTTAATTTTTTAAACCAAATCATATTTCATAAATGTATGCAATTCAGTTCTTGTAGTCTCATAAATAATTCTAGTTAATCAAAATATACATATAATATTTGTTAAACCGCAAAATATATACACTTAACAAATAGTAATATTCTCACATATTCTACGTTTATACTACATTGAACTTTCTATTTCTCGTCGTTTCAATGTTCTTGAATTTTTATTTATCTTGATTTATTCAATATAAAAATTCTACAGCATAACAAGCTGCCTGAAAGCGATCGTTATTTCAAAAAATTTGTGGAAACAAATATATGGTGATAATCACGATTGCATATTGCGTCATTTTATTTTTTTTTACAAACAACAATTAGAGATTGACCTTAATTTAATGATTTCTTGATATCGGGAAAAAAAAATCTGATTCGTAGTTTTTCCGGTCTCGTGACTAATGCTTAGCGATAGTTTTCTGATATAACATTTTTTTTTAAATATAAGTTTTATGTGACCCATTAATAACTAATGCTCTAGATGCAATTATTTTTGTATCAAAGCTTTTATCACACGATATGAATTATGAAACTTTACTTTTACTAAGCAGTAAAATCGTGTGAGTTTTTATTTAATAGATTAGCTGATTAGATTTTTACAACTGTTATCGATAATAGGTATGTCCTCGTTTGTTTACTAAATATGCAATCTAAGAAAATCGTTGTTATCTTCTTTTGTTTTTGTTATATTTCGTGGCGTTTAGATGTATAAAAGAGGGTTTCACAAACAAACTAGCTTCGAATATCCAGCAAAAAACGTTACTATTACGGTATGATTACGATGGTTACCAAAACAACTCAGCATCACTTACAGGCAATGTCTGTGTCATTGTGCCGCTTGAGAAAATAACACAAACAAAATCACGAAATGCTTGAAAAGATACAACATTCAAGCAGGTGACAAAACTTAATCCAAATAAAATTATAACTGCTTATATCTACATCATTATTACCTAGAATTGCGCAAAAACAAAAGTGGAATTGCCGCATTCTTCATCCACCGAGAGGGTGGTGAATTCTCAAAATTGAAGCACTCGCACCCAGTAACGACCAAGGACTATCATAACTATTTCAACGAAAGGTGTAACTTGCTCCTTGTGTTAGATAAAAAAGCAGCCGTCACTGGCCTCACTTCTTCAAGCTCTCCTCGTCATGACTGGTATTGAAAGGAAGTCCTAGACCAACAAAAACATGGCATTGTGCAATAATATGTACAACTCTTTTAAGGGCAAACACATCATCCATCAAATGTAACATTTATAAGGAATGGTGTCACTTCAGAATTGCTCAGTAGCAAAATGTTTGAAATCATCGAATTTTAGATCTTCGATAATTTATCATAAAAATCGATGATTTGGTATGTTGGACAGTTAAAAGAAGTAAAATTTCAAAGAAATTACTTTTTCGATTCGATGGTGAAGGTGATGTGATGAGGTAGTGCCCAATATTTTGCTGCACGCCTTGCCACACATAAGATATGCATAAGATATGAACTCAAAACTAAAACCGTTATCCACCGTACAACACCACTTTATCTGCAGTACTGGTAACTGAAAAACATTAAAGAACTATTACGTATATTAAAATAGCAATATGGAAATAACTCAAGCCGGCAATATGGAAATAACTCAAGCCAATATTTAAAATTCCACCAATAAGCAGCTCTGGTACAGGTAAACCGTCCATCGAACATTTATTTTATACCAAAGACTGTCTGATACTCGGAAACGTGAATGCACACCATTTTCTATGGCATTCATACCGTAACACCAACTCAAGAGGCAAAACATTGCTGATCAAATTGATAGCTCCAGTTTTGAAGACCTCACCGAACCACAACCAACCAATTATAAATAACTCATACTCATTTCAAGATGTTTCCCTTGCCAATATGTCACTAACGCCGATCGCAGAATGGAGAACTAAACTTGCATTGAAATCAGATCATATTCTGATCATAATCAATTTTAGCCATTCTTTCAATTAAATAAAATCCGAGAAGAAAATCTCCATTAATTTTAACAAAACAGACTGTGATAAGTCAGTAAACAATTTTTACCACTTAACACCTTCGCCAGGGAGAAAAATTCAGACATTTTTCAACAAACCTACATTCCATCCGGTAGAATTCAAAATGTTTAACCAAACTTTATACAGAGATAAGGTAAGCGCACCCAAAGAGATGATATACGGGAGGCACATCCAGCTGAATCTAAAGTCCCAGACCTTAACAAGCAAATTAACAGATTAGTAACAACAGTACACTAACAAAATAAATCGAAAAAACTAGTGAGTAGATCAAGCCTTGGAACAAGTAAAACTCTGGAATGACATAGGGCTTGACGCATCCTCGACAACCTGGAAATAACTGCATAATCTTTTTCAATGATATCCCAAGTGAAACTCCTAAAAAATGTGCTGCAAAATTTACCACACGGGTTACCGAAAAACTACGTAAATAGGAGAAGGAAAACAGGCCAATGTTAAGACATCTCCGCCAACTTAATGCTAAAAACAAAGAGTATATCATAATTTCTAAAAAAGTTGAGGATAACATAAGAAAAGCCATCAAAAGTTATTGGATCCAGCCCACATTGGACCCAAGGGATTGAACAACCTCACTACTGCAATTAGCACATCTCTAAATCCTTTTCCGATTTCAACATATCGAAAACCACCATAATCCTATCTTAACACTTTTGCAACCCGAAGAAATCATAAAAACCGATCTCCTTCCTTACTTCAGTCAATAAAACTGATTGAGGCACTTCTGCTCGCTTGGCTCACATGATTGTGCACCTTTGCTTCCCACCAACATGGCTTCCACATGAAAAAACGGTCCTGGGCTATAACAATCTTAGTCGCTTTCGACACAGTGTTGCACCTTAAATAATAATAATAATATTTATCACTAATCTACCAGGTGTAAGAAAGTGCTGGTTGTACAACTACATTGGAGGTCGTCAAACATACGTTGTGTTTTATAACTGCAAATCCAAAATCCAAACGACAAGAAGTTTCAAAAGGTGGACTTCATTATTCAATCTATCGATTATCAATTACATATTTATATTAAAGTAATCGTCTATTTACGAGTTTTATTCATTCCACTTATCCAATAACTTATTAGACTACATATTGGAAATTGAAATATAAAATTTTGGTCATAGTTTTCTGAGAATAAACTATTGATAAACTCTTTGATAAACTGTTGATGTAAACCATGATGCGTTTTTTCTTTTCTTTTTGGCACAATTCGTTGGAAATGCGTCAGATTGTCTGCAGCTCTGTGAAATGGAATTGTTAAATTTATTTTCTCTACCAAAAGTCAAGTCTTTGATGGGTCTTGTCGTAACCATTTGAAGTGGAACCACAAAAACAGATCAACTTGCAAAATTTGACGCTATCCGTTGTATGTAAAACATGAATCGAATTGTCCTGAATATTCTTTACTCATTACAAAAACCAAATTTATAATGCCCCGGAGAGATCAGAAGCCCTATTTCCGAACACATAAATGTGAATTTGGATAATATTGTGAAATTCGTATTGCATAACATTAAACGGCAACGGTAATGTTTTAACGAAAAACGAATTTCACAATATTGTTCAAATTCAATTTAGACAATATTGTGAAATTCGTAAAATCGTTGTGTTTTTTGTAAAATCGTTACCGTTACCTTTTAATTTTATGCAATAGAAACTTCAAAATATTGTCTAAATTCACATTTATGTGTTCAGGGATAGGCCCCCTAAGAAAATTTAATAACATCGGTTAAATATGGAGTAATTAACCAAATTTTCTGGCTTTTGAATATTTTCTGTATTCCAAAACGCAATCGAAGAACCCTTATAAAATGATGGGCAATATCATAATCGGGAACCATCATCAGATTTTTATGATTCAATGTAATGCATCGGCTGTGGAGCATTTTCTTTAACTAAAAAAAATTTTGACCTGAACCGAAAACATCTAAGAATTTGTAAAATTTTTAGCAATCTGATCTGTAGAACTTAAATGGATTAACCTCCTAATAATTGTAACATTTTGCAATCCACTAGGTATGAATTTCATTGAACGGAGCATTGTTTAGTGCAAATAAAGACGTTATTCCGGGATTGTAATTTTTCTAAATAATAAAAACATTTTCCATTTTTATATCATTCAGGCCCCTTCAAATGAAGGTCATATAGCTCCTAATTCAATATGATATCGAGAATTCGTACAATTCGTTGAATGTGGAATATGACTTGTTTTCACCCGTGCTTTGTAGACAAGCAAAACATTACACCACAAAAAGCATGCTGATTCAAAAGATAATTTTCTTAAAGAACTAACATATTTTTCGGTTAAATTCTAAATTACGTGGGTCGTATAAGACAAAAATTAATCCTTTGTTTGAATTCGTTTTCTCATTTAACAAAATTCCAACACCGGTTTGCCAAGTTTTTCTGTTTATAATAGTGTATTTGATAATAGTGAAAACCGGTATTGAAATTATGACTCATTATGGAATGACCTTACTCCAAGTCGCTGACACTCACTACAATAAGTTACAACACAAAACGCAGTCTTATGAACCGCAATTGAATGTCATCTGGTCACCAGTACGAGGAACGTAACATATTACCGGTCAGAGAACATAGTGAAACAATAATAACTAAACACTGTAAAATGCTTTCTACATTATATCAGAGAAGACCAAGCCAGAAAGCCACTAGAAATCGTTGGCGATGAAATGTCAACTACTGCATGAAGAACTAAACCTGCATTTTGAACAGATCTTGTGCCTAGAGTTGGATATTTCCTGGGAAAATGTCAATCTCGAGATTGGTAGTGCCAGAAGTACTCACAATTTCACTTCTCGAGATTCGGAGTTTCCCGAGAAAAAAAATTCTCGAGATATCGAGAAAATTTAAAAAAAAAACTTAAAGTCCTGAAATCTCAACAGTTACGTCTGATAATCGCGTACGCTTTTGTGATACCAAATTGTCCGATATAGAAAAGTTGTCCTCATGTTTAGTCGATGTTGGCATAATTGTGTCTAATTCTTAATCGTTTTGTGTTTTCTATCTACTTTTTTCATTTACATTTAGTTCGTTTTTAAAAGTCGAAAACAATTGGTTTGGGCAATGTTGTCCATTGTTTATGCGTTTGGTTTTGATCTTTGGTGGACGTGCTTTAGAATGTGTTTTTCCAGATCTTCTTCTTCATTGCTGTTGTTGTTGCCTTACTGTTCTTGGTGTTGCTAAAAAAAGGGCAAACCAGGTTTGTTTTGGATTCTTTAATTAATTCTGTTTTTGAACACGTCGTGCAAATATTTAAAGCTCTACGATCTGTTAGTTTTCTTTTTAGGCTAGAAAAGAACTCGTCGTCCAATTCGGTGGGCTGATTCTCTAATTTTATGAACAAAAATTTAAAAATGATACCCGTAGCAAGTAAAATCACATTTCGGCATTAAAAAGGTTCGACAGTAACATCGTATAGCTTTTAGAGCATTAATGATATCCTCGATATGCTTTACTTCTGCGTCAGTAGTACTCATAATCTTTAAATTGAGCGTGTCGAGTGCCTTTCGTGTTTACTGATGCATAAAATTATCAAAAATCTAATTTTGTTTTCTAAAGAACTAACCTTTTACCCAAAACATGTTCCAGACAAGTGTTATGTTTTGTTTACGAAAAAACCCCATTGATATTTATTTATTTACTAAAAATAAAAAGAGATAAGAATAGAAATTATAGAACTAAAGTTAGACGATCGCATAATCGCACGCACTGACCCAACTAAAATTTTGATCAGAAAATGCAAATGTTTTTGATGAAAATAAACTTTCACAGTTTATTTATTTTATATCAATTTCTGACAATCAATACCTTTAAATGGTGTTTTGATACTGGTGACTCTTACAAAACCATCTTCGTCTGGATTTACACCCACAATTTTACCCATGGACCACTTAAATGCTGTCAGAAATTCTTCCTTGATTAATAAAATGTGGTCGATTCTCAAATTTTCTGATTTGATTTTCCATTTATTTCTAGCATTGAGTTTTATCAAATAATCAAATAAGAATTATAAGACTGGATAGAGGGAAGGGCAAAGGTGGTGGCCTTGTCTTTATCATACACAAAACCATTATCTACCGTACAACCACATTACCAGCAGTACCGGGAACTGATAAACACCTAGAACAACTAGGTATTACAAAAAAATCCGGAAATACGGAGATAAATCTAGTCAATATTTATATTCCACCATTAAGCAGCTGTGATATAGGTTATGAACCGTCCATAGGACATTTATTTTATACCAAAGACTGTCTAATTCTCGGCGATATGAATGCTCACCACGATCTATGGCACTCACACTCAGAGGCGTAGCTAGGGGGGGCGGGGGGGTCGGTCCGCCCCGGGTGTCACCCGTTTTGGGGTGACACCCGAACGTAAAAAACTTAAACAAACCATCACAATGTTTTCAACGATAAATCACTTCGAAACCGTTTTGGGGTGACACCCGAACGTAAACAACTTAAACAAACCATCACAATGTTTTCAATGATAAATCACTTCGAAACCGTTTTGGGGTGACACCCAAACGTAAAAAACTTAAACAAACCATCACAATGTTTTCAATGATAAATCACTTCGAAACCGTTTTGGGGTGACACCCGAACGTAAAAAACTTAAACAAACCATCACAATGTTTTCAACGATAAATCACTTCGAAAACGTTTTGGGGTGACACCCGAACGTAAACAACTTAAACAAACCATCACAATGTTTTCAACGATAAATCACTTCGAAACCGTTTTGGGGTGACACCCGAACGTAAAAAACTTAAACAAACCATCACATGTTTTCAACGATAAATCACTTCGAAACCGTTTTGGGGTGACACCCGAACGTAAAAAACTTAAACAAACCATCACATGTTTTCAACGATAAATCACTTCGAAAACGTTTTGGGGTGACACCCGAACGTAAAAAACTTAAACAAACCATTACATGTTTTCAACGATAAATCACTTAGAAACCATTTTAACCAGGTTATCCATATAGTTTTAATTTATAAATTGTGATAACTTATAAATGTGTCCTATAAATGTGTTATTGGTTCAAAAAGAATCTATTCTACTTTTTAAAATTTTTGAGTTATTACTTGAAAGAAAATTTTAACAATATTAATCGAATCAACATGTTGAGCATTGAATACCATCACCACAATTGCTCAATAGCTTTGAATATTCCTATAGATACTATATTGACCGTTTTTTACGATATATTATTTAGTATGCAAGCATGATTATTTAATGACCAGGTCTGAAAACACATATGCTGAATAATGTATAGGAAAAGTGGTTTACGTCGATAATGTGGCACCCTTTGTCGATAGGGTGGCACCCTTGAGTTACAATGTCTCTATTCCAAAATTATTTCTAAAATATCCGCTTAACCTTACTACCTAATATATGTTTTACATTTCAAACAAATTAATTGCAAACACCTAAGGAAACTAACAAACAATCAAATTACCGTGTTTGTAAATGATCTCAAAATAATTTTTTTCCTTTATCTTGAAACTCAAAGAATAAATTGAAATAGATCGTTTTTCAATGGACACAAAAATAATTACTGTGGAATAAAATGGCAGTTATGCAATTACTGCAGTTTTGCAAATTTTTGTAGGTTGATACATACTCATACTGTTTGTTTTCAGTTTTATATATTTATATATTTGAAATAAATGAAAGTCTATCATTTAAAATTACATTTTGTTGGGTTTTAAATCCCTTGGAAATTTCAAACTCATCAAGTGATTCTTTTAAAGATCCTTGGCTACATAAATGTAAAGCCTTCAATTTTTTTTAAAAAGTGGTGTAGCTATTGTTATTAACTATGTAAATGGTTTGCAAAAATAAACTTTAAAGTTTGTTTATTTTTCTTCTTAGGAAGGTATTCCTTAAATCAGTCTTTAAAACATTTTCCGGTTTTCCCGATGTAAAATTTTTCACAAAAATCACATTTGATTTTGTAAATTTTTGAGCATGATTCTAATTGGATATTTAATTTTGGTTTCAATTCTTTATATAAAATATCTTTTAGGATTTCATACTTATATTTTTTTAAATAGTTCCTTATAATATTAGGCTATGATTTGTATATTCCATTTTATCAAATATTATTTATAGTCCAGGAATATTAGGGGTTTCACCTCGGAATAAGAGATAGTCAGCTATAAGCTTGTATAGCACTTTATATAGCATTTTTTGAATCGGGACTTCAGGTTGACCTCGAATGATACTCTAAATAGTTAAACACTGCACGCGCTCTGCCCTCTATCTCGAAAATGATTCAATATATAAAAAAATGTTTAAACAAAAGTTGTAGAGAATTTATTCCTCTACAATATTTATAATACATACAAATAGCATAGAGCCCTTAGGAAACGAGATAATTGCAATAAATGTGTAAAAAATGGATTTTTTGACCTTTGACCTTGGAATTTCTGTAGTCGCGGACACCCTACGATAAGTAGGTTTTGAGACAAGATTTAGGGTGCCAAAATAAAAGTTTATACAAATTTTTAGCTGACTATCTCTCATTCCGAGATACTTGCCCTTATTTGACTAATTTTCCTGGACTATTAATATAAGTTATTACAAGGAATTTTAAATAAATTAATTTTCTTGGCGGTGTATTTAGTCGTTAACACAGTGTACTTATTATGAAAAATGTACCTATTATGTATCCTACAAATATATTTAGAATTAATGCTTTGCTGATACCTATACTATAATTAAAAATATTTTTTTAGATTTCGTTTAGCAAATATCCCAAAAAATAAATATGCCACGAGGAGTTCATACTTTTTAAAGAAAAAGTTGGTTCCAGCAGAGAAAGACCAAATCTATAAATATGTTACAAAACCCGATGATATCCAAGTTTCATCAAAAGAAACTGATTATCACGTTGATGCAACGAATGTTTCAGAGAATATTGGCTCATCTTCGGAAAGTAACAGCAACAATACAGAATTAATAATGATAACCTATGATGACGAATTAGAAAGGAATAATGAAAATGACAGTGATAATGCCGCTAATGCTTCTACTATCGAAGACAGTATTTGCATGGGTGAATCACTTCAGGACTTAAGAGATGTATCACATTGTAATATACTCGTCTCTGGTAATGTTCGCATTGAAATCATAAAAAAAGAAAGTGAACATTTTCAAAATAGAGAAGGGTCGTTTGTTACTGTATCTAGACACGGGTTAGACATAAAAGGTAATGTTCGCCATCTATCTAAAGAATGGTTTTATAAAATGATGAATAATGGTGAAAAAATTCTACGGCCATGGATTGTTTATTCTCCTGTAAATAATAACTTGCGTCCTGTATTGCTTCTGTTGTCGTGTATTTGCTGTCACCAATAATAATAATACAAAATCAACATTTACTACTGGATATCAGAAGCGGTGGAAACTAAATCCCAAAGTGGCCGGCCATGAAACTTCAAATGAACATCTGGAGAATTTGGAAAAGTGGAAAGCTTTAGAAATGAGGTTAAAAATTCATAAAACGATACGAGACGCAGCCTTGCAATTAATATATAATAAAAAACAGAAGTGGAAACATCTTTTATCAAGATTGGATATAACTTTGTTTTTATCTAAACAAAACCCAGCATTTCATGGACATGATGAAGGACAAAGTTCTTCAAATAAAGGCAATTTCTTAGAACTAACCAAACTATTGTCAAAGTATGATGTAGTGTTAAAAGAACACATTTTGAATTTGGAGCATGATAAATCACCAAAAGTATCATATTTGTCACCAGATATACAAAATGAGTTCATAAATGTTTTAGCGATCCACGTAAAGTTTAAGCTTGTCAACGAAATTAAATCGGTTAAATATTTTGGAATTATGTTTGATAGCACACCTGACATTTCACATATTGATCAAATGTCAGAAGTGATTCGTTATGTAAAAATTGATGGTAGTAAAGTGGAAATCAAGGAAGTATTCCTTGGATTTTTTCTTTTACATGGAAAAAAGCCGCTGATTTAAGCGATGAAATTCTTACACTGAAAAAAAATTGAAGTAATGATAACCTCATCTCGAAGATGGCAGTTTATTATTCATGCAAAGAAAAGATATTTACAAACAATTTCACCGTGATTGGGACAACTACTCAGTACTCAGTAACATTTTCCTGATAACAGAATGAGGTGTAATTAAAATATAAAGTGCTATCCAATATAACAGTAGTTGAATAAAGTTAATAACTATTTCCATTAAAACATATTTCTTTGGCCTTGTATCATGGATTTTTCATTTTAAAATTTAAGTATTTGAGATTAATTGAACTATATTTTATTTTCACATAAATATTTCATGTGATTGTCTCAACTGCATCGGCTTATCATTGTACGGTTGTTGAATCAATCTCGTATTTCGATTCGCCATATCTGCCCGCACGGTGAGGTTGAGACAACTGCATTTCGATTGGAAATAGGACATGTTTTTTTCAGTGTAAAAATCTTGAAAATGATGGTATAGATGTTATGAATTGTCACTCCCAAAGGTTATGATAATGCAGCTGTTATGAGTAGTATACATGGAGAAGTGCAAGCTATTATTAAAGCAAAAAATAACAAAGCAATTTTTGTGGGCTGCAAAGATCATTCAATTAATTTATACGGCCAACACTCGCCAGTGGAAGCCATTTTTACATGTTTTTCTGCTTCGACTAGCCGCTGGGAAGTACTTGCTAAACACAACAAAGCAACTGTTAAAATACTTTTAACAGCGCATTGGAGTGCTCATTATGCTGCAGTAAAAGTATTGGCCGAAAATTTTGATGGGATTGTGGCTGAAATTGAGAAGTTAAGTGTACAACAAGAAAATGTAGACACTAGAGGCGCTGCACAGAACCTTATCAATGCAGCATGTGATTTTTCGTTTCTTTGCTATCTTTTGTTTTGGAATTATATTCTAAGAGAAATAATATCTGTGCTCAGATTGGATTGCAAAGCACGGGCTTGAATATTGATCAATTAGCTACAAAAATAGAGTCAATTCATAACGAAGTCTCATTGTAGAAGAGGCAATAGATCTTGCTGCGAAAAAATCGGAGGACTATGACATTCCAATGGAAAGCCGAATTCGTCATAAAAACGCAAAAAACGAACGGGTGGTGAGTTTGCCCCTGATGTTGGACTGACACTGAGAGCTCAACTTAAAAAGGACATGTTGGAATGTCTTGACCGATTCAGTGTTGAACTTCGAACTAGACTGAAGTCAGTTCAAGATTTAGCTTCATTGTTCGAGGTTGTGCAGACAAACACTTAGCTTTTGGCGAACAGTGAAGAGTTAAAATTATCGGTATCAAAATTTACTGGTTTTTAAGATGCGGTATTGGCAACAGAACTCCTCATAGAGATACAAAGGGTGAGGAGGCATTTAAAAGCGGCCACGTTACAGTTTCTAACTGGGTGTACCTAGACTTTTTGAAATTCATCGTAGAATGGGATTTTTTAGAATTTCTTCCGAATCTTACGGTCGCACTAAAGTTATTTATGACTATTTGCGTATTAGTGGCTTCGTGTGAGAGGAGTTTCAGCAAATTAAAATTAGTTAAAAATTACTTGCGGGCTTATAATAATAATGCTCATTTGTATTAATTAAAAAAAATTATAAATTACGTTTATCGGCTTTTTATTATTATTGACAGTTTTTATTTTGGGGGTGACACCACAATATCCGCCCCGGGTGCCACCCATGCTAGCTACGCCACTGCTCACACTTGAACACTGACTCAAGAGGTGAAAATATTGCTGATCAAATTGACGGCTCCAACTTTGGAGCCCTTAATGAACCACAACCAACAAGAGTAATAAATAACTCATACTCGTCTCCAGATGTTTCACTTGCCAGCATGTCACTAATCGCCAATCGCTGAATGGAGAACTGAAATTGCATTGGGATCAGACCATGTGCCGATCATAATCACCTTAAGCCGTTCCTTAAACGAAATGCAATCCGAGAAGAAGACATACATCAATTTTAACAAAGCAGACTGGGATAAATTTGCCAATTTTACTGAATTGGAATTCAGTAAGCAAATTTTATCAATTGACGCCCTCTCTGGGGAAAGAGAATTCAGAGAAATTTTTAACAAAGCTAGATCTCGTTTCATTCCAGCTGGTAGAATACAAAATATTAAACCAAACTTCCCATAAGAAGCTTGTGTACTTTCCTCCCAAAGATATGACATCCGTAAGGCAGTTCCAACTGATTCTAAAATTCCGGGCCTGTACAAGCAGATAACTAAACTAGTAATGGAACACAAACGTAACAAATGGAAAGATTTAGTAAGTCAAACTTTGGCACGAATAAAAGTCTGTGGAAGGTGATTAAGGGTTTAACACATCCGCGTCAAACGCATTGTTATGCTCTCCTTCGATCTGCATGATCTCCTTCGATGATATCCCAACCGAAAACCATAGAAAATGCGCAACAAAATTTAACACGATGTGGTAAAGATACATTTGAGCTGCTGGCTTTAGTGCTCTCTCCTTTATGTGTTGCAGCAATATTCAGTCATAAAGGTTTTATATAGTTCACAAAATTATGAATCCCCTTTATGTCTTCGCTCCTTCACTAATAAATGAGTAATGTTGTTTATTTGTTTCGATGCCTTTAAATTTATTGGTCTTAAGGGATGCTTAAGCCCGATGTGGGACCAGATGACACAGCATTTATACAGAGAATGTCGGCTAATACCGAACCGAAAGCAGTGTCCTCTGCCACCAAGCCATTTTCAAATTAATTCTATGACCCGTAGTAACGCTGCAATATACTTCAGTTCCTAACAGAATATCAATCACACCTCCCTTGCCGGACTTTGTGTTTGCCAATTTCAATTGTCGGAGCTCATATATCAGACAAATTTTTGGAACAATGTATGCTTCTTATTTTATTTCATTGTTAAAGCTCTTGTCAAAATTTTATTTTACCGACAGCTACAATTTTACATTAGACCAACCAAGATATGTATCACCAAGACCTTTCATTACACAGCCACACAAAAGAAAATTATCCGGATCTGGAGTCGAGACACATATAGTCCAATGGATTTTAACGTGCTGACTACGAGTCCAGTGTCAGAATTGGCCCAATGGGTCTTGGTTCAACCCTAATTTCAAAATAACCTAAAAATCACAGATAAATTCTCAAAATCAATATTAATTATTCAAATAATCTGGAAATTCTATATTGGGGTTTTTGAATCGCTGATTATGAATCTGACATTTATTTTTGGAAAAACAAAATGGCGGCTCCAAAATGGTTGACGAATTACATAATTAAATTTTTGTTTGGTTGTATAATTTCAAATGTTCTTTGGAGGGGGTTGAGCGTAGAAATTTCGAAAAAAAAATTATTTCTGATCATGCACAGTTGGGTGTCATACGAAAGGTGATTTTTTTGTAGTGCAAAACAATTTTTTTTTATAATTTTCGAAAGCATAGTTTTCGAATTATTTTCGAAAATGTGAAACTTTTTGACGCCCCCCCTCCCTTATCTTCGAACATTACAAAGGAAAAAAAATTTCTAAAATTGTGTTTTGGAGAAGAACTATTCTCGTAGAATAATATATACACGGATACCTCGACGAGCGTGTTATATTCACACCTGTCTGACTTTTTCATTTAGTTTTTGATACAAAAATTTAATAAAAACTTTAATTCTCGAAAGACCTTGAGAAATTCTCGAGATTCGGGATTTTTCAAAATGTTAAAACTGTTAATTCTCGAAATTGGGGAAGAAAGTTCTCGAGAATTCCAGTCGCAAAATTCTTGAAACCCAACTCTACATGCGCCTGTCATGAATACAAATCCGAGAAAACCTACATTAATGTGAATCCCTGTCATAAACAAGATAATAAACGAACTTTTCATAGAGCATTGGAAGAATAAATAGAAAGCGGTAGTGAGCAAATCAAAGTGACTTACTCATCTACGGAAATATAAGAATAACTGCAGGCTCCTCTTCTATAATGTACCAACACAAATTTTTAAAAAGTGCTGGGGATTTTTATATATGGAATATTTTGAACAGGTTTGAGTTACAAGGTGAATTTTTTTCTATTCCAAATATTTGAAGAAATGTACGAAATATGCCTTACTTTACCTCTCAGCAAAAAACTTCTGGAACATAAAATGTAAAAAAGTTTTATCACCGTTGATTAAATACTTTTTTTGCAATTGTTTATGGTCGAAACAGACTTCCAAAAAGTTCTGGAATATTTATATAAAATTTTTGAGTTTTGCGGTTAGTGAAAAAGATTAAAATAGGGTTAGTTACGTTTTCTTTCCTATAATTATTGTAATTCTTATATACACCAACAAAATATATCATGCGTTGTGTCCTCTAACCTTATCATTTCTGAGTTAAAAAAATAAATGCAATAATGATAAAAAACTACATATATCTATTTTTAGTTTGTTTTATATTATTGTAAAAATAAAAATTTTATTCTCAAGATCATCAAGTAAAAGAAAAGTTTCTTTCACGATTGCATCAGGTCCGATAGTTTTTCTAGAAGTTTGTTAGTATTGCATCATATTACTGTAATTTAACTCTAATATTTCATCATTACATTCCGTTAAACCGCATAATTTAATTAATTGATGAATTCATTTGTTTATAGATTTTATATATCAACGAAAACCCAAATTCCAATATCACAAAATTACAAGAATACGAACGCACGGGAAAGATATTCCTACTAACCGAGTGTTCGCTGTTGTCAATTTTAAAAGATGAGGAAGGAATTATCCAACAACATGGATTATTTTGGGATACAGCAATGGAGGAGGAGTATAAACAAAATTGTGATTCGGCGAAGGACAATACAACAACATACACCGGGAAAATAAAACGTCGGTTAATTTTAGTCTTAGATTCGGTTACGCCTCATAAGTATAAGTAAGCTAAATTGAATCAAATTTTTGTGTGAAAATTACATTATTTTTTTTTTTAATTCCAGTGAGAAATCAGCGGAGCTAGTCAATCTTCAACAATATTTGAAGGAAGGGAAAATTAAAGAGAGGGAAGCGCTTCAAATATTTTATGAAATCGTTAAAGTAATTGAAAGATTACACAAGGTAATTAGAGTTTTGTGTAAGATTTCGACCCGATTTTTTTTATGTTTTTACTTTTTATTCTAGAAAAACATAATCCATCGTGATTTAAAAATTGCGAATATTGTGTTAAATCGTCGTTCAAAGAAAATTATCTTAACTAATTTTTCATTAGGTAAACAATTAATGAATGAAAATGAATCGTTAAACGATAAAGTTGGAACACCAAATTATATTTCACCGGATGTATTGTCTCATCAGCCATATAAAGGAAAACCATCTGATATGTGGACATTAGGTGTTGTTCTATTCATTATGATTTATGGAAAATTTCCATTTTTCGAAAAAACAACTGCATCGTTGTTTAAGAAAATTAAGTTGGGCGATTATACGATTCCCAAGTAAGTAAAATACAAGCCTTGAACATTCTTCAAATATTGTAATAAATATTTATTTTTGTTCTTCAGTGACTTTGAAATCTCATCAGACACGATACAGCTAGTCAAAGGTTTACTCACTTTAAACGCAGATGATCGTTTAACAGCTACAAATGTACGAATAACATTAGAAAAAATGTTTATCAAACGATTTCAATCAATCAAAAATGTAGATCAAATCGTTCCGCAACAACCTGATGAAAAAAATGATGACTCTGCAGAAGACTTATCCACGAAAAAAGGTGAAACCAACTATAATAATTTCCTCTTAAATCATAACATATCATCGTCACCTTTCTCTGGTGTTCAATCAACAATTGGTGGTTTAGGTCAAAATGGATTACCAACGAAAATTAAATTATCAAATCCAAGAACTCAAAATAATTCGATTCTTCACTCATCGTTTTATAACTATCAAATCCGACGTGTTCTTATTGATCGTTTGTCAACGTTACAGCTATCACCAAACTCTGCGAGTGGTGGTTTAATTCAACGTTCGAATAGTGTTGAAGTAAGTCCGTCTCATTCAAATTTAACAAAAAGTATTACTGATGCATTTAATGAGCATTTTCTAAGACAACAACAATCACCAAGAAATCAACAACAATCGCCACCGATCAATGAAAATTTGTTGAGTTTCAATGGGAAAATAAATTCAGCTGTTGCACGCAACATCATAGCTTGGTTGAAAATTGAATTTCGTGCAAATAATATTATTCGTTTTATATTTTTGAATGCGATCGATGATGAAAAGAAGAAAATCAAACAATTGTTTCGGATTTTATTGATCCAAATGGATCGTTTGTATGATGGAACGATGCAGGTGAAACGTGACCAAACACCAGAGGCTATGATTTTTGTTAACTTTATTTTCAAAGGGGCTGGTTTTTGTACCTCTTATTTTAATACCGATTCTTAAATCCAAAAACAAAAAAGACTTATCTATAATATATTAATATTTCAATCTAAATTTAAAATTTATTGTAGTTTATTATTTTTTTTTTATTATGAAACGAAGAAATGAAATTATTAAATGTATGATTTATGTTAAAATAAATTATTAATTAACTTCCCACATTTATCTAATATTTTTTAGAGGTGATGTTGGGTTATAATTATATGAAAAAAAAAATAAAATGAATTTATTACTATTTCGTTTGTTTTTGTTGACTTTAATTGATGGGATGATGAGTTTGTTATTAATAATTTATTTTGATTTTTACAATCAGCCGTTTCAATTCAACACATGTGTTATGGTTTACTGAACTAAATATTTGCACATTAAAAAAATCATTGCCAAGTTTCATTGTTATTTGTTACTCTTTTAAACTAAACGAAACGCTCAAATATAGAGGTGACTGTCATTACAGCGGGAGAAAATGATTAGTGTATTCGATTGGCAATATCTCGAAAACGAGTCTTTTGATTTGAATGAAAGATAACTTAAATGAGGTGTCAAGAATTGAATTGATAAAATCCACGATATCCCCAAGAGTTCATTAAATTTATTCCACAACTTTTAAACACAGAACTTGTTCAACCGACACATTACATATTTTATAATAATTTGAACTACATAAGCTTTCTATGGTCTCACCCGGCGTTTTTGGAGCCAAAATTGTAACCCGTAAATTCCCTTATATAGCCCGGAGACTTAAGAGCAAACCAGGAAGTGGTCACCCTACATTAGGTGTTTTCGATTGAGTGATCTATATCGACACCGCTTTCTGGATAAATATCACTTTAAACGTTTACCAAGATGTTGGAATATGCTTAAGTAAGCATCAAGTTTCCTTGAATAGGAGATTGTTGACAAGTGTCCCACATGTGAGGGCACGTGTCATGATGCTAACCACCTTTTCAATTGTCCATAGAAACCAACCGACCTGACGAAGGAAGATCTGTGGTACAGCGCAAGGGCAGTAGCAGAGTTCCTGAATCTGGACTTGGAGCCGGAAGAATAGCACCACATCTCGTCGCTACAACAACATCAAGTTTCCTGATCGGATCCAAGATTCATTCTAATAGATAAGCACTTTCCAGAAAACAAGTAACTTGCTGCGGCTAATCACAAAAGGTTTTGAAGCCCTTCTGGTGGGAAGCCACTTTCGTATAGTCTTCATTGCTCCCGGATTGTTTAGCTTATGGCTCCATTCTTCTGTTCTTAATTTTGACAACTTTTTAGTCTACCAAGTTGCGTACTTCTTTATGTCTTTTTTACAACAGTAATTGGCCAACTGGCTCCGAACGCAACAGAAGTGGGTGTGTTCTTAACGTTGAACACGCTTAGGTTCTCAGAACTCCATAGACTCCTGTTTCGAATGCTACAAAGCAATCAAATGATACAGTCAAAAACTGGAGCGAATTAAGACTGACATTAGGACGGATTACGTATCCACCATCGATACTGTTAAACTTAATGTTGAAAAAGTCAATAATACGTTAAAAATGTGACCACAACTTTTATTGAATAGTAATATCACTGATAAAGGGCTGTATGTGACGTGCGATGGATTAACATTTGAAACTAAAATGTTTTAAATAAAACCATCGAAAAAACCATAAAATTGTAGATAAATTGGTGATGGGTATTTATACGATTAGTGATAGTATTTGTGTATATATACCCACCCGATCCGCACTATTATTAATTTAAGAAAAATGTTAAGACGAAATTTTTGTAAATCATCTCAACTGAAATAAGAAAGATCGTTAATCTATAGAAAAAAACAAAAGTGTTGTTTCGCATCCCGCCTTCTGTGAAGTAGGCAGATAAATGACCGCGATTGTGTTAGTGTCATCTGCATCTGCAAGACAAAAATGATTAATGTTTTTCTTAACCATAGTTTTATAATAATTTGAACTACACAAGTCTTCTATAATTTAACCCGTGGATATAAGAGTGAAACCTGTAGCTCGAAGATTATATAATATAACCCCTCATATAACCATCTAAACTTTTAAACTCAATCTTGAAAACACCAATAATGAAATTCACTAATAAGGGGGTGTATGTGGCGTGTTCTGGATTAACAATTTTAAACCAGAGTACTTAAGATAAAGTCATTAACAAACCATAAAAATGGAAATAAATTGGCGGCGGCTGTTCATACGATTCGCGATATTAGTGTCCATCTACTCTAAGCATACATTCTTGATTTGAGGAAAATGTCAAGACGAAAGTCTTGTAAATCAACTCAACTGGAATAAGAAAGACCGTTAATCAGGAAAAACTAAATAGGTGTCTTTACCAACAGGATCCGGATATAAAATATCATATCCATATAATAATAATTAGTAAAACAACGTTTTTTTTTACTTCAAAAACTTTATTTATTTTTAACACCAAATATTTTCTGTCTCTAAGAGACCTTCTTCATGGGTTAATTGTTTTCTATAACTCATATCCATATGTTCTATTTGTAAAACGACCAATTTTAGAAATGGCATACGATCGTATTTCATCATGTCATCCTATTGTTTTGCTGTGAAAATTTGCGTCACACCCGATGGGTAGAGGCCACTTCAATTTTGGTACACCATTCCACCAACTTCTGTACCTGATGACTAGACTGAAGTCACCACTAACGCGCGACAATAACCCCGCTTGTGTTATTGATCTCCATCTGAAAGACAAATATGTTTAATGTTATTTTATATAAGCTACATAAGTCTTCTATGATCACCAAGCGATATTTAAGTCAAACCTGTAGCTCATAGATTACCTAATACAACATCACATACATCCATCTAATCTTTTAAACTCAATATTGAAAACGCTCAGTGGCGTAGCTAGCATGGGTGGCACCCGGGGCGGATATTGTGGTGTCACCCCAAAAATAAAAACTGTCAATAATAATAAAAAGCCGATAAACGTAATTTATAATTTTTTTTAATTAATACAAATGAGCATTTGCTGAAACTCCTCTCACACGAAGCCACTAATACGCAGTCATAAATAACTTTAGTGCGACCGTAAGATTCGGAAGAAATTCTAAAAAATCCCATTCTACGATGAATTTCAAAAAGTCTAGGTACACCCAGTTAGAAACTGTAACATTGGCCGCTTTTAAATGCCTCCTCACCCTTTGTATCTCTATGAGGAGTTCTGTTGCCAATACCGCATCATAAAAACCAGTAAATTTTGATACCGATAATTTTAACTTTTCACTGTTCGCCAAAAGCTAAGTGTTTGTCTGCACAACCTCGAACAATGAAGCTAAATCTTGAACTGAATTCAGTCTAGTTCGGAGTTCAACACTGAATCGGTCAACACATTCCAACATGTCCTTTTTAAGGTGAGCTCTCGGTGTCAGTCCAACATCAGGTGCAAACTCACCACCCGTTCGTTTTTTGCGTTTTTATGACGAATTCGGCTTTCCATTGGAATGTCATAGTCCTCCGATTTTTTCGCAGCAAGATCTATTGCCTCTTCTACAATGAGACTTCGTTATGAATTGACTCTATTTTTGTAGCTAATTGAACAATATTCAAGCCCGTGCTTTGCAATCCAATCTGAGCACAGATATTATTTCTCTTAGAATATCATTCCAAAACAAAAGATAGCAAAGAAACGAAAAATCACATGCTGCATTGATAAGGTTCTGTGCAGCGCCTCTAGTGTCTACATTTTCTTGTTGATCACTTAACTTCTCAATTTCAGCCACAATCCCATCAAAGTTTTCGGCCAATACTTTTACTACAGCATAATGAGCACTCCAATGCGCTGTTAAGAGTATTTTAACAGTTGCTTTGTTGTGTTTAGCAAGTACTTCCCAGCGGCTAGTCGAAGCAGAAAAACATGTAAAAATGGCTTCCACTGACGAGTGTTGGCCGTACAAATTAATTGAATGATCTTTGCAGCCCACAAAAATTGCTTTGTTATTTTTTGCTTTAATAATAGCTTGCACTTCTCCATGTATACTACTCATAACAGCTGCATTATCATAACCTTTGGGAGCGACAATTCATAACATCTATACCACCATTTTCAAGATTTTACACTGAAAAAAACATGTCCTATTTCCAATCGAAATGCAGTTGTCTCAACCTCACCGTGCGGGCAGATATGGCGAATCGAAATACGAGATTCATTCAACAACCGTACAATGATAAGCCGATGCAGTTGAGACAATCACATGAAATATTTATGTGAAAATAAAATATAGTTCAATTAATCTCAAATACTTAAATTTTAAAATGAAAAATTCATGATATAAGGCCAAAGATATATGCTTTCATGGAAATAGTTATTAACTTTATTCAACTACTGTTATATTGGATAGCACTTTATATTTTAATTATACCTCATTCTGTTATCAGGGAAATGTTACTGAGTACTGAGTAGTTGAACCAATCACGGTGACATAGTTTGTAAATATCTTTTCTTTGCATGAATAATAAACTGCCATCTTCGAGATGAGGTTATCATTACTTCAATTTTTTTTTCAGTGTAAGAATTTTATCGCTTAAATCAGCGGCTTTTTTCCACGTAAAGAAAAAAATCAAAGGAATACTTCCTTGATTTCCACTTTACTACCATCAATTTTCACATAACGAATCACTTCTGACATTTGATCAATATGTGAAATGTCAGGTGTGCTATCAAACATAATTCCAAAATATTTAACCGATTTAATTTCGTTGACAAGCTTAAACTTTACGTGGATCGCTAAAACATTTATGAACTCATTTTGTATATCAGGTGACAAATATGATACTTTTGGTGATTTACCATGCTCCAAATTCAAAATGTGTTCTTTTAACACTACATCATACTTTGACAATAGTTTGGTTAGTTCTAAGAAATTGCCTTTATTTGAAGAACTTTGTCCTTTATCATGTCCATGAAATGCTGGGTTTTGTTTAGATAAAAACAAAGTTATATCCAATAATCTTGATAAAAGATGTTTCCACTTCTGTTTTTTATTATATATTAATTGCAAGGCTGCGTCTCGTATCGTTTTATGAATTTTTAACCTCATTTCCAAAGTTTTCCACTTTTCAAAATTCTCCAGATGTTCATTTGAAGTTTCATGCTCGGCCACTTTGGGATTTAGTTTCCACCGCTTCTGATATCCAGTAGTAAATGTTGATTTTGTATTATTATTATTGGTGACAGCAAATACACGACAACAGAAGCAATACAGTTCGCAAGTTATTATTTACAGGAGAATAAACAATCCATGGCCGTAGAATTTTTTCACCATTATTCATCATTTTATGAAACCATTCTTTAGAAAGATGGCGTACATCACCTTTTATCTAACCCCTCTAACCCGTGTCTAGATACAGTAACAAACGACCCTTCTCTATTTTGAAAATGTTCACTTTCTTTTTTTATGATTTCAATGCGAACATTACCAGAGACGAGTATATTCCAATGTGATACATCTCTTAAGTCCTGAAGTGATTCACCCATGCAAATACTGTCTTCGATAGTAGAAGCATTAGCGGCATTATCACTGTCATTTTCATTATTCCTTTCTAATTCGTTATCATAGGTTATCATTATTAATTCTGTATTGTTGCTGTTACTTTCCGAAGATGAGCCAATATTCTCTGAAACATTCGTTGCATCAACGTGATAATCAGTTTCTTTCGATGAACCTTGGATATCATCGGGTTTTGTAACATATTTATAGATTTGGTCTTTCTCTGTTGGAACCAACTTTTTCTTTAAAAAGTATGAACTCCTCGTGGCATATTTATTTTTTGGGATATTTGCTAAACGAAATCTAAAAAAATATTTTTAATTATAGTATAGGTATCAGCAAAGCATTAATTCTAAGTATATTTGTAGGATACATAATAGGTACATAGTTCATAATAAGTACACTGTGTTAACGACTAAATACACCGCCAAGAAAATTAATTTATTTAAATTTCCTTGTAACAACTTATATTAAATAATATTTGATAAAATGGAATATACAAATCATAGCCAAATATTATAAGGAACTATTTAAAAAAATATAAGTATGAAATCCTAAAAGATATTTTATATAAAGAATTGAAACCAAAATTAAATATCCAATTAGAATCATGCTCAATAATTTACAAAATTGAATGTGATTTTTGTGAAAAATTTTACATCGGGAAAACCGGAAAATGTTTTAAAGACTGATTTAAGGAATACCTGCCTAAGAAGAAAAATAAACAAAATTTAAAGTTTATTTTTGCAAACCATTTACATAGTTAATAACAATTGCTATGCCACTTTTAAAAAAAAATTGAAGGCTTTACATTTATGTAGCCAAGGATCTTTAAAAGAATCACTTGATGAGTTTGAAATTTCAAAGGGATTTAAAACCCAACAAAATGTAATTTTAAATGATAAACTTTCATTTAATTCAAATATATAAATATATAAAACTGAAAACAAACAGTATGAGTATGTATCAACCTACAAAAATTTGCAAAACTGCAGTAATTGCATAACTGCCATTTTATTCCACAGTAATTATTTTTGTGTCCATTGAAAAACGATCTATTTCAATTTATTCTTTGAGTTTCAAGATAAAGGAAAAAAAATTATTTTGAGATCATTTACAAACACGGTAATTTGATTGTTTGTTAGTTTCCTTAGGTGTTTGCAATTAATTTGTTTGAAAGTAAGGTTAAGCGGATATTTTAGAAATAATTTTGGAATAGAGACATTGTAACTCAAGGGTGCCACCCTATCGACAAAGGGTGCCACATTATCGACGTAAACCACTTTTCCTATACATTATTCAGCATATGTGTTTTCAGACCTGGTCATTAAATAATCATGCTTGCATACTAAATAATATATCGTAAAAAACGGTCAATATGGTATCTATAGGAATATTCAAAGCTATTGAGTAATTGTGGTGATGGGATTCAATGCTCAACATGTTAATTCGATTAATATTGTTAAAATTTTATTTCACGTAATAACTCAAAAATTTTAGAAAGTAGAATAGATTCTTTTTGAACCAATAACACATTTATAGGACACATTTATAAGTTATCACAATTTATAAATTAAAATTATATGGATAACCTGGTTAAAATGGTTTCTAAGTGATTTATCGTTGAAAACATGTGATGGTTTGTTTAAGTTTTTTACGTTCGGGTGTCACCTCAAAACGGTTTCGAAGTGATTTATCGTTGAAAACATGTGATGGTTTGTTTAAGTTTTTTACGTTCGGGTGTCACCCCAAAACGGTTTCGAAGTGATTTATCGTTGAAAACATTGTGATGGTTTGTTTAAGTTGTTTACGTTCGGGTGTCGCCCCAAAACGGTTTCGAAGTGATTTATCGTTGAAAACATTGTGATGGTTTGTTTAAGTTTTTTACGTTCGGGTGTCACCCCAAAACGGTTTCGAAGTGATTTATCATTGAAAACATTGTGATGGTTTGTTTAAGTTGTTTACGTTCGGGTGTCATCCCAAAACGGTTTCGAAGTGATTTATCGTTGAAAACATTGTGATGGTTTGTTTATGTTTTTTACGTTCGGGTGTCACCCCAAAACGGTTTCGAAGTGATTTATCATTGAAAACATTGTGATGGTTTGTTTAAGTTGTTTACGTTCGGGTGTCACCCCAAAACGGTTTCGAAGTGATTTATCGTTGAAAACATTGTGATGGTTTGTTTATGTTTTTTACGTTCGGGTGTCACCCCAAAACGGTTTCGAAGTGATTTATCATTGAAAACATTGTGATGGTTTGTTTAAGTTGTTTACGTTCGGGTGTCACCCCAAAACGGTTTCGAAGTGATTTATCGTTGAAAACATTGTGATGGTTTGTTTAAGTTTTTTACGTTCGGGTGTCACCCCAAAACGGGTGACACCCGGGCGGACCGCCCCCCCGCCCCCCCCCTAGCTACGCCTCTGCGCTAATAAAAAAGCTAATGTTAATACAACTTTTATTGAATATCACTGCTTTTATTGAATATAACTGATAAGGGGGTGTATGTGGTGTACGATGGATTAGCATTTAAAACTAAAATACTTAAAATAAAAACATTGAAAAAACAATAAAATTGGAGAAAAATTGGCGATGGCTATTTATACGATTCGTCATCGTATTTGTGTCTGTCTACTCCATATGATCCAATATTCTCGGAATAGAAAGACCGTTAATTTAGAAAAAACGTAATAGGTAATATTCAGTCTTCACCAATCGCGTTCTAATACGAAATTCAATATCCATATATTCTAGTATTTAGCCTGTGTAGACGGCCAACATTAGAGCACTATACAAACATGACAACTTGTCGTGTTTTGTCTTGTGATCCCATTTTCTTACTGTAAGTATTAGCGTTACATTCGATGATTAGAAGCGAAGTATATGACGATTCATTAAATAAGAACCTCTTCGATTACATCAGCGATGGTCTTGAGATCTACCGCTGTCGATTCCTCGCTCTGCTTCGTAACCATTTTCTTCGATCAAACGGATGTAACTCCCTTGAAATCTCAACCATTTCTTTTCTGCATCTCTACAGTTGACACCATCTGTTACCTGTTCATGTTGACATTGCCCAACTAATAGTTAAGGCTTGTTTCTGCCACCGATATAGCTTGTTTCCATCATCCCTAATGTCCTTAATGTGCCCTAGTCCCGACTACTAAAGACCTTCCATTTTTTATGTTCATTCCAAAGCTCAGACAAGAGTGTTATTAATAGTCTGCCAAGAACTTCTCGAGAGGAAGACGGTAACATTATTGTGGGTTGTAATATCATCTCCCAACCTCGCCATAAAGAAAAATAAATTTTCAAAGATGTGCATCTCAGGTCAAAAATTTGTTTATATCCGGAACATTTACAATTAAAAAAAATATATCGACACAGCCTCTGGCACAGGAATATCTCGAAAAAACCTATGCTCAACGAATCATACTATATGACAAGAAAAATTGTATGTATAAAGGACATGGTGAAACACCCTATCAAATGATGGTAAGATCTTCGCAGAATCATATACTTTATTTTAATGACCGTTTAACAAACACAAAAAAACTGTATTTGTTTCACATAGAAAGAAAAGAAAAGAAACCAAAAAAAAAAATTGATTACGCATGACATATAACAACAAGTTCAATGATTTGTTCGGAAAATTACATGTGACGTAGTACACTAAAATGTGAATTTATGTATACAGTGGAACATTGTGTACTGTCAGATATTATTTTAGGAAACGAATCTAAATGGGTTAATAATACGAAACGAATGTATGATCTGTAGTATGAATATGTCACTGTTTGAGGACTGTTTGTTTTAGACTTCAAAACAAAATGTTTATTGAACAGGTTTTTGTTGGTCGTTACAAATTTTTATTTTTAATGAAATTCGTGATCTGGACGACCGACGCTAAACCAGATCAATTTTGACTATGACTTAATACTTGGCAAACAAATAGTATAGGTGCAATAATTACCTGTTTTCTTAGAAGTGAGAACAGGGTTGTCCAAAAGATTTCTAAAAATTTAAATTTCTGATAATTTTGAAATCAAATTGCAAGAGAAGGTAAAAACTGACCAATCATCACAATACACAGTAAATTTTTTGCTTACACTGTTAAATAAAAATATTATAGATAAAATTTTTGAAAGATGGCGTTTAATGCTAAAAATCAAGTACTTTTTGATTTTTATTTTGCAATGTAAAAGTTTCAACCTCCTCCTAAAACATGGCAAAATTTAAAACATTTTTAAAGATGTGCGTCTTAGATCCAACATTTTAGTTATAAAACTAAAATTTTTAAGCTGAGATGCAATGTCTAAAAATAAATAAGTTTAGAAGAAAACAAACACTTTCTTTAAATTTTGGGATGCCTGAGGGTTAGGTTAGAACATTCATATTGTAAAAAAAATTAAAAAATGCTTGCCCTAAGCAATCAGGGCATCTTTAAAAATTCTATTTCTTAATAGTTTTAACTAGTGATGCACCGAGTTCTAAAAATTCAGTAAGCCGGGTAATGGGTACCCGGCATATATTTCATAATACCCGGTCCATGTATTTAATTTAATTTTCTTTTACAAACAAACCGAGAATTCTGTAAATTCTTTTTGTAAATCTTTCTCTTCCTCAACATAAGCTGGCTCAAGATGTGTCAACTCAATCTAATTCAACCTATATGTTAAAGAGATTATCAGAGCAGAAACGGGCCATTACGCACTATTCTTCTGCAGCCAAATTCTGTAATTGTGAAGCGGTGAAGTGATAAGTTTTTTAATGAAAAGAAACGAAGAAATTTTTATCACTTCACCGCTTCACAGTTACAGAATTTGGCTGCTGATCACAATATAACATTTTTAACCGCAAGCAACTTTAAGTTAATTGAAAACGTTGTTTCTTACTAGAACAGTTTTTTAACTTAACTGTCGCAGCCAGTTCAGAAGAAGCTACTTTATCAATGGTGATTCCTAATTTGGCAGCTTTGGAGTGATTCCTTAATGTAAATAAAAATGATGATGGCGTAGTTACCATGAAAAAAAGTTTGGTTAACTCATTGCAATTTGCAAGCCAGGTTCCAAGAACGCAACAACAAATAAATTGTATGTCATTGCGACTATCTTAGATCCACGGTATAAACTTACATTTATAAACGTTACCATAAGAGAAAGAGCCAAACATTGGATCATAGATGAAATGATAAAGGCGTTCGGATCAGATGGGAATGGAGATGGAAAAGAAGAAGATACAGAGCCTAACACGGATCTATTATAGTGTTTCATGAGCATAACACAATATGGTATTGTTTAGATGAAATTAGATCGGCAAATGAAGCTTGAATTTATAAATATTAATTTTTTTAATTTCTTTTTACCCGGTATCGGGTAATGAAAAAAATGCCGGTTCCGGGTAGAAACCAGGTATTTCAAAAATGGTACCGGGTGCCGGGGTACCGGGTAATTGCCGGGTACTCGGTGAATCACTAGTTTTAACAGTGTAAGTAAAAAGTTTACTATGTGTTTTTTTAATAGGCTAGTCTTTTACCTTTCCGACGAACATAAACAGTTGATATTGGTAAAGCCGTTCTCAGCATCTGTCGTATAGATCAGTGTTTCTCAACCGTTGGTTCACGGAGAGTTAGTGGTCCGCAAAAAAAATTGAGTGGTCCGCAAAAAAAATTTAGTGGTCCGCCAAGTTCTTTTTATTTATTACCAGTTACAATTTTATTTTATTCGAGAGCTTTTTTCGCTCCTCAAATGCGAATATTATTTCATAAATTGAAATTTTTTTCTACGATAGCAGATGAGAAGTTTATTTTCATACAGGCTTAATCCCCTGTGCAAATGTTTTTTTTTCGCTAGTGTAAAATCATTTTCGCTAAATAACGAATTGTAGTTGCTAGGGTATTTTTATGTAATTTTACAAAGTTTTTAAAACAAATCAACCATGAAAAAATAGAATATGAATTTTGAATATTATGTTGTCGATTTTTTATTTTATATTTTTAATAAATATCGCTTATATATTTGCTATCGTAGAAAAAATTGCATTTCCTACGCGAGATGTAAACTTTTCACGTTTACTATAACAAATTTACACTCACGAACACAGCAAAATTTACTGTATATTTTTAATATCGTTCTTAACGTAAGAGTAAAACGTTTATTTTTTTTGGTCCTTTCGAGTCGATTTTATTATTTTCTTTCATTCCATATGCAGAAAAAGAATATTAGTACTTTTTCGTCATCCTTTTTATTTATTTTAATAACTATACATACTTGCATAATTAGACAAACCACTCGCAAAAATATTCTATTTTTATTTTTAATACGAAGGAAAGCATCAAATTTGAAGCAAAAATTTAATGTGTGAGTATTTGAAAAAAAGTATCCTTCCGGCAACTACAAGGGGTATAGGCTTATTTTTGTTTCTTACAAGCAAATTTATGGGTAACATAATGTCAATCTCTTGTTACTTTACGGAAAAAACTTATTTAATAAGTTTAATAAAAAATTAAAGAAAACAAAGTTTTTTTATAATTTTACTGTTACTCTGTATATACTTCAGCTTGTTAGGTCATCTTCTGGAGTAATCTATATATTTTATTTTTCAAACAAAAATTTACCAAATAATTAAATAAATTTTATTCATTTCAAAACCTATTTAATTGTTTGGTATTTTGAAAATGAAATGACCTATAATGTTACAACTACTATTACTAATGATAATTGAGAAACCAAATAACAATTATTATAAGAAATACTAATTTCTTCACAATGAAAATTTAATTCAATTTAATGATAGTAGCCTTTGCCTTTTTCAATATTCGAGAGCGGGACGCATTAGTTTTAATTTATTTATTTTTTATATAAACAGAGCGAAAATGTTTTTGATGATTTTCTTATAAAATAAAACAAAATTGTTTATAAAATACGATCAAAAAAAATTATTTCGGAGTTCAATACGTTGAAATAAATTGTTTTATCGTTCTGGCAACTATAAATATAGGCTTATTTTTGTTTTTTAGAACCTTATTTGTGAGCGTTATTATAGTCTTAATAAAATAAAATAAATAGCTGTTAATTTTATTCTATAGCGCAAATGTTGCGGAACACAATAAAATAATTTATTTAATTGTATTGAACTCTGGAATAAATTTTTATAATTGTATTTTATAAATAATTTGATTGTATTTTATAAACAAATCAAAAATATTTTCGCTCTGATTATATTAAAAACAATAAATTCAAACTAATGCGCATGTCCCTCTCTAAAATATTGACAAAATCAAAGGCTACTATAATTAAATTGACATGAATTTCCATTGTGAAAAAATTAGTGTTGTGTAATAAATTGTTTTTTGGTTTCTCAATTCTCATTAGTATAAAATTTGACGTCTTTCGTTGTAGGTCATTTTATTTTTAAAATATCAACCAATCATTTTCAAAATACCAAACTTTTAAACAATTAAATAATAATTGTTTGGAATTAATGATAAAAAAAAATAATAAAATAAAATACATTGTTTTTTTTTTCGGTTTACTTATTTTATCAATAAATTTTAAAATAATTTAAGTAAATTAATACATGTTACTCTGTCGGAAGGATAAAACGTTGTACTGGGTTCGTATTTAATGTATTTAAGTCTCTTGCAAATTTACAAAATACTTAATAAATAATACTTAATAAATAATAAAAATACAAACAAAATACTTAATAAATAATAAAACATATCATTAAACGCTGACCTAATAAAATACATACTAATATTGTGCTCAGAATAAAATTAATAGCTGTTTATTTTATTCCATTAAGACTAATAACACCCATAAATATATAATTAACACTGTTTGCCGTTGGCACTTGGCGTAAGTTTTCAAATAACAAAATGTCAAACTCTTGTTACTTTACGCAAATAACTTATTTAATAAGTTTAATAAAAAATTAAAGAAAACAAAGTTTTTTATAATTTTACTGTTACTCCATATATATTTCAGCTTGTTAGGCCATCTTCTGGAGTAATCTGGAAAAATAAAACATAGCATTAAACACTTTGACAATAAATTACTATTATTTCGAATGAAGACGATATTTTATTATTTTTACTCCTGTATTTGAGAATGTTATATTTTTGTTTCTTATTCGCGCTGAAAGGACGGAGTAAATTAGTGATATTAAGAATCGTTTAAATCCTGTTTATTACACATCAAAATTCGTTTTTTTCTTTTTTCGTTATTTCGTTCATCCCTGTTGTTTTAAATTACACTATGTCTATAAAATAAGCAAGATATAACCTGCACTTTCACCCATCTAACATAAAATAGTTGGTAAGGTTCGCAATAGAATCATATAATATTTATGGGTCCGTAGCATGAAATCAATTCAGAAATACTGATGACTGGTCTAGATCATGAATTTCATATGCCATAATATATTTCAACAGATACAAGCCTCCTTGTTTCTTTTGATGAAAAGTAGCAGCTTGTATTACAGGAGTCTACCAATCCTTGAAGTGCCAGACTATTTCTCGCATTAGTTGTTCAGAATATTTATGCATCTTATATTGACTTTGACTTCTTAGTCAAAGTAGCAAAAAGCTTTTTGGAACGAATACTAACAAAGCAACAAATACATATTAACATTTGTCTTCTATCATGACAAGAAAACATGGTGTGGTATGGTGTGGCTGAAGGATGCTGTTGCATAGGGAATTACAATTTACATTCTCCACACGAGTATATAGAAAAATAGTCTTCATTAGTATGCAACCAGTTTTCATCGTCCTACCTCGTTCAAAACAAACCAACCAACCATCCGATGTGTTGAAAAATTTAATTAATTACTTCAATTAATTTTATGATTCATTGCTAATCTTTTCAAAATGTATTTTTTTCATAAGTTTAATTTGTACGTTTTATATGCGATGAATGTTTTATTTTGATTTTAGCTATAAAAATAATATAAACAAAAACATTTATTACAATTTGTGTTTATTTGTAGATTTGTAAAACTAATAATAATATATAATAACAGTAAATAAATACACAAAAACAGAAAATAAGTTAATTATTTGAACTAATTTTAATTTGTTGATTCTTCACGCGACAAGTAAACAAATTGTGTATTGAGCTGAAAAAAATTATTATTTCAGAATACGCTAGTTTTTCGGAAGAGAATTTATTGTTTAGCGGAAATCAAGATGTGTCTGCTATTAAAATTTTTTCTTTGATTTTGTTTTTATATAAATGGATTATTAATTAATGTTACGTTCTTAAAAATATATACGAAAATGTTTGAAATGAAAATTGATTAATTGTAAGCAGTTTTATTAGAAACATTTATGTAACGTTCAAGTTTAAATAAACAAGTGAGAACTGAAATGTATATTTTTGGATTACTTGTATGTTTTGCCTTTTGCTTGTCCATGTTTACAGTACCCTTTTGACGTATTGATTTGAGAGGGTGTTGTTAAGAGGCTTAAGCAGTTTATGGGTCATATAGACGACATTCCAGATTTGGACGACCGACACTGAAGTAGACAAATTTTTAAAAGCTTGGTTTAAGAACGCCGTGCTCCGAAAGGTTTCTTAGTAATTTCAAATTCATGGTAACCTTGTTAAATTTTGTTTTTTGTAATATGCGTAAGGAGATCTGTTTTTGTTGATTTGTAACTTTTTTTTCTATTTTCATTTTACTGTGTATGTTTTTCGATAGGCCAGTTTTTTACCTTTCTGAGGCACGTGCATATCAGGGAATGGAAGTCGTTCTCTTGCAATTTGATTCCAAAATTGCCCTGAATTTGAATTTCCAAATACCCTTCGGATCACCCTGTTCTCAAACTAAACACTTTAAACATTTTCTAAAGAACATATTTTTTCTATTTCACCTATACTTTTTGTTTGCCAAGTATTGAGAGAATCGAAAATGTTCAGTTTCAGTGTCGGTCGTCCAGATCAAAGGACAAAGAAAATAAACTGAAACGGGTGACTGTTAAACTTCCAATTTTGTTTTTTTCTGCGTATCGGCTTTTAATGTCCACTTTATTTAAGAAATGCCATATTTATTTAGGAAATCAGCTCCGAGAATGGAAATGGTAACATCGGCTATAACAAAGGTCTGACACACTCATCTGAGTTGAGGTGAGGAAACACAATACAACACACAATAAATATCAAAGACCAGTAGACCGCAGTGTTGCGAATGACTGTCATCACATGCCTTCACAGGTGAAGAGCCTAGAAATTTTTTGTAGAAGTGGAGGCAGAGGAGTCAGAGTACTTGGAAAAAATATTTGCACTCAGGGTCATATTTGTTTGCTTCTCCCTTAAATTAGTGATATTAGTAGCAAATACCATCAAACATTTGCATAGGTGACCTGGATATAGCGGTCGTATTGGAGAGCGGTTAGATTCAAAAAGTTTTCGATTGCGAAAATCATTTCGGTCCTTGGATCTACTTCGATAAGGATGAGAAAGTTGAGTGGAATTTTGCTGTTGTTTGGCATTGAAAAGCTGCACGTTTTATGCTTTCAATTCTTTAAATTGTTTTGAAAGTGCCATAGCACCGTTAGATGAAAAAGAAGAAGCGGTAACGTTAGATACCGCATTAATTTGAGATCCCCGTAGGGAAGTGAGGACGTTGTTTGCAGTCTTCTGTAAATCATCATTGACCACCGATAGATAGCAGCGCGAACAACGGCTGGGAATTTTTCCCCCCAAAGAACTTTAAGAGCTACCTCCTAAATGAATGGAGGGATTCAGCAGTCATATCCCGTAAGAGCTGTGAGGGCTTTCTAGCCCCAAAGACTATACCGTACAGTACGTGGCGTGTGCGCTCTGAATTGCGGCTGGATAGGCGGGTTATAAGAGCCTCTTTGAACCGATAATAAGGGCGATCTTGATCGTGCTTTATCAAGATATCACTGACCAATGTCGCCAGTGATGGAGTTATCATACTAAATACTTGTTAGTTTGTTGGGATTTGATTAATTTGTGGCATAGTCGCCGAAAAAGTTGTAGCTGGAGATGGTGGAGGAGACGGAGCGAGAGTGGGAGATGGTGGAGGATTTGAAGAAAGTGTACTTCCAGGATTCGCTTGTGCTAAAGCGGTTTCGATCCGTTTTACGACCAGTGCTTCAAACTGGTTTTGGGTGTAAATGTTTCGGGCTCGGAAAATGCAGAAGTTTCCTTAGGTTCTGGTGGACCTGCAGAAACTGCCAGAAACGTGCATCCACGGCGGAGAAGCCAAGTTTTGACGGCAACTAGGTAAATGAGTGTTGCGGCGCATAACGCTCCAGTATCGTGTTGGTTAACAACCGCGAAAATCGATGCCAATAAAGTTATAATAACAATAAAAATTTCTTGGACCACATGCATTGTATATAAAAAAAAGAAAAAAAAATCACCTGGAGTCCTTTGTCGAGGTCAGCAGTTTTGGTAGCTGCGAGTGGCGTTGTCCAGAATGAATCTTGATGAGTTGCCCGGGTAGTGGTGATGATGATTTTTCTTCCTCTTTCGCTACTAATCTATTTAATGTTAGGCTGATTCACAATAATTAGAAGATAAAATATATATAACGCAATACAGCGCGTAAGAAAATTTGTTTTATTTTTATTTGGTGAAATTATTTTTATGGAATTATTGAAACTGTTTATTATTATGGAACTGAAGTTATCGCTACACAATACGCTCTATTGACCCGGTCCCTATCAGTGGCTGGGAAAACAGACGCTGGCACTTATCTGAGCACTAACATAATGCTACCTAGTCGTGCAGTCCATGCTGAATTGCATATAATCTGCAATTAAAATTAAATTTCTAGGCATTCCTTTTGGCAAGTGTAGCAATCTTTAATCTATAGGGGTGACTACATTAATTTAAATTTATTTTTTGATGATGTTGATGGGATAGCCTTGTTTGACTTTTGTGACTTGGAACTTGCAGTGGAGAAATTCTACGAGATAATTGCTCTAGGTATTGAAAAATTCATTCCAAATTGCGAAAATAAATCAATGGTCGGAAAACGCGCTTCGGCGGGCCAAAAACCATATGAATCGGTTACGAAAAGAATACACAACCCGTTTTCACTTATCTAGCCATTGTGCATTTAGAAATGCTGGTCGTGCCTTTAAAAAATTGCAACGATTTAAGTTTCGTAAATATGTAAGTAACAGGCTGATTCTGACATACCCTCACAGATGTAAAAATAGTCATAGCAAAGACTTTTCTTTTAGCTAAGACTAAAACCTCTTAAATGCGATTCTGTATGTATTCACAACTGTGAGATGTCAAAAAATAACCTCTTAACTTAAGACCATCAAACATGGTCATCTTAACTCTTAGCATCATAATTTTACGTTTCATATTTTTTTATTTGAATTCTTGAATGAAAAATTATATTTATAAAGGATAAAATATTAATTATGGATTATTTATGTAATTATTATGAAATTTATAATAATTATCTATATTTTATTTTAGTTTGTATCAAAATTATAAAACGAAATATATATTGATATTAATTTTAAATAAAATGGCGATTGAAATTTCATATTTGCAATATCAAAGTTGGACATCTCATGTTGTTTTATTTGTGCAAATTGTATATAAACTTTAAGGAAAAACATAAACAATCATTCTTTTTTCTCAAATTTATTGCAAAATAATTAATATATGGTAAAATTTTATATTAATTGTATATAAATTATTATAAAATAAAATACATTTTTGATTTTAAGATTGATATTCAATAAATTGGCTTAAAACGATTTTAATGCCACTTTCCAAATTTTTTGTTATAGAACCGTTTTTTATCAATAATTGCAGAGATAGTTCTCTTCCTTCAAACTCTGCTGAATTATATAATTGAATTATAAATAATAATTTGTCATAATCTTATTTGAAGTCCAGCATTCAATTAATTGAGATAGACCCAGGTTAATGAAAAAAGTAGAATACTATATTTTCATAATTTTTTGAACCCGCATAGTAATGGTGTTAAAAAACAATTACCTTTAAAATAAACTTTTCGGGCAAACGGTTGTAAATTTGAACTTTACTGTTAGGGAGAAGGTTAAAGTCTTACTTTTTTGATGTATAATGCCATGTTTTTTTATTTTTAACGGCGACAGGAAAAATAACTCATATTTTTACGCCGGCAGAAAAATTGTCACTTTTTTTTCTATATTTTTACGGCCACAGTAAAAGTAACATAACATGAGATTTTCAAGCAGATTGTATTACTATGACAACAAAAAATAAATATTTTGATTGGATTATGAAATTTTGAATTGAAAGGTTGCTTTGAAAAAAAATTTTATTTATTCAAATTTAAATGTTTTTTTTATTTTTTGGAAGTAACTGTCATAGTTAATAAATAGTTAAATCTGCTAATAAATCATATTTATAAAAATTTGTATGTATTAATTTCATATTAAAAAAAATTGAAACGTTTGCACAATAGTGTATTCAATTCGGAGCTAAAGTGACAAAAAACAGCACTTTTGGCCCTAGTAGGTTCTATTCCCGAACACAAATTTGTTAATCGACAATATTGTCAATTTTATAAAAAATGCTTCACAGCTTTGTGTAAAAATGGTATTCCCTATAACAAATTTGTGTATCATATATGTTTTGTGTCTTAGTTACGAAATTATAACAGTTTTCATCGTTTTTGGTTCTAGATTGCAAGAATATTTTGAAATAAAACAATCAAAGATGTCGTTTTAAGCAACTTTTTTGACGACCAATTTTTTAGTCTTTGAATATGCAAAATAAAATAAAAACATATTTAATAAATAAATATAATTAAATGATCTTATATATTAATACGCTAGATTAAAACTTTGTGGAGCATAAGGCTTTTTTATTCGCAGATGGATTCAATTCAAATTTTCACAGCTAACTGATATTAGTGTAACCTATATTGGGATCCGGATTCAAACAAATCGGATCATAAATAAAAAAGTTATTATATACGGAAAACTTTTTCTATACATATGCATTATAAGTTTACATACATATAAAAATATATTTGCTATCGAACAACAAAAACGAAATTTAAAACTTTATTTTGTTATTCTTTTTTATATTTAATTTTTTCTCAGCTGTTAGTATATTTATTTCTTTGAATTAACGTGGAAATATGTACGACTGTTAAAAGTGTGAAATATGTTTACAAGTATGTATATAAAGAGTATGATTCTGCCAATGTTGAATTGAGAGTGAATGGAGAGAATGCAGTGAATAATGATGATGCGATTGTGGGAAATGAAATTCAAGATTTTTTGAATGGACGGTATGTTGGTTCGACTGAAGCTGCTTGGCGCATATTTGAATTTCCAATGCATTTTCAATCTCATACAATTATTCGACTTGATTGTCATTTGCCTAATAGACAAAATGTTTATATCAGGAATGGTAATGTGGCTGGCACAGTCGCAAATGTATCAAGAACAAAATTGTTAGCATTTTTCCATTTGAATTCCATTGATAATTTAGCTAATGAGTTTTTGTATACAGAATTAATTATGTTTGGTATGACCAAAGTAAATCGTGGAAAAGAAGACAACGTGGGGCTGATAAAGTTGTTGCTCGACTATATATGGTTACTCCAAAAGATATAGAATTGTTTCATATGCGTTTACTTCTGTTGCATGTTCGTGGTCCAAAATCTTTTTTTGATCTACGTATGTATGAAGGTGTACCCTACCCTACTTTTGTTGCAGCATGTGAAGCTCGAGGTATTGCAACAAATGATAATGAATAGCGTGAATGTTTACTTGAAGCTTCAGAAATTCAATCACCAAAACAGTTTCGTCAATTATTTGCATTTATCTGTGGTTTGAATGTTCCTCCGAATGCTTTAGCTTTTTTTCTTGACAGCTCATGCAGGTTGTGGCAAAACTTTTGTTCAAACGGCAATCATTCATAAATTTAATTCACTAAATCTTTCGTGTATTGTAACTGCCTTCAGTGGTATTGCATCAACTCTTTTGATTGGGGGGCGAACTTTGCATAATGTTTTCAAATTACCAATTCCATTATTAGAGAATTCAATGCCAAATATAACTCCAAACAGTGTACATGGCACATATATTAATAATGCATCAATCATTATTATAGATGAAATTTCAATGTGTTCTATTCATGCTTTAAAATTAACTAGGAAGGCCCGGCGTGCTTCGCTACGCTTATAAATAAAGTTTTTGCGTAGACATTTTGTTGACGTAGAAGCAATGATTTCAAAAAGTGGTAACGAGAAATGCTAGCATATAATTTTTAATTTTTCTTTTTAAATATATGAATGAAAAATAATCAGAACTCTAGCTGATCAGTTCGGATATATGAAAAATTAGCGATCAAATAAGTTTTCAAGTAAGCTTATTTTATCTCTAACTTATTTGATCGCTAATTTTTCATATATCCGAACTGATCAGCTAGAGTTCTGATTATTTTTCATTCATATATTTAAAAAGAAAAATTAAAAATTATATGCTAGCATTTCTCATTACCACTTTTTGAAATCATTGCTTCTACGTCAACAAAATGTCTACGCAAAAACTTTATTTATAAGCGTAGCGAAGCACGCCGGGCCTTCCTAGTATATATAAAAATATTAAGGGGCTGAAATCTCAAGGGTCTGAGATATCAAGACTTCGGTCTGGGTTAAGGATTTTGATAATGTTTTCGGCAAAACACTTTTATGAGGATATGGTTTTTAGTTTTGGGCAGCGATGTATATCAAACATAATAACTCTTTGTTAAAGTAAACTACATGTATTTTTTTATCTCTGTTTAGAAATTTATTACAAAACTAACCCGAAACATCAATACGTTGCCGGAAAATTATAACAGATCATAAATTAACATAATTTAGTGAAAAGATGATACAATCAGCAAACTACTCAAAAACCTCTCCATTTAGCGTTTCGAGAAAATATTACAAAATCACAAATTCATATTTCTTTCAAAATTCCAAAAATATTGTAAAAATTAAATAAAATCAAAAATTCAAAGTTTTTTCAAAATTCTAAAAATATTGCAAAAATAATAACTAAATCAAAAATTGAAACTTTTTTCAAAATTCCAAAAATATTTTAAAAACTAGAATAAAATCAAATATTTAAACTTTTTATATATTCTAATAATATTCCAAAAATTCTTAAAAATTCAAAATTTTAAACTTTTTTCAAAATTCTAAAAATATAATAAACATTATTACAAAATCAAAAATACAAACTTGTTTCAAAATTCCAAAAATATTTAAAAAACTATAACAAATTCAAAAATTTGCATGTCCAATTTCACGTTCAATTACATTTACGTCATACAAACAGCTAAATGTTTTTCCCCAAAAAATTGGCTAAAAAAATAACAACAAAAATTATAACAAAATCAAAAATTAAAACTTTTTCCAAAATTCTAAAAATATTGGAAACATTATTACAAAATCAAAAATACAAACTTTTTTCAAAATTCCAAGAATATTTCAAAAACTATAACAAATTCAAAAATTTGCATGTCCTATTTCACGTTCAATTATATTTACGTCATACAAACAGCTAAATTTTTTTTCCCAAAAAATTGGCTAAAAAAATAAATGAAATCATTTTTTTGACACACCTGACAATATTTTTTTGACAAACTTACAATGCAATAATCTAGTTTTTGGTCTCACATACCAACCCCGACCATCAAGATTTCTCCAAATTCTTTGTTCCTACTCATTATCACTTAAAATGAACGTTTTTTAAGCAAAAAATATGCACATTTCCTTGTTTTGACACACTTGACGATCTTTCGACACACTTGCGGTATAGTTATCGAACACATCGTCCTTTCGGCTCTTACCATTAAGCGTACCTATTTTTAGAGACCAAAATTTTAAAATCCGTCCAGCGGTTTTCTAGATTTCGTCGGATGTGACGCCGGCAGACAAACATACATTTTTTTTTGCTTTTTTGGAATCGTTATGACCTAAAACGTCGAGAAATGCCAAAAAAGTGGGGGTAAGAATTACACTTTTGGCTCATGAATGAAATACTTAGGTCTTTCAGACCGTAGTAATATTATATTAAAGACTTAGTTTTGCATTATGAATTAATTTTTACGCCAATCGATTATATTGGTATTTAAAAACTCAAGACGCAAAACAATACACTATCCCCCGTTTTACACGGTAGATACGTTCCTGATAAAAACTTGTTAATCGAAAATATAAATTTTGTATGGAAAACCGTGTTAAACGAAAAACGTGGATTTTTGGTCATTTCTTGGGCGACAAACAGATTCGGTAAAACAAAAAAGTACCAGTTTAATCACATAAGATATCGACATAACAGTTAAATTGATTTTCAAAAAGAAACATGTAACATAACCAATAAGAAATTCACAGAAAAATATAAAGTAATTATTCATGCACATACTAGCATGTTGACCTAAATCAAACCTAACTTAACTTGATTCAGTTCGGTGCGACTTGGAAGTTAAATCTGTAATTAATAATTGTGCTTTCTTTTTAGCTAAATCTTGCATACATCTTCATATTGACTTAAAAATTCGTTGACAGTTCGCAGAAATCGGAAAGCTAGTTCAATATTCGGATCATGTTGTTGAAAGTAGTTGCATTATTTATTATCTTCTGGTATAATGGTTGCAATAAAGAAGTTTTAACTTTGGGTAGAAATACAATTTATCCATTTGTAAGCTGCAAATCTTGAGGGTGACATGGAGCATTGTCCAATAAAAGAAGAACCTTAAATATTATTTTGAATAAATACTATTTTACTTCTGTTACGTAAGAGTTATGAGACCAATCTATGAACAATGTGGCTTTAACCCAAGCATTTGTATTGGTATTCCAATAAATGGAAAGATTTGTTTATTCCTTTTTACCTGGACACTATGCCTATCTAAACCTCATCACTCTTTAGTATTGGAAACCTGATCAGCAGCCAAATTCTGTAATTGTAAAGCGGTGAAGTGATAAGTTTTTGAATGAACAGAAACAATGGAATTTTTAACGCTTTACCGCTCCAAAGTTATAGAATTTGGCTGCAGGACAGTAAGATGTAGCGGAATTAATTTCAGTCAATTTTAGTGGGTACATACTGTTGTGCTGTATCTAAATCAGTAGATGCGCTTTTTAATTTTAAATTTTTGCAAAAAATGCCCGTGTTTAAATATTTCGAACCAACCATGACTTGCAATAAAACTTAAAAGGCATTTTTTTGAGTAGATGGAGTAGATCTATTTAAGTAGATGGTAACTGTTTCACATTCCAAAAATTTTAAAGTCTTACTAGTTATGATATTGGTACCAATTGGAATACGTCTTTGATATTGGTCTTCAAGCCATATCATTAATTTATTTTCCATTGTTTTTATTTTTTTTTAAAATAAAATGTGTTGTGTAGTAGGAATTACAATATGTATCAAAACAACAAATAAAAACTTTTAACATCACGGTCACCGCAACAACATCCGTTCAACGATGTTGATGGACGCTAATTTTTATTGTTTGTATTCTTTAAATTTGTTTGAATTGATAACTAAACAATAAATCCAATCATTTAATAAAATACGACAGATCCCAATATTTCATTAAAAGGATAGAATAAGATCTCACTGCTATTGCCAGTGTTGTATAATATCTCACGTTAACTCGTATGGCAACAGATAGAATTATTTACTTACAAATTAACTATGACCATTGATTTAGCATTGACGCATTTTGTATTTAGTATTTAGCTAATAACGATCTATGGCTTAAAATCAACTAATTACCGTGTAAAGTCGAAAACGTGTTAAATGAGTGCCGTGTAAAGCGGGGGATAGGTGTATTGTGATTTTGACAGTAACTATAATGTTGTTGTCAGACTCACAATATTGTGTAGATTTTTACACCATTTAAGTATTTCGGAATACGAATTTCACAATATTGTGTAAATCTAGATTTATGTGTTCGGGAGTATGGCCCCGGAACACGAATTTCATCCACAACGAAAATTTTTAACCAAAGATTCACATCTTTTAAAATTAAGATCTTTAGAACAAAAACTTGTAAGATTGGATGTTTCAAATTGCGAAAAAAATCCTTGACCTACGTCATTATTGTCATTTAAAAAAAAAAATTTCTTAATTAACAGTGTAGGCAAAACATTTGCTTTTTTTTTTTTGCGATATTGCCGTTTTTCTTTCCAACAAACATAAAACAGTTGATACCAGAGAAGTCGTTTTATTGAAATTTGATTTTAAAGTTACAACGAATTCTTCTATTTCACCTATACTAATTGTTTGTCAAATTAATTTTAATATAAGTGTTGTTTTCTAGTCCAAAACATAATTTCTGTTTGCACAGTAAAATCTTAGCAGAAAATATCAGTCAAAATCTGACCTAATTTTTCTGACTAAGGACGCTCATATAAAATTAATGTAATGAGACTATAGAAAAATCAGATATATTTACGACATGATGTACATACGGACTACGGTGTCTGCTATCTTTTTCAGTTAAAAGATGCGTTGCGAGTTCCTAGAAGCATGACGTTATCAAGTTCAATTTTTAGTCGCCAATTCCAAATAACTGCAAAACAGGTTTCTGGATGCTCTTGGATAATTTTCAGGTAACGTTCAATCCTCAACCTATATCACCTCTAATTACCCAAACATTTTATTGTGACATAACACAACAAACAAACATCAAGAGTACATATTCAAAATATGCAAAAAATAAATAACAAGAATAAAAAACAAAAAGCCAAATTCTTTTTTATATTTTCTTATTTTTAATTTTAAAATTACAAAAAAAAATTAAAAAAGATAACTACGAACACAAAATTAAGTTTCAATGACGACGTTAATCTTAATTTTAAATTTTTTATTATTTTAAATCCAAAAAATACGTAAGGCGTAGGTGCTTTCATAAGTAATTACACTTTGAGCTTTCATAAGTAATTACACAAAAGTTGCGAGTTCCAATTACGAAGCACAAAATCAAATGTAAAAGCTTATCTTTCCTCAATTAAACGTCCGATACAAAAGTTTTCACAAGTGCTACCAATATTGTAACTTGTGAGATTAACAACTTATCAACTCGTTATCGTGTAATTAAATTCAAATAAAATGCAATTTATTGTACTCTCGCATAAAATTGAGTTTTTTATATAATTAAATCTAATTTTTAAAATAAGAAACAAAAGAAGAACAAACATTATAGCAAAATTACCTTTAAATTTATTATAACTCACGGATAGCCAGGATTAAATAAAATTATTACCATAAAAGTGTATTTTTGAATTTCTTAGATTCCAGGGAAAATTACAAAAAAAATGAAATTGGAAAAAATTGTTTGATATATAACATAACCGAAATGAAAATAGAAAATTTAAAATAATGCAAACGATTTTGCAATTTTTTTTTATCAAAACAAAACTATCAAAACAAAATTAGAAAAGAGATAACACGAAGAAAAGAGAGATTGAAATAGAATAAATAAGTGAATATATGAGTTTGTAAATGTAGTGCAAATGAAAATTGTTTGTTCCGAAAAACTATTTTCTTTTGTGCATGTATTTGTTGCGAATAGGTTTTTAAAGGTTTTTTAAAATAATTAACTACAATTTTCAGACAATTGAAATTTGAACTGATGAAATATGTTTCTAACGGTTACAGTGTAAGGAGTAGTTATGAGTTTGTTGTTAGTTAGAAGTTCGATGGTGATTGAATGTTTTTGAGATTGGAATTATTATACCAAGCGAGTGGGATACCGGATAGGTAACAGTTTAAATTATGTACTTATAGATATAAGACTTTTCATCCAAAAGTTGTTCGAGTTTGTAATACCAACTTATTAGTATGTAATACCATCTTATAATGTTCAATCAAATTTAAAATGTTCTAACTAACCACTACATTCCTGTTTACATAGAACCAAAGAGCACAAGTCGATCATTCCAACGTCTAACTAAATGAATAAAATGCACGAACGAGCAACTCGCGTTCTGAGAAATACTGCCGTAAATGCAAACGGAGAGGCCCAATATCAATAACCTATATTGGTCAATTGTTAAACTGAACTTGATCACACCAAAACACAGTTGTTGATTGCCTTCAAATTGAAAACCAAGTTACCCATAAATCGAAAACCGGGTACCCACATATCGAAAACAGAGTTCTTATCGCCCTTAGGTTACTTCAATGGATTTAATCCGAATATTCTTATCTTTATCTATTATGCTGAAATACCAATGAACTCTATGTTTAAAGATTATTCGGAAGCAAATAAAATTGTATTCACTTAAAAACTTTAACCGTTAATTTTTATATGAATGTTCAGTGATTTTCCTATTTACCAACCACTGTGGTTGATTATCGCTTCATTAGAATGCCGTTTATTAAAGTTTAACTTGATTCTGGATCAAAACTGGGTCCTGCAAGTCCAAGTTCAGCTTTTTAGTCATTATAGGCTACTCAACAAACAAATAATTTAAATCACAATAACACGATAATATTTAAGCTGAGATAAACAAATAATTTGAAAAAACGTAACAATGGTGACAGCGGCAAGCTTGTAAAATTTAAAATTGGTTAAGGTTCAGAATTTTAAATTGATAAGAGTTGAATTTTACAAATTTAATTTTATCAAGGACTTTTGTGAGCAATTTAAACAAAAGTAACTAAGAAAATAATTTGAATTTTTCAATTCAAAAGTATATTTTGGGTTTTTTCTCAGAGAAAATAGTACATTTATCTACAAGAAATGAGAACAATGTTTATTCGTAGATAAAAATTTGTTCACGAGATGCGTCAGCGTCGAGTGTAACAATTTCACGAAAACACAATGTTTTCATCCCGCCTAGGAAATGGAATTGAACTAGAAATCGACAAATTCATGTTCTATTTGTTCATGGAAGATGAATGAATCTACAACAAACCATGAATGAATGGTTTGTTGTAGATTTGTCTGCTGCATATGACACTGTTTGGAGACATGGATTACTTCTAAAACTTGCAATAACCTTGCAATAACGCTGTTCCTGTATGGTAAATCTCATCGATTCGAGGTTAAGTATAACCAGTTAATTCAGGTCTCATTAAATAGAAAAAAAAGTAGCAGTCGTCGTCTTAACAATGGTCTCGTCCAAGGAAACGTTCTTTCTCCAATTTTGTTCAGTTTATAATATGTAGCTGATTTACTATGAACTATAAATCAAAGTTGTTCCAATTTGCTGATATTGCTATACAGTGGCGAGTTTCTAAATAGGCTAGTTAGGCTGAAGTCTACGGTGGCAAATTTTCGTAGGCGGCAAATTGTTGTGCGTAAAATTTTAAAAATATACAAATTTTTCACAACAGAAATTTTTTGCGGCGGCGAAAGCCGCCCTCCACTATAAACAGAGTATCCAGATTAAATCAATCAAATTCGCAAAATTTGCACGTTTTTCATTAAAAGCGTAATTTTAAAGTACTTGTAAATAACGTGACCTTGAAATTTTGAAAAAACTTCCCCTGCGGCGCGCTTTTTTTGGTCACTGCGCTCGCAATTGATAATTTTTTTAAATATATTAGGCGGCAATATAAATTAGCCAACAGGCGACAAATTTGTAAATCCGCCACTGTTGCTATACCTATTTAAGCAACTACTTTAGAAGAATGTGAAATAGTTTTGGAGAGTGATTTATCAATATTGGCCAGTTACTTTCGTAACTGGAGACTAACACCTAATCCTTCGAAATCGGAAGTATGTGCCTTTCACTTGAACAACAAAAAAGCTCATAAAAAATTAAAAGTCAAGTTTAATGGGATTTCAGTTCGTTTTAATTCTACTCCTAAATAACTAGGAGTCACACTTGATAGAACATTATCTTTTAAGGCGCATTTAGAAAAACTGGCCAAACAATTATGTGAATATCATTAGAAAAATTGCCGGAACTAATTGGGGGGCTGATGTATGTACTTTAAGACTTTAAGATCTTCAGTTCTTGCAGTAGTCTATTCTTGCGCTGAATATTGTGCCTCTATTTGGCTTAACTCTTCTCATACACATAAAATTGATGTCCAACTTAAAAATGCTTTGAGAATTATAACTGGAACTTTAAAATCAACATCTTTACCATGGCTGTCTGTCTTAGCCAACATTAAACCTGGGTCATTAAGACGTAAAGAAGCTTGCATTAAAGAACTTTAAAAGTGTCATCTACATCAAAACTCAATTCTTTTTGACATTTTGCAAGACTTACCTGAATCTCGTTTGTCATCAAGAAAACCATCATGGTTATTTGTTCCGAGTTTAAGTTACATGAGGTTTGATATGAAGGAAAGATAGAAATGTATGTAGAACTCTTCACCTGTTTCAAATGCCAGTTTGGTGAGCGACCCTACTTGTTGTGTTTCCGGCTTCGATCTTAGTCGTAAAGAGTAGACCAGATGTGGACACATGTCCGATGTTATTACCTGATGAACATGTGGGGCTTATACACCCCACCTTTATGTATGTGTGGAGTTATTCAAACAACCAACCACATAACCAACCAACTAACCAACCGTGGTCTAAGCAAGTTACACGAGGTCCCCGTAGAAGCCGTTAATTATTTGAGAGATTTAGTTGTTGTGTACTTGTGATTTTGTAAACATTTTTTTGTTTCTTTCTTTAAACCACACGTTTACAAAAAAAATGGTTGCTATGATTTAAAAACATTGTAAAATTACATAAAAACATCATAGCAACTGCAGTTTGTTGCTTAGCTAATATGACTTTACCCTATAGTGGAAAAACACCCATTTGCAAATGAGATACAGCCTCCATGAAAATTGTATGTTTATATGCTATAGTAAAACAATTCATTTTTCTTATACGTGCGTTTGAGAGTGAATCCTTAAGCAGACACGGCTTACACAGATGTACAGAAGAATTGAAAATTGAATGAAAATAGAAATTTTTAGCTTAAGTAGCTAAATAATGATGAAATTTCAACTTCAAAAAATACCATCGTCTCGGTGGCGTTGTGAATAGCGTATCTTAGTTTAGTTTAAATTACTCCTTATTTTCCTTAGTTGAGTTTAAATTACTCACAAAAATCCTTAATAAAATTCAATTTCTATTCAAAATTCATCTGTAGTATTTAAAATCTAGAAACCAGTTTATAGACCAGTCAAATTAGGTTTTTTTGAGGAAAATATTAGTAGCAGGATGAAAACTATTGGATAAATAAGAAAATATTGCGCAAAGGATGGGAAACATAAATTAAAGATGATCTGTACTACGGGGGTGAAATGGGGTGAGCTTTTAGGGGTAGAAAATGGTTTTCCATGATTTCTAGTTTCAGCGAAACTAGACCTTCTATCGAAGAAAAATCAAAGTAAAAGTTGAAGGTAATAAAAAGGTCTCTAACTTTTATATCAGCCATTTTTTCACATAATCTAAAATTTGCCGTGAAAATAGAAAACAACTGAGAAAAAAAGGTTTTTTCGTTTTTAATTTTTATCTCCCACCAAAAAAATTTTTTTTTTTCACACAATTTGGTGAAAACGTACCTTATTATGTCCCTAATAGGCTGTATTTTTTTGAAATCAAAATATTTATTTTTACGTTTAATTTTGGTTCTAAGCCAAAAAAGTGACATCATTTTCACACGAAAAATCACCTGTATAGAAAACAGTTTTTTCAAAAAAATATTAATAACATAAATTAACATAACATAAACACGGAAACATTAAGCAGAAAATGCGAAAAACTGAAAAAACCTGACTTTAGAGAGTTATTTTTCAATGATATTCAAAAATATTCATTATTTGTTAAAATTTACCGTCGAAATAACTAAAAAATATAAACTTTTGACATGGTAATGTTAATTTTTTTACACCATCTAAAAGTAGACGTTTCAACAAACATAACAATTAATATTCTTTTTGAAAAAAACTGTTTTCTATGCAGGTGAATTTTCGTGTGAAAATGATGTCACTTTTTTGGTTTAAAATCAAAATCAAACGTAAAAATAAATATTTTGATTTCAAAAAAATACAGCCTATTAGGGATATAATAAGGTACGTTTTCACCAAATTGTGAGAAAAAAACAATTTTTTGTGGGAGATAAAAATTAAAAACGAAAAGCCTCTTTTCCTCGGTTTTTTCTATTTTCACGGCAAATTTTAGGTTATGTGAAAAAATGGCTGATATAAAAGTTATAGACCTTTTCATTATCTACAACTTTTACTTGAATTTTTTTTCGATAGAAGGCCTAGTTTCGCTGAAAATCATCAAAAACCATTTATGCCCCTAAAAGCTCACCTCATTTCACCCCCGTAGGTCGGATCACCTTTAATTTATGTTTCCCATCATTTGCACAATAGTTTTTTATTTATCCAATAGTTTTCATTCTGCTACTAATTTTTTCCATTTTTTGCCTGTTTTTAAGGTATCTAGACTGGTCTATTAATGTACACGAACATTTTCTTTCATATATACAGAATAAAATAAAATAAAATAAAATAAAATAAAATCTAAAATGTGTTTAAGTGATTCAAGATCTTTGGAATAAAGTAGAAAAAAAATTTCCAACGGTTAGTAATAAAATTGATATAGGATGATACGAGTCTTAAATTGTAAAACAAATGTAAACAAATTTAAGGTCAGAATGAAAAGAAAATAACGGATAATCAGGTCGTGTAATAAAAGATCCAAGTGTGAAGTGGGTCACGTTAGAGACTAGCAAATGGGCCGGCTAAGAGGTGTGACCCGACCCGTGCCGAGGATAAGACTGGCGACCTATTCAATTAACCCAGTCCCAAATGTATAAAACACAATTACAGAACAGAAATTTGGTAAACAACTGTAAAGGGTCGAAGAGAGATGTCACTACCATGAGTAGAGTATGCCTGGGCAGGAAGCATAGTAGTAAAGGCTATGCCAAAGTACAGTATCAATAAAATAATGGTCCCAAGGCCCGCCATTGCCATAGAGAGGACAAGCAGAGCAGCTGGACGACCCACTTAGACGGCGACTTAGTGGAACACGTACTAGGTGTTACCTGAAAGCCCCACCTTCTAAAAGGATACCGTATTCCTCCAGAGAAGTGCTAGTCATATCCTGTGGACCCAATACACTTTTAGGGGAAATTTATAGGAGTACGGATGAAGGCACATGGACTACTTTTGATTTAAGGGATCGACTAGAAGTCGAAAGAAGCCATTTTGGTAGCAAAGAATATCCTCAACTTCCAGTTTGGCATCTGCAGATCAAGGAACACAAAGAAAGTAGACTCGGAAAGGAGAACGGATTATATCTCAAGTTAGTTTTTACCGTTATCATAAATTGAATTTAGGCCGTTACCTTAAGTGACATCTGGAACTATATCTACATCCACTTCAGCGGCGAAAATTGTTACAGGAGATGCCAGAGAAGCTACAGTCGTATATCCCAATGGCATCGCAGATATCACCGAAGAGGAATAGAGATTATTGGATGTAGGCTCAGATGTCCCTTATTAACAATCATTAAAAGGTAGCAGCAGTGAACCTGCGCGTGTCATAAGTGGATACTGAATGTTCACCACGCCATAGCAACGTCAGCTGTAGTGGCCAGGACATACATTAAAAAACATCTAGGACTCACGCTGATACAAGAACCCTGGCTTGACAAAAAATACTTAAGCGACTGACAAACAGCAAGGCTAAAATATTATGAATTACTTATGCAAACTCACACAAGGCATACGATTAGGAAAAACATTAACTATCTATGGCTTTCAGATTTCCTCACAAAAGACCTAGCAAGGTATCACAGACACAAACTGAAGAGGTAAGTGTCTGTTAAAATACTTAATAAAAGATAATCTTAGCGTGTTAAATGTTGAAAATGCACTTACTTTTGTCACAACAACGATATACGAGGTGTTGGACCTCATGATAGACAGCAGTGTAGGTCATTTTATAAGGAACTGAAAAGTCTCAAATGAACCCTCCTTGGATCATAGAATTATTATGTTTAATTTAGACAGTTTCTAAGATCAAAGCCCTACGAACACAAGGTTCGAGCAAGAAGCAAGTAACAGCTAATTGGACAGTTAAACATTATATCGCGTTGGAACAACCGTTGAAGTAGCAAAAGTAAAATTAGCAATCACAAAAGAGTTTGAAGTCAACTGCAAGGAGTTATCAAAATTAAGAACAGTAGTACGGAGGCTCTTTAACAGAGCAAAGCAATCCGGCAAACAAAAAACTACTCTATGGTGTTTAAAACCTATAATAAGGAAATCAGGAAGGCTAAGAGAATTAGCTTTAGAAACTACTATGATAATATATCTGCAACACCTGTAGCGGCCAGGCTGCATAAGGTTCTGACGAAAGACGGTGCTGAGATTAAGACTCAGTTCAGAAGGTCGGATGGTACATATACGGCGGATTGGAATACGGCAGCGGAGGAAAGTACACTTTACGGGGGACGTCAACGTATGCACACGAGACGCGAGTAACAAAAAAATTTAAAGACTTAGACCAAACGACTGGATTGTAGCTCCCACACTTTTTGCGAAGGACTGTATTTAGTGGATCAAAGACAGCTTCTAGCCATATAAATCACTAAGGATGGATGGAATAGTTCCAGATCTCTTGCAGAGGGGGGCAGAAAAGGCTGTTACCACACCGGCTGAGAATAATCAGAAGCATTCTGGTACTTGGGCATATTCTAGGAACCGTTGAGAACGATAAAAGTGATATGCATTCAAAAAGTAGGAAAGAAAAATAACACCAGTAACAACGGCATCAAATGTCTTTGGTACGCTGATAACATAGTCGTTATTTCCAGAAATAAATTACAAAAGACGCATATTGTTCAGAGGGTTCTTAATCTGGTAGACACTTGGTATACATCTGGAAGACTGAAACTCAATCTGAGTAAAACTACATTAGTCCCGTTCACAAAAAAAATAGTTTAACATGAATCCCACCATAATTAAGGGCTGGGTAGTTGAATCTGCACATGAGGTATCTTCTGGGGAAAACATTCTGGGAAAAAACTCGGGGGCGCAGCGTAGCTATCCCATGGGGAATGTACAACAAGATATTGAAACACCTATCACGTATGGAGCTTTCACTTGGAACAAAAGAGCCCCGCTCAATTCTAGAAAAGAAGGCACAGGCTTAGAAATATGCACTTGCTGGCACAGTGTATCTGCATTGGGAGGGGGGGGGAGTAATAACATAATAGCATGGAGGGTATAGGATTGAGAATGATCATCAGTTGCCCAAATATCGAGAGAGATTTCTAAGAGAGAATACCTTGGTTGAGTTGCCGTATCGTAGGTAATGAAGAAGTTGACGAATTAGCAAGGAAAGGGATAATAACATTAATTGTCGGACTGGAACTTTTGTGGACTAGGGACTGTTGAGGTTTATACTTAATATATTTAAATTTAAATAATTAATCTCGAATAATTTACTTTAAATTTGCCAAAATGTCGGACGACAACATTGATATAGCACAAGGCATTAAAAGGAACTTTTAAAGCTCGGTTTCGCATCCAACGTAAAGCTACAGGCGTCGTGGGCACGAAAACCACAAGTCTAGTTTCGACTGACCGAAAAGACTTTTGAAATTCAGAACATTAAAAACGATGAACAAAAGTATTAGCACATCTTAAATACCCTCACGCCCGGAATATGTGAGACGATATCAGATGTAATCGACACACTGCCGAAAACAAACAAGTACGAAGACAAACAAGCTAGATTATCATCATCACTTCTGACCGCATAAGACTAGGAGCATACACAGCTGTCTAGCAGGGGACCACTCGAGGATTGTATTAGTACAATAGAACGGCAAGTTGATCAATTTTATCGTTATTGTCGATCCAACTCCAGGGATCAATTCTGTTCTTCAGGTTCCAAGTTTCACGGCAGATCAACTGCTCGAGACCGACCACGGAAAAGATAGCACAAGAAACAGGATAGAGTCGTGTTTCCAGTATAAAACATTGGTAGCTAAAGGCCAATTTTCATTGCAAGCTGCCAAAATTCACAACAAATTCAGCCTTCTATTTATATATATGACAAAACAAACCGACAGACACTGGAGCAAACATTTCGATGCACCTAGTTAATAACAACCGACGAATTACAAATAGCTCCAAATTAATGGATCTAATCTAATTAGCTGCCAATGGAACAATTATAAATACCTACGGAATGAAACTCCTGCAGGTGAACATGGGACTTAAACAAACATTTACACACCCTTTCATACTAGCGCAAGTGATTCGTCCGATCATTGGCACTAATTTTCCAAGCAAATTTAACCTTTTAGTCGGTTTCAAACGAAAACGACTGATTGTTCCAGCTACAAAGGTGCCAATCCATGTCAGAATGGATAATTTAGATACGCCAACGCCTACATAAGTTGCCTTCCCTAAGGACAAAGCCAAACTACAATTTACTGGTCAAACAAAACGTGGTACATCATGTTGTCACCACCGGTCACTTGTCTCATGTCTGTATTAAGAGCACATAGTTTAGATTCTATACGTCGTTGAGTTCACAGAATTTTAACAAAAGGTGGGATTGTGAATTTCTCGTATTTTTTTCTGTATCATGCTTCACATACTTAAAAAAAATAGCTTCACATGCTCGATTAGAGTCCATGTGGAGATTATCGCAGGTTTTACGCGATTCATCATTTCTTGTGTATTGGAGTTTATCTTCTCAAAAATTGTGGAGCTTGATCTACTTTAAAAGGTATTATCATTGTTGGAGGATTATATTTATGTAATGACCTGCATACACTTAACTCTCTTCATATCGTGAAGCTTCTAAGGGCGGCTGGATTTACGGTGGTGCTTAATCAGGTATAGTCACCAGAGAGTAGACAGGTGGGGTTCAATAGATCTTCTTTGTAAATATTATTAAAACTGAAAAAATTTAAATGGTAAAATGACGCTTCTTCTAGTTTGAGACTACAGATAATCATATCGACTCTTCAGTTAAAGTAAAACCTTTGAAGATCTTTGGAATTGAAAACAATGGCAAAAAGATAGTCATTTTCTATACAGTTTCTGGCTTAAACAGAGGAAACAAGCTGTTTTATTTTATTGGAAACAGAATTGATTTTTATGTTTAAATCAGAGACATTTGCACTACACACTTTATTTGAAACAATGATGTATGACCAGTGGCGTAGCTAGCATGAGTGGCACTCGGGGCGGATATTGTGGTGTCACCCTAAAAATAAAAACTGTCAATAATAATAAAAAGCCGATAAATGTAATTTATAATTTTTTTTAATTAATACAAATAAGCATTATTATTAATAAGCTATATTGGGTCATTGTTGCCCGCAAGTAATTTTTAGTTAATTTTAATTTGCTGAAACTCCTCTCACACGAAGCCACTAATACGCAAATAGTCATAAATAACTTTAATGCGACCGTAAGATTCAGAAGAAATTCTGAAAAATCCCATTTTACGATGAATTTCAAAAAGTTAGAAACTGTAACATTGGCTGCTTTTAAATGCCTCCTCAACCTTGACAACTCTATGAGGAGTTCTGTTGCCGATACCTCATCATAAAAACCGGTAAATTTTGATACAGATAATTTCAACTCTTCACTGTTCGCCAAAAGCTAAGTGATTTTCTGCACAACCTGGAACAATGAAGCTAAATCTTGAACAGACTTCAGTCTAGTTCGGAGTTCAACACTGAATCGGTCAAGACATTCCAACATGTCCTTTTTAAGTTGAGCTCTCAGTGTCCGTCCAACATCAGGGGCAAACTCACCAGAAATTCGTTTTTTACGTTTTTACGACGAATTCGACTTTCCATTGGAATGTCATAGTCCTCCGATTTTTTCGCAGCAAGATCTATTGTCTCTTCTACATTGTGACTTCGTTACGAATTGATTCTATTTTTGTTACTAATTGAGCAATATTCAAGCCCTTGCTTTGCAATCCAATCTAAGAACAGATATTATTTCCCTTAGAATATCATTCCAAAACAAAAGATAGCAAAGAAACGTAAAAGCACATGCTGCATGGATAAGGTTCTGTGCAGCGCCTCTAGTGTCTACATTTTCTTGTTGGTCACTTAACTTCTCAATAACAGCCACAATCCCATCAAAATTTTCGGCCAATATTTTTACTGCAGCATAATGAGCACTCCAATGCGTTGTTAAGAGTCTTTTAACAGTTGCTTTTTTGTGTTTAACAAGCACTTCGCAGCGGCTAGTCGAAGCAGAAAAACATGTAAAAATCGCTTCCACTGTTCCGAAAAACGTTACACAAGCTACATTTTGTGCAAATGAGTGTTGGGCACATAAATTAATTGAATTAATTGAATATGCAGCCCATAAAAATTGCTTTGTTATTTTTTGTTTTAATAATAGCTTGCACTACTCCATGTATACTACTCATAACAGCTGCATTATCATATCCTTGGGAACGATAATTCATAATATCTATTCCGTCATTTTCAAGATTTTTACACTGAAAAAAACATGTCCTATTCCAATCAAAATGCAGTTGTCTCAACCTCACCGTGCGGACAGATATGGTGAATCGAACTGCGAGATTGATTCTACAACTGTACAATTATAAGCCGATGTAGTTGAGACAATCACATGAAATATTTATGTGAAAATAAAATATAGTTCAATTAATCTGAAATACTTAAATTTCAAAATAAATTTGATATATTTTAGAATAAAGATAGAACTATTTTCAGAAAAAAAATTAATTAAATTCTAATTGATCTTCAACCCTAGCGCCATCTTTAAAAAAGTTTTTTTAATATTTTTATATAAAAAATATTTACAAAAACAATAAATTAATTTTTTTTTCAAACGACTAACTAATCATCTATCAAACAAAAAATAGTTTGATGAAATCGGTACAGCCGTTCTTGAGCAATTTAATTTCAAAGTTACATCGGATTGGCAGAATTTTTATTTTTCATGCATGTTGGGGTGCCCCCTATGCTCAAACTATGCACTTTAAAAAAATTTTAAAATAAGTTGTATTTTCAAATCAAATCAAATCAAAAATGGTCAAGTTCAAATCTTGACTTTTTCACCTGCGTAGATCACGTTTTTCATCTATTTTGAAAATATTCACTTCCTTTTTTTATGACTTCAATGCGAACATTATTAGAGACGAGTATATTCCAATGTAATACATCTCTTAAGTCCTGAAGTGATTCACCCATGCAAATACTGTCTTCGATAGTAGAAGCATTAGCAGCATTATCACTCTCATTTTCAGTATTTCTTTCTAACTCGTCTTCATCATAGGTTATCATTATTAATTCTGTATTGTCTGAAACATTCGTTGCATCAACGTGAGAATCAGTTTCTTTTGATGAACCTTGGATATCATCGGGTTTTGTAACATATTTATAGATGGATCCAGATATGCTCTGAACTGAATCTATTTTAGCCTGTTTTGTCTTTCTCTGCCGGAACCCTCTTTTTCATTAAGAAGTATGAATTCTTCGTGTCATATTTATTTTTTGGGATATTTGCTAAACGAAATCTAAAAAAATATTTTTAATTATAGTATAGGTATCAGCAAAGCATTAATTCTAAATATATTTGTAGGATACATATATGTCTAGTTCATAATAAGTACACTGTGTTAACGACTAAACACACTACCAAGAACATTAATTTATTTAAATTTCCTTGTTACAACTTAAATTAAATAATATTTGATAAAATGTAATATACAAATTATATGCCTAATTTTATAAGGAACTATTTAAAAAAATATAAGTATAAAATCCTAAAAAATATTTTATATAAAGAATTGAAACCAAAATTAAATATCCAATCTCATGCTCAATAATTTACAAAACTAAATGTGATTTTTGTGAAAAATTTTACAACGGGAAAACCGGAAAATGTTTTAAAGACTGATTTAAGGAATATCTGCCTAAGAAGAAAAATAAACAAAATTTAAAGTCTATTTTTGCAAACCATTAACATAGTTAATAACAAAAGCTACACCACTTTTAAAAAAAATTTGAAGGCCTTACATTTATGTAGCCAAGGATCTCTAAAAGAATCACTTGATGAGTTTGAAATTTACAAGGGATTTAAAACCCAACAAAATGTAATTTTAAATGATAAACTTTCATTTAATTTAAATATATAAATATATAAAACTGAAAACAAACAGTATGAGTATTTTTCTACCTATAAAAATTTGCAAAACTGCAGAAATTGCATAACTGCCATTTTATTCCACAGTAATTATTTTTGTGTCCATTGAAAAACGATCTATACCAATTTATTCCTTGAGTTTCAAGATAAAGGAAAAAAAATTATTTCGAGATCATTTACAAACACGGTGATTTGATTGTTTATTAGTTTCCTTAGGTGTTTGCAATTAATTTATTTGAAATGTAAAACATATATTAGGTAGTAAAGTTAAGCTGATAGTTTAGAAATAATTTTGAAATAGAGACATTGATATTGTTAAAATTATATTTCGATTAATATTGTTAAAATTATATTTCACGTAATAACTCAAAAATTTTAAAAAGTAGAATAGATTCTTTTTGAACCAATAACACATTTATAATTATAGGACATATTTATGAGTTATCACAATTTGTGTTTCCAATCCGGTTTAAGCTAGATTGGATTTATCCGGATAATGCGTCAAAATTTTGTTATCCGATATCTGGTTAATTCACAAAAAGAATCCGGATAACTAAATTAAAGCAAAAAAATTGTTTGCGCTATTTATTTACCATTTTAAAAATTTTAATCAGCTACTACAAATTTTTTCACAGTAGACGTTTTTGTTTAGTCGATCTAAAATAGTATATTATTTAATACATTTTTTGGTTTGTTCAAAACTAAACAAGATAATATAATTTAAAAAAAAATGAATGAAAAAGCACCTTATTCTTGTTTACTGAGTTTTATTATTTTTTATTTTTTTACTATATACGCATTTCGAAAGCTATGCTTTCATCATCTGTACTCTGTAGTACAGTGGTTTCCAAACTGTGGGTCGTGACCCACAGAGGGTTCGCGTAATAACCTCAAGGGGGTTGTGAAGTTTTTAATTTAATAATAACAAAAAATAATAAACATATTTCATATTGTTACAAAATTTAGTTGAAATTTTTAAAAATTAAGCGATTTAAATAAATTAATGCAAGGTCCACAAATGCATGCTCTGATTCAAAAAGACAAAGTCACGGCATTCATTAAAAAATTGGAGCTATGGATATCCAATTTAGAAAAGGATTTATTTGACATGTTTCCAATTTTAAATGACGCCGGTACCAGAAACAATATTAAAGCAAACAAAAATCTTTTTTTAGAACATTTGCAAAGTTTACTAAAACGTTTTTCACATTACATGCGTTCCTTTTGAACAAAATAGCTGCTCAAAGCAGCTTGTGAGTAGATCACCAATGGAACGCCAAAAATTTGAAAATTTTTCAAAACAAACCACACAATTTTATTACTAGCAAAATTTTTTATTTTTGGCTGATATTTAGATCGGGCTGGTCCATTTTATTATTAAAAATACCAAAAACAAAGTTATAACAGGGGCCCTATTCCCGAACACATATTTGTCAATCGACAATATTGTAAATTTCACCAAAATGCTTAACAACTTTGTTTAAAAATAGTATTCTGTAACATATATTTGTGTCAAACAAATTATAACACATTTTTACAAAATTATAACAGATTTTTGGTACTAGATTCGTACTTTTGACAACTAACTTTTTTAATCTTAAAAGATGCAAAATAAAATAAAAATATATTTGATAAATAAATATGTTTTAATGATATTTATATTAAAATGTAATAAACTATTAAAGACTTAATTTTGCGTTTTAAATTAATTTTTACGCCATTCGATGAAATTTGTATAAAAAAGTCAACACATGAAACATAAAGCAAAATTGTGATTTTGACAGCAACTATATTGTTCTTGTCAGATTCACAATATTGTGTTGAATTTTCACCAAATTGGTGTTACATAATACGAAATTCACAATATTGTGTGAATTTACAATATTGTGATGACATTTATGTGTTCGGGAATAGGGCCCCTGATTTAAATAAAATCGAATAATAAACTGCTTGCCAAATATCTTGCGATGCTTCATTGCAACAGGAAGTGGATAGTAAAATTTTAATTCAGTTTTGGGTGGAACGAAAAAAATATTATATTTCTTTGTCGGACAGAGCTATAATAGTGCTGTTACCATTCGTAACATCATATTTATGCGAAACCGGATTTGCTGCTTTAGCAGTCGTGAAATCAAAATCGTTTAGTAGTGGAAAAAGAACTTTGGGTGGCTATTTCAACACGATTTGAGAAACTTTGTGCTAACAAACAAGCTCATCTATCACACTAAATTTTTTTCTATAAATATACATACTAAATTTTTATTAATTTTTGTTTAGTTTCATTTTATGAATAAACTACTTTTTACAACTTGAAAATGTGCTTATATTGTTTTATCTAATAAGGGGGCCGCCAATTTTTATTTTTTTCTTATGTGGGTCGCAGTATCAGAGAGATTGGAAACCGCTGCTGTAGTACCTTGGTTCTCAAACTTTTTGAAGTTGGGGAACACTAAACTCTGAAATATTTTTAGGCGGAACATCTACACTACAGCATAAAATTTAAAACAGGGGGTGCGGGTTGCTAACCTTTTTGAAACCAAAAGAGCAATCAAAAACAGAATAATGTTCGCAAAAACACTCCATATAGAGCAAAACAGCAACGGAATCGTGTCGCAGCGTGTGATTGGCCACCCCCTGCTTCCAAGTGCTACTTTTAGAAAATAAAATGTATATAAATAAAATATTTACTGATATTTATTCATGCAAATATATTTATTGAAAACACAATTACAACTACAATTCTTTCAAAAATATCTCAAACTTAATGCGATGCATGAGCTTGACGGTCTTTACAGATCTCAGTGATATTGGGACGAATAAATGATAACGCCACACCCATTTCTTCTTCTAAATTTCCTAGTCTCTCTCGTTTGTTTGTCTTTATATTGACCATAGTTGAAAATCCTGCTTCGCAAAGATATGATGTGGAAAATAACAATAATATGTTCAGGGATTTTTTGCTTATACAAGGGTATTCATCTTTAACAGAGATCCAAAAGATTTCAAGAGTGTTTTCATGGAACTGTAATTTTAATCCACGATCTGAAGAAAGCGACGTCAATTCTTCTTCTTCATTTAAAGTGAAGCTAGAAAATTCGGTAGAAATAAACGGGTTTCTTATCCAATCATATTGTTCTATGTTTAACAATGGAAAATATTTTTCAAATTCACGAACTGTCTATTATTGTTTTTATTTTGCTTATCGTCGTAAGTTAAATGAAAACAATTATAAGCCTTAGCGCTTAGATCAATGAAACTAGTGTTCGTTTTATTGCTTTTCACATATATTTCTGGGATTACTTGTCCCCTTCATCAGTGTTCTATAAATCGTGATATATTTAAATTAATTTTAAGAAAATGTACAATATTTAAAAAACACAATTACCTTACTACTATTATATCATAATTTTTAAAAAACAATTGGTCCTAATATGCTAAACATGTAGTGTTGACATAAGTTGATAACATTGAACAAAAACATAAATATATGATAAAAAATAAATTAACACAAACAATTTTAAAATAATTCATCTATAACATCTAAAGCCGCCGGGGACAAGTAATCCTAAAAATATATGTGAAAAGCAATAAAACGAACACTAGTTTCATTGATCTAAGGCTTATAATTGTTTTCATTTAACTTACGACGGTAAGCAAAATAAAAACAATAATAGACAGTACGTGCTATTAAACTAGATCAGTTTTATGATATTTATAAATATCATAAACGCCCATCATTAATATTTTTCAAATTTTTCTTCTATTGTTGATAAATGTTCCATTATTAAAGAAACGATTGCCTCGTTGGCATTTTGCACAGAGGGGAACATTTCTGTGTTTCTCTCTCTTAGGTGTTTTTTCCATAGTAAAACTTTCTTTTTCATTGCACATAATTTGTCAGTTGATGTAAGAATGTTTTCATCTTTGCCCTGCACACTTATATTGACAGTATTAAAGTATTCAAAAATATCAGACAAATACGCCAAATTAGTGCACCAATCATCATTTTTTAGATAATTTACAAAAGTTTTTTGATTTTCTGTTTCAAAAAAAACAAGCAATTCATTTTTTAATATCAACTCACGATCTAAAACCTTTCCTCGTGACAACCACCTCACTTCGGCATGAAGAAGCAAACACACATAATCTGCTTCCATCGATGAACAAAGTTGTTTGAAAATTCAGCTTTTCATCGGTCTCATTTTAATAAAATTAACCATGGTAATCACTTGGTCAAATGCTTCGTTTAATTTCTTGGGCATCATTGTTTTTGTGACAAGTACTTCTCGGTGCAAGAAACAATGATGAAATATTATATATGAGTTTATGGTTTTAGCTAAAGTTACAAATCCTTTGATCGATCCCGTCATGGACGCTGCTCCATCGGTACAAATACCGACACAATGATCCCATGATAATTTTAAAGCATTCAAATACGATGTTATTGCATCAAACAAGTCCTGACCAGTTGTACGTCCCAAAAGTTCTTTGCAGCATAAAAATTGATTTATTATCTTTTGTTCATAAATAAATCGTACAAAGCCTAAGAGCTGCGCTTTGCCACTTATATCCGTAGATTCGTCTACTTGTAATTCAAAAGGCATATTAATAAGCTTACCTGCGACTGTTTTTTCAATGTTGCAGGACATGTCATTAATTCGTCTACGAATAGTATCATCAGATACCGGAATCTTTAAAATTTCTTTCTTTGCCTCTTACCCAAACATAATTGTCACTATTTCACAGCAGGCAGGTAAAATAAGAGATTCTGCTATCGTGTGTGGCTTTAATTTTAATGCTACTAATTCAGCAATCTTATACGACGCAAGTTGGACTTTATCACTTACTTTCATTGTTTTTTCAAATTGCTTCCTTTGCATTTCTAAAAGCCTTTTAAAATATTCTTTGTTTTTTGTTAAAAGATTTTTATGTTCGATTGTCAAATGACGCTTTAATTTAGCGGGTGCCATCGCGCTATTGGCTAATTTCTTTCCGCATACAATGCAGAGAGGAGTTGGACAATCTGTATTTCCGGTCCAGGTAAATCCAAATTTTAAATATTCTTCGTCATACAACCGATTGACAGTTTGAATTGATTTCACAGTTTGCCTATTTTCTTCATTTTCTTCAATTCTACTAGTGCTAGCAGTAGCATTGTCATTATCGTAATCAAGACGAGGTTTCTTTACGAAATTATCCATTACTATAAATTTTCAAAAAAATGCAGTATAAATCAATAAATAATATGGTGCAAAACTTACCTAAATTTATTTAATTCAATAAATTCACATAAATTCAATAAATTCACTAGCGATGTGCGGATAGTAACTATTCGTTACTAATTACTCGTTACTGTGATTACCCGAAAGTACCGATTACATACAATAGAAATACAATTTGGTTTTCTATTTTTTCTTTATGAAATTGTCAACAAAAAAAGAAAGAAAAAACCGAAAAATAAAGTATTCGGAACTTTTTTAACAATCCATTTTATATATTTTCTTTTAAGCTTCTTTTGTTTGTGTGAAACAAATACTTCATACATTTTCTATTTATTTATGTGTAAAAGGAGAATTTTGATAACTGCAATATTTTATGTTTCCAAGAAATAATTTTAACCCGAAAGATATTATTATTCATACAAAGCCGAGAAACGTGTAAATTTTACGTACGCGTGTCTAAATTTTACATTGAATTTATTTTTATTTTCAAACAATTTTTATTTGAATTGATTGTACATTTGATTTTTTCGCGGAACACTTGAAAGATCACCACTGCTGTAATATATGAAAACTCCTACTACAGATGATGAAAGCATAGCTTTCGAAATGCGTATATAGTAAAAAAATAAAACTCAGTAAACAAGAATAAGGTGCTTTTTCATTCATTTTTTTAAAAAATTATATTATTTAATTAGGAGCTAAAGTGCTCCTTTTTGTGTTGAGTCTTTAGTTTATAGTTTATAGACGAAACACAAAAAGTTACTTTAGCTCCGAATTAAATACACTGTTTTTTCAGCAAACGTTTAAATTTTTTTATAAATATGAAATTAATACATCAATTTTCTTACAAATATGATTTGAAAAGGTAATGTGAGGTAATAAATTTTCTGAATTTAATTTTTATTAATTTTAATTCATTAAAACGAATTGAAATGAATGCTGTTTGAACAAATTCATAATCTTATGTTATGTTTCTTTACTGCCGCCGTAAAAATATGAAATTTACTTAGCTGCTGCTCTAAAAATATGAAAAATACTTAGCTGCCGTCGTAAAAATATGAAAGTTGCTTCACAGCCGCCGTAAAAAAGCAAAAATGCCGTTACTTTACAGCCGCTTTGATTAAATGTCAAAAAGTAGGACCTCCCTCTTCCTAGCGGCAGTAAAGTTTAACTTTAGAGCCGCTTGCCGAAAAAACTAGCTTTTTTATTTAGACGGTTTCGTTTGGTTGATCTAAAAATTATCATTCCAGCAATTGTTTTAGTATTTCAATTTTTACACTGCAGAACTTTTTACTTTGCAGAATTCAACATTATGCTGAAATAATAATTTTGACGATTTTAGTTATGTTTCTAAAACATCAGCTATCAGTTATGCAAAAACCTTAATAAAAAGTTTGTTACCGGATACCAAAACAACTGAAAATGTTAAATTAATATAATGGCTGAACAAAAAGATACGGAAAATGAAAATTCTCCAACTCCGACCGAACTCATGGAATGTACATTAGTCATGGAATTGAAAAATACGATTCACCAATCGAAAATAGTAAAATTAATCGTTCAAATAATTATTTATCACTGGACAAGGAATTTAATTTTTATAGCATAAATAAAACACTCTCTCCTTATTTAGAAAAACTGTTTGATGCTTTGAAGACCATACAACCTACTTCGATTGAAAGTGAGTCTTTTCGGTTGCTAGTATCTTCTAAACGAAGACTAGAAATCTTGTATTTTTAAAATATTATTTTTCAGCTGAAAATAAATTTTGATTGCAAACTAATTTTTGTTTTTTAAAATTATAGTTGTTTTAAAATGCACTATCCGGATTATTATCCGTATATCCGGACAGTTATTTACATACTATTTGATATCCGGATAGTTAAAATCACGGATAATTGGAAACACTAATCACAATTTATAAATTAAAATTTTATGGATAACCTGGTTAAAATGCTTTCTAAACGATTTATCGTTGAAAACATTGTGATGGTTTGTTTAAGTTTTTTACGGTCGGGTGTTACCCCAAAACGGGTGACAACCAGGGTGCACCGCCCCTCCCCGCCTCCCCCCTAGCTAGGCCTCTGTGTATGACTTACAAACTGACGAGTCAAAATATTCAATTTATGAATTTCGTTTTAATATTGGAACAATAGACGTAGAGATTAGGGATTGCAATTCCGGGATTTTTTCCTTCCTGAATCCCGGGATCCCGGGATTCGTCAAGTAAAAAATCCCGGGATTGCATTCCCTAGTAAAGATGCAATTTTGAAACCAAAAAGTAATTAGGAGATGCACTTGTAGATGGTAAATGTTTTCCACTTTTTCCTTAATTCATAGACATAAATAATGATACAGATACTGATAAAATCTTTCAATATTAACGCATAGAGGCATCAGTTTTTATTGTTTTGTAAATTTTTTCATTTTTGATCTACGGGTGTGACAAAGCCTCGTACTCCAGTCACTGCTATTGACATACGAGTTAACGTGAGATATCACATATCACTGGCAATAGCAGTGAGATGTCGCTAGCCAAGGTGACATCTTAGGGGTGGTGGCGGATGAACTGTATTCAGTCAACGGTAACACCACAAATTTTAGCTGTGGAATATTCCTTGATGGTGAGACGCTATTGCTTCCTCGAGAAAACGAACCTTCGTATAACTATACCCGACTGGCATTTTGAAAGGGCTCAGATCTGGACCGCATCAAGAAAAACGGTGCGTCACAGGATCAAGAAATATACCATCGGCTGGATTATTGTCAACTACATTTTCGTTTTGTTTCAGCAAATTTTTGTAAAAAATTTTCTATTTTCTTTTTATTTAACTTTTATTTTCTCTATTCTATCATGAAATATTGGCCCATGCCAAATTTTGTCAGTGATAGGATTTATTGTTTAGTTACCCGTTCTTTAACAAAAAATATAAAAAAACAAAAAAAGAAAGATTTACGTCCATCAACACCTTTAAACGTATGTGGTTGTGGGACCTTGGTCTTAAAAGGTTTTTATGTGTTGTTGTGACTCATATTGTGATTCCTACTACACAACACATTTTATTTAAAAAAAAATATAATTTGAAAACGAACAATTTATATCAATAATTCTGAATCAAAATATATTTGATTGGCAAATTTATGTATATACAAATATTTATACTTAAAAAAAATAATATTTATTTACAAAATTAAATTATTAAGACAAATTTTGTTCAGATGAGTTTTGTCTGCTCTCAGGTCAAAACATAAATCGAGATTCGAAAACGCTATTAGTTGTAATTCAGTGAAAACACAAAAATTTAATTAAAGCTCAAAAGATAAAATACTGATATACTAACTCAAAACTATTCCAAAACTAAAGGATAGGTCAGCCTTTAGTATTTTGCTTGAACAATATGTTTTCCTTTCTTTTGTTGCAATTATTGCAATTTTCAATTTTCTGACCCTAACTGTATCTAATTATTATTTCCGAACAAATGAATTTAATTTTGTTTTTTGTAATTTATTACAACGGAGCAAACGGATAAAATTTGGCTACTGGTCCGAATAGTTTAATTTGTTTTTGTTTTTTCAACTTTACATTTTATTTTGTAAATATATTTGTTACGGTGATCACCTTTAAATCAGTTAAACATATTATTCTGGTTATTTTTGCTAGTGAAAATGTGTATTTATTTATAACAGAATTCGTCAGCTCCAGGTCAGAAATAAAGAGGTAGAAAGAAAGTAGAATTTAATTTTTTGAAATATTCAAAAAATAAAAATGTATTACATATATAAAAAAATTTAAAAACATCATCATTATCATCAACATATAATCATCTTGTTTGTATTACTAATTAGATCTAAATGTTACATACTTTTTCTAATCACGTCTCGGAAATTAAACGAGTTCGACATTTTCTCCAAAAAAAATAATAAAAATTAAATTAAATTAATTTTAATTTAATAAAAAAAAACCTTAATTAAAAGGAAATTAACAACAAAATAATTTAAAAAAAAAGAAAACAAAAAGAAAAAAACTAAAAATAGTAAACGAAACGGCCTGGATTTTTAATTTTAAATTTTTGAAATATTTTCAAAACACAGCAAGAAAACAACAACAACACAATCTGGATCAAGTGATCTATCTCATAATCTTTACTATTACTTTTCTCTGACTGATTGTTATTATTTGAAAGAAAGATTTTATATATATATTTTTTTGAAAGAACAAAAAATAGTCAACGAGTTAGTTGCGAATTTAAAATACAAATGTGAAGACAAGTTAAATAAAATTTTCCAAAATATAAAAAAATTTTTTTTAGAAAATTTATAGTGATAAAATTTAAAAATTAATTTTCAAAAGAAAGTAAGATTGATAAGAACAAATTTGTAATATAAAAAAAAGTTGTTAGTTATGTCCTGTGAAATTTAGTTTTTTTTTAGATTTTAAAAATTACTTGTTTAGTACACAACGTAATAACCGACCTGGAAATTGCCTGGATTTTGATTAAAATTTAATTTGTAAAATTTGATCAAAAATTTGAAGAAAAAAAACGAAATTAAAAATCGTAATTAATTTTTCTGAAGGAAAAAACGGAACGTTTATATAATTATTGTAAAACAACAAAAAAAATTGGTTAATTGAAACAATCGAATTTTTTGTGTAGTTTATTTTATACACATGTGTTTAGAAAAAAAAAATTTTTATTGAACGTATGTGGTCGTTTTGATGTAAATGTGATCGTTTTTCAATCAGTGAAAAATTTAGTTTTCCAATATATGTGCAGTTGCAAATTAAATTGTGGATCAATGTGCGTACTTAATAGACTTATGAGGGTGATTTGAATGTGCAATAATCATAAACAACAGACAAGTGACTTTAGACCGAATTGTGAGTCTTGCTTTTAAATGCATATAGAGTATGGATGCAACAAGTGGTTAAGATTGACTGAGACGACTGTTTTCGCTTTATCAATTCGAGTAAAATATTTTATTAGCTTAAACGACGAGTCGAAGGTGAAATCAATATCAATGACAAACGGCTAATAACATATGAACTCACCCGTATACATGTATATACCACATTTAAAGAAAATCTTGTCTTAAATATAACAAGTGTCTTTGAAAATTCTCGTATTTTGAAAAATGTCAAGTGTGAGTGAATATAGTTGTGATGACTCAATTTTTTGAAAATAAAAATCAAAAGAACGTGTGATTGTGTGAAAAACATTTTAAATAATTTTTCTTTTTTTTCAATGATTTTTCTTTTTTGGAAAACTGTTGATGTGATTTTGTTTTATGAAATGTGGCAATGATAGCGATGGATTTATTTTTAAATGTGGAAAATTTGATGGATTATATTTTGTTGAAATGAATTGAAAAAAAAATGTACCTGAAAGTGAAAAATAATTTTGTGTGATAATTGAGTATTTTTGTTTTGTTTATTTTCTCTTTTTTTCGCTGAGCGTAGGATTTTAATTGATTAGCGTAGGTTTGGTTCTGTAATTATCCAGAAATATTGAGTTATCATACATTTTAATTTGACATGTTTTTGTAACTATTTTTGGATGTTTGTTTTATATGAGTGAACGGGTTGATTGTATAAATGATATGAACATTTGTTTGGTAATTTCATATATTATATGATATGAATTCACTCAAGTAACTACATGATGTGATATGCTTATTATTTTTTATTACTAGTTGCGGTTATCTCTAATTCTTCTCGCCTTTAGTCTTTATCATATTTTGGAAAATATTCAGACAAGCTTATATAGTGTTTTCAATTCTTCAGTTATATTATATATTAATTCTCCAGTTCATTAATAACCTGAGACCTAATCAGTTTTCTTTTAGTTAAACAAATATTTGCTTCTTCCTCAGTCTCAAACTAGAACTTGAACTTTAAAGTTCGACATTAATAAAGCTTACAAAACTTTCTTATTGAAATATTTTTATTTTTGATCTAAATTTGTGACCACCCCGCGTACTCCAGTCCCTGCTATACGAGTTAATTTATGATACCACATACCACTGCAATAACAGTAAGATAACAATAGTCAAGGTCATATCTTAGAGGTGCTGGTGAATAAACTTTATGCGGGCCACGAAATTTTCCTTGATGATGGCACGCTATTGTTTGCTTGAAAAAACGAGTCTTCATATATGTAACTCAATATCTGGGCTTTAATCATCGAAGAAGATAGTGCGCCACACGAACAGGTTATAAATACCACTTACTGGATTATTAGCAAATGGCAACCCAATTTCAGATTTAATTGTACAAATTTTTCTAAAAAATTTTCTTTTCACCTTTTTATTTTATTTTTATTTCTTATAATGATATTGGCCTATGACATATTTTATTATGTGATTTATTATTTAGTTATCCATTTAAAAAAAAACAAGCAAACAAACAAATGTGCGTCCATCAACACCTTATAACGCATGCTGCTGTCAGACCTTCATCCTAAAAAGTTTTTATGTCTTGTTGTGACATATGTTGTAATTCCTACTGTACAACACTTTTTATTAAACAAAGATATAATTCTTTTAATTAGTGATTCATTTTTGATACCTTGTTAATAATACTTTTATTTGCTTACAATCTTTTATTTGCTTAGTTTTTTTTATTAACTTGTTAATTTGTTTTTCTATTTTTGATCCACGGGTGTGACAACCCCCCGTACTCTAGTCCCTGCTATTGGTATATGAGTTAACGTGAGATATCACATACCACTGGCAATAGCACTAGTCAAGGTGATATCTTAGGGGTTCTGGCGGATGAACTATATTCAGTCAACGGTAGCACTCTCAATCTTAGCTAATGAATATTCCTTGATGATGGCACGCTGTAGCTTGCTCGAACAAACGAGCGTTATTTAACTATATATCTGAGCTTTAATCATTGAGGAAGATAGTGCGTCACATAATCAAGGATTATGCCATTAGGTGGACTATTGGTAGTAAACCCATTTTAGTTTTTTTCCTGCAAATTTTTAAAACAAATTTGCCTTTTATTTCTTATTTTATTTTTATGTATTTTCCCTATCCTATCACGAAATATTGGCCTATGTCATAATTTATATGTGATAGGATTTATTGTTTAGTTATTCATTATTTAACAAAAAATATAATATAAAAAAACAAAAAAAAAATTTGCGTCCATTAACTTCCTTAGAACGCATGTTGTTGTGGGATTTTGGTTTTAAAAGATTTTTATGTGTTGTTGTCACACATATTGTATTGCCTCAGCACATTTTATTAAAAAAAAAATCATTGAAGAATCAAAATTTCAACTATTCCATTATTGATTTAATATTAAAATTTCATACAATTTTTCAAAACAGCAAAATAAATCAATAATGGATTTTATTATTCTGTTTTAGTGTAGAACATAATAAACAAACTCTTTTTGATAATTTTTAAATTGATGATGTTTTATTTTTAAAAAAATATTTGAAAAGAATTATATTAAAAACGTTATAGCGTCTCAAACAGAAATCTTAAGTTTCCAGAAAAAGAATTAAAAGAATAACAAAAAATAGTCTATTGCAATAAATTCCCCTAAACATATTTAATCATTAACTTGGAGGTTGTAAAACTGCTGTTTACTTTTTATAATCATTTATATTGAGGGTGTTAAAACTGAAGTTGAAAATCTAGCTATTGATTGACTTAAACTAACATGGTGCTGGTACATGTCAAATTGTATATTTAAGGATCGAGTACACATATCTTTTTTAAAAGATGTAAAAAACAGACCAAAACAAAAGATACGTAAACGCCTGTGTGCGAATAAGACAAAACATAATCACTTTTTTTTAAAAAAGATGTCAATCGTGTCTATTTCGCTAATTTTTATACCGATGTTATCCGAAAATAAATAGAATATTCTATTTAATAAATTTATTAAATAGAATTACGAAATTCTTTGTTTAATTTTGTGTAAAATAAAATAAGTTTTTGTTTTATTTATTTTTTTTTGAGAATCGATCATATAAATCATAATTATCGAGTAACAAAATTTATTTTAGAAAAGTATCATAGTGTGTATAATTTTTTTTAAATAACACATGTTTAAAAAATATAAAAAAGACAAACATTTCATCTTTTCGAACAAAGTCGGCACAAAATTTTGCGAAATATACACGATTGACATCTTTTTTAAAAAAAAAAGTGATTATGTTTTGTCTTATTCGCACACAGGCGCTTACGTATCTTTTGTTTTGGTCTGATTTTTACATCCTTTAAAAAAGATATGTGTACACGATCCATTAATGATTAAATTATTTTTAAACGATGTTCTTTTAATGCTTCTGCAATAAATACGTATAATAAAATGTGCTGTGTAGTGACACTTTTGACACTTTTTGATGGATCAGAACCGTCGGATCTCTCCCTTTATTAGACATTTACTACAGGCACTATTGTTCCACAACAACAGGAAAACAATACAGCAAACAGTATGCTTATCTAGAATATTCTTCCAATAGCTTCAGAAACTCCTACGGTTGGTTTTAAAAATTTCCAATATAAACACAGCTTCCAAAGTAATACACCAGATATTTCTATTAAATAACACTTAAACCTTTATTCACAGTTAAAATTAATTTCTATTTACAAGGCTTTATCCCGGGTAAGAAAAAGCTAATGGACCAAGCCTGGGCCAAGCTCGCGCCACAGATTTTAAGGTTTGGGCCAGGTTTAACACTTACAAATAGCCCAAGCTTGGACTGATGTCCTGCGACCAAGTCTGCCAATCCTGGCAGTCCGCATTTTGTTTACAATTAAATAATTTTCATTTAACATAATTATATTCCACTTAAGCTATCACAGTTTATTTTTAGGAGATAAGTAATTTCTAAAACTCACTATTTGTGAATTTCGAAGGTTTAGTATTGATGTTTTACCCCATACAACCCTAAGTCACTTGTGTAGTTATTATTGACTATTTCCAATCAATTTAAAATAAATTTTACGATATGAATATCCAAGTTTATTTGTGAATCATATGAATTTTTCAATTCGAAATCAGTTTTGGGGTTTCGTATTTCGTAAACCTTACTGTTATTTTTTAATAAAAACAACTTTCATCTCTAAACGTGTTTCGGTTGGGATTTGAACTCGTAACCTTATCAATACCAACTAAGTTTAAATCCTTTGGTAGACACGCTATCAATTGCCACAGTCTAATTTAAAGTACAATTTTGTTTCATCTAAATCTTATAATATCTAATTTAATTTGCAAGAAGAATTCCTTATATACAATTTTTCTAAATTTTTTAAATATTCCATGCAAGTCCATTCTTTGCAAAGAAAGCTCCAGAAACTCTGATGATATTTATTTCATGCTGTTTTTGGTTTTATTATTTTATTTTCTGCTTTGTACCTTTTTCTTGTGATCTTGATTTTAAATTTCAAATGTTGTGAAGGGGAATGGTTGGAGGTTGAAAACAAATTTATTTTGTATTTCATTGCGATTATGTAAAATCGTAACATTATTGTTATTCTGATATACATAAAATATCAAAATTTATTATTTTTAATTGTTCCTCAGCACCTAATTGACAATGACAACTAAAAGAAAATGTATAAGCTGATAAATAAGCTATTTAAAGAATATTAAAAATTGGTGGTAATGTCAATTCCGATACTTGCATTTCCAGCTTTTCAATAACATCTGGCGGAATCAGAGATATTCAAAGACACATATCTTCTGAAAAACACAAGAAAGTCCTAAACTCTGTAGCACAAACCTCCAAGGTTAGCGGCTATTTTCGCCAAGTAGGTTTTGGCGCCAAAGAAAAAAATCTAGCAATACCCGACGCTGCATTCTCATTCATTTGATTTTTCACAACCAAAACTTCAGATCTATGGATTGAACATCCAAAATTACTCAGAAATTGTTCAAACAAAAAATTCAGAAATTCAAAAGTCAGCTTTCAATAGAAGCTGTGGTGGCAATGGTGATCGTGAAAAGTAATTTGTCAAACTCTTGCGAAGAGTTTCTTTTAAAAATTAGCGTGAAGAAAAGCTTAAAAAAATCATTCCTCAGAAAAATATTTGTGATTTATTAATGTATGTATGAAGTTTCTATAATGTTCCTTAATTGTTATATTGTAACAGTAAGACAGAAGTAAGATTGAAATTTTTATTTAACAAATTATTAACAATAACTGAAACCTGTTTTTTTTTTGGCTCAACACGAGCGTCCAGCTTGAACTTCTGAAAATTTGGCCAGATTACATATAATCCAAAAAGTGTTTGATTTCTTGGATATTGTAAGCCGGAGAACATTTTATAAAATCAAAACTATAATACAAGCAAATCTTTAGTCTTTTTCAAATTATCCAAAAATATATATAACTCAAAATATTAATTTAATAAAATTTATTCTAACAAAAATACGATTTGTTTTTAAAATATTCAGCCGCAGCTGTAAACACTAAATGTCTCCTTTTTCATAATTCGAAGTAAGATTACAAACATCAGCATTATGTAGTCTATTTCCAGAAAATAAAATTAATAAAAAGTCAACCGACCACCATAATCAATTTTTAGCATTCATTTCATACACATTTGTCAAATCGTATTTTTTTTTGTTTGTTTTACTCTCTGAGAAACCGAAATTTCTCCCCATAGACGAGCGTAACCTTTTCATTTGATTCAAAACTGTGCAGTTATTACAACTATTTTTTTAATCTACAAGGAAAAAGCACTATTACAAAAAAAAAATAGTTTCTCTCTCCCTGCGGTTGTGAAAAAAGAAAAGAAAAATAAATGACATTTTGGTTTTTGTTATAGCCAAATATAGTTTTTTGAAATTTCATCAATGAAAAATAAATTTCTCAATAATGAAAAAGTTTGTCAAATTTTCATAAAATACTTTAAAAATAATGACATATAATAGAAAAGATTGTTTGTCCTTTATATAATATTTTACTTAAATATTCACTGGAAATAACTCAATAAATTTAAATCACTCTCGTAATTATTGTCATTCATTTTATAAAAATGATAACTATGAAGAAAACATTTAATAATTTTTGTCATTTTAAATTTAGAATTAATTTTAATTTAAAAAAGTTTGTGGTAGTAAATATAAACAAAATGGAGAAAAGAGAAATTATGTTTGACAGATGTGCGATCACGATGTTTTTTGTCACTCTTCGTCTTCATACATTTTGGTAGTTACGTTCTCTTTATATTTATTTATTCTTTAAGAAAAAAGTATAGCATTACTCATACTTTAAACTTTTTTGACAGATACGTGGTCCGGCAATCAAAAAATTAGTTCAATTTTATATATGCCAGACCTGGTTCACGTATCGAAATGCCACCAATTTAAGACAAATGCCACTAATTTTATACTATTAACACAAATATCAGGTTTGACCAATTTTACGTTAGTAGAGAATGGCGGATCGGACCAAATCAGATTTTTATATTTTATTAAAGAAAATAAAAATAAAATAAGAGATAAAAAGCAAATTTGTTTAAATAATTAGCAGGCACAAAACTAAAATTGGGCTACCAATAATCAGGCTACTGGCATATTCATGAATCATGTGTTGTACTGTCTTCTCAATGATTAAAGCCCCCACATAGTTATATGAAAACTCATTTCTTCGAGTAAACAATAAGGTCCTATCATCCTGATATTGTCAGTGGTATTTGATATCTTACGTCAATAGCAGGGATTGGAGCACGGAGAAAAAGCCTCAAAGATCAAAAATTAAAAAAATATTTACAAATCAACGAAAACTGATCTCCTCATGTGGACATTATAGCTCTATGTAAATTTCGTCTTTTAAGACATCATCATGATTTATCTTGTTATAAATATTAATGATTAACAATAAAACCAATTACATGAAAATCACAAACGAAAAGAAAAATATTAAATAAATAAAATTGAATAACTGACAACTGAAAGTGTTTACACTGTTAATAAAGTGTCAACAGATCGAAGTTAATTTTCCTTTTTTATAAATGAATTTTTAGACGATTCAAAATATTTACATTTCTTATTTGTTTTTAATTTTAGAAATGAAATAAAAATTAAAAAATTATTAAAATACAAAGCAAGAAGAATCAATAACAAAACTATACCAAATAAAAGACAAATATATAAAATTTAAAATAAAAAATGGATTCAACGCCAACAACAACACCACAACAATTTTGTCTAAGATGGCACAATCATCAGGTAGGTTTTAAAAAAATAATTTTAATACTTTATGTTTGAAATAATTTTTTTTTGTTATTTTAGACAAGTTTATTAAGCTCATTGCCGTTATTGCTCGATCAATCTCATCTAACTGATGTGACATTATCAGCAGAAGGTCGAACGGTACGTGCACACCGTGTTGTGTTAAGCGCATGCAGTACGTTTTTCTCGGAGTTGTTTCGCACATTAGAACCACCTTTTCATCCAGTAGTTGTATTACCAGGAACATCATTTAGTGCTTTAGTAGCCCTATTAACATTTATGTATTCAGGGGAAGTTAATGTATTCGAGGAACAAATCACAACACTACTAGGACTAGCAGAAACACTTGGAATTAAAGGTTTAGCAGATTTTCATGGGGTAAGCTATATTTTTGTTTTATTGCTTCGAAAAAAAAAATAAAATATTTGAATTTTTTCAGAATATAACAAAATCATCACCCAAAAGTGATACTCCATCTTCAACCAAAGACTCAATTTCTGATCAATTACCTCCATCACCATTATCCTCAACCACACCAACACATCCTCTACACCAACATCATCATCCAAAAGTTTTAACATCACCATTTGAAAATCTATTTAGCAAATCATTTCAATTCTATCCTCATCTAAATTTAAATCAACAACCTCTAAATTTTTCAACAACTCAATCTACAACATCATCATCAAAATCACGTCACAATCGACAAGGTGATAAAAATAATAATAACAGTAAATTAATCGGTAGCTTAAAAGACACTAAATTTAATTTAAATAGTAATCTTATTAGTAACAATGATGACGAAATAAAAAAATCAAATTTACAATCGCCAACAACAACAACTACAACATTAGTTGGTAGTGGTACAAGCGAAAATACTCTTAATTTTAGTAAAAAATTAAAATTTTCCGATATGAGAAAAATCGATAAAATTGCGGAAAACTTGCGATGTGGAAATAAAATGAATCATAGCAACGATTTACAGATGATGCTTTCATCAAATTCAACATCATTGATGTTGAAGCCATCTATGCATCAACAACATCAGTCATTGTTATCGCATCATAATTTTTTAGCCGGTAATGAAGAGATTCAATCAAATAAATCATCTCCTCAGAATCTATTTTTAGACAATAGCAATAACAATCCGGGAAATAATCTAAATTTAATTCCATCAAACAGTGATTCAACAACAAATCATGATAGTTTAATTGAAAAGACAAACAAAAGTAGTATCAGTAACGTAAATGTGACATCGTTAGGATTAACACCGGGATCTAACACTACTAAAATATCAAACTCAAAATTGTATGCAACATGTTTCATATGTCATAAGCAGTTGAGTAATCAATATAATTTACGCGTTCATCTTGAAACACATCAAAATGTTCGATATGCATGTACTGTGTGTACGCATGTATCAAGAAGTAAAGACGCATTACGAAAACATGTATCCTACAGACATCCAGGAACACCAAGTCCATGTGATTCAGAAACACGACGTAAAAGATCGAAGCAGAATTTATTAGCCAATCAACAAATCAAACAAGATTTATTATTGGAACAACATAACAATCAATTACAACAAATGATACAATCTGGCCAAGTTTCACAATTTAATCAACTGATGGCGGCTACAATGGCAACAACAGCTTTAGCATCATCAGCTAATAGTATTGCTAAGTTGAATAATAGCAATTATAACAATAATAATAGTACACCAACACCACCGACTTTATCACCGGATTTAAATTCCGTTAAAAGTGAAGAAAATTAAAACTTTAAAAAAAAAGTTTTGTTGATATATGAAGTGAGCTTGGTTGCAATTTAAGTTTGGAGCTGGCAAGGTGATTATATATGACAGATAAATAATTTTAGTTTGATTGATATTTGTTGTTTTTAATTTAAAATAAGAAAACCAATCGATTATATTAGAACGATACTTATATTTTTTTTTGAACATTCCCAAAAAATATGTGGTTTCAAAACGTGTTTCAGTTGTCCGTTGCGCCTAATCAGATTAACCCGTCCAGCTATTAAAAACTTTGTATCCAACAAAACATAAAAATACAAAATTATTAAGTATCCTAAACTTTTCCTAAAAGATTAAAATATTTAAATAAGAAATTATTTTAATACTATTTAACAACAAATGACATAATTTTACGATATATATAGTTTTTTGACACTATTGTCTTCCCTAGCTGTGATAGAAATTAAGTTTTTTATAATTTATAATATTTATTTTTGAGTTTATCGCAAAAATTATAAAATTTTAATGTTGAATTTATAAATATAAATTGTTGTTTTTGTCCCTAAAACTATTAATATTACTTATAAACAAATTATAATTGTTAAACAAAAATTAAAAACATTTACCTGATTCATAAATTATTAATAACATTATTTTTTTCTGTTATTTAGTAATTATTTAAAAGTCAAATTATTAATAATTTATTATAAAATACAAAACAAAAATTCGTAAAAGACAATAATTAGTTATAGTAGTTGTAGTTAGTTTTAATTGTTTTATTAAATATTAAAAGGATATTTATTATATCATAAAATAGAAATGTACAATTTTAAAATTATATTTTAATTATATTTTTTTTTTCGTTATTATATTGTTTGTAAATATAAATAATACAAAAGTTATTTTCTCGTGTTAATAAATAATGATTAATATAATAATAACAATTAAAAGTTTCAATTTGTTTGTTATATTAGTTTTTAAGGTAAATAAAAACAGAAATTATTCAAATTAAAGTTGTTTACACATAACCAAGTTTGTTATAATTCTTTATCAACAATTGGTCGAAATTTAAATTCAATAATAGCAAGTTGTGTTGAATATAATTATGTCATAATCGTAAATTTATAAGCGTTTGTTTTTTCAAATTCTAATTTCAAATTCTGAAACTTATAAATTTTAGCCCGAGGAAGAATTCGTGTAGTGGTGAGCATGGAAAATGGTTTGCAGCTTATACTTTTTCTACGACTTTTTATAATGTACCATACTTACATTATATTATATTATATATGATTATATATGTAGTATACTTATACTTGAAAAAATTAACTACTAATCATAAATTAAATGCAAACAATTTACAAATTGTAGTAGGCTTTGCATTATTCCGTGTCAAAATGAATTCAAATATTTAAATCACATTTGCTTTATGATTTAAAAACGTATAAAAAGAATTTCTAACTCCAATATGATTTTGATTTAAACATTAAGACGGGCTTCTTATTTTTATTAGAAGTTATCAAAATTTCATTTTTAGTTTTTACCATAAATTCTAGCTCGTAAAAAGCATATTTTTCTAAACTAAAACTGTTACGTAATATTATTATAATATTTCTAAAACCGTTACGTAATATATATTTCGTAACACTTTTGATTCTCATGCATAACGTAACACTTATTGTAATAATCTATTTACATGTCATGGATAGTGTGACGTAATTGATAATTTACTATGATAGGAGTAGAAAAAAATAAAAATATTAAACGTCATACTTGTTAGGGTTCCGTACTTTAAAAAAGTTAAAACGGTACCCTATTGGTGAGACTTCGGTGTCCGTCCGAATTTCTACATAATCGATTTACTCACAAATCATAAGGGCTCAAGTTGAAACTTCCTACAGTTTTTAAATGTGTTTTCCCACGCCTACTGATATCAAAAAAATTTCAAATATTTGTCTTCATCTATATTTTATGGACATAGATAAGGAGATATAGTACAATTTTTTTACCAATGAATTTTTGACAGATAGCAGGCAGCTTTTGTTTGGATGAGACTAAAAGTAAAACAGAGATTTATTATTTATTTTGGGATAAATTTGTTTTGAAAACAATTGCATTAGTTTAATTTCTACTCCCAGTTCGTACCATTTGTTTGTTGTGACATTTGTTTACATAGGCGTCGTTTTTTTTATTATAATTATTTTTAATTATCAAAATTTTGTTACACTACGTACAAAATCATTAATATTTTTACTAGTTTTTGGTTTTCTATTATAATTAGTTAAATTCCAATAGTAATTTATTAATTTTATCCGTTCTTTTGTCCATTTCAATGGGACCACAGTTTCTTTTATAATTTTAATCTGAGATACTGAATATTCGCACATTATGCGCACAACAACCAATTTTCGTATTCGCTGTTAAAAAAATTCTACTATAGTAAAACAAAAGTTTTTTTAGGGGATCGAGTTTGGTTTAGAAAAATGGAAAAACATGAAAATATTTTTTAAAAAAATGTCAATGAATTTTCGACTGCTAAGTTTTTAGTTATTGCCAAAACCGAGTGCTTTTTTCCTGCCCCAGGCAATAGTTTTGGAGAGTGATTTACCAATATTGGCCAATTACTTTCGTAACTGGAGACTAACACCTAGTCCTTATAAATCGGAAGTATGTGCCTTTCATTTGAACAACAAAGAAGTTCATAAAGAATTAAAAGTCAATGGGATGATGGGATTTCAGTTCGTTTTAATTCTACTCCTCAATACCTAGGAGTCACACTTGACAGAAAATTATCTTTTAATGCGCATTTAGAAAAATTGCTAAAAAATTATGTTCCAGAGTGAATATCATTAGAAAAATTGCCTGTATGTACTTTAAAATCTTCAGTTCTTGCACTAGTATATTCATGCGCTGAATATTGTGGCCCTGTTTGGCTTAACTGTTCTCATACACATAATATTGAGTGGTTCAACAAAAAATTAACGGTTGTTGGACACCTCTCAGTTTCTTCGCTATGCGAAGTTTAGTTATGCGACAACTAGAACTATAAGTCATTAGAAATGAATGTATTCAATTGAATGACATGAAAAACTGCTTTTGAAAAGCGAAAGATGTGTGAAAAAAATGTTTTATCTCAATTCCAGTTAGGGAATCGAGCCGGCGTCCTTCTGATCAGAGTTTATGGTTAACCATTTAACCAACTCGACCAGCGACGAGATAAAAAGTCCAAGCGGCACGTATATCCGCTAGAAATAGGTAGATTTCGGGACCAGACAGCTTTGTGTACAAATAAAATTGGATATATCAGATTAGTTTAAATAAAAAACTTAACTAGAAACAGAATAATCCAAAAAATTTATCAAACAGAACCAAACTAAATAAATTAACTTAAACTACTTTGTCGATGCAATTTCGAATAGTTTTGTTTAATTTGGTTAAAACTCCTTAATAACAATTTAAATCCTTTGGTGGATTAACGTTCTAGCTACATCACAACTACCATACTATAATTTATAATCAACAACAACATCAAACAACTTTTACACCTCAAATATTAATTGTAAATATGTAATCAATATACATATATTTATTTCAACTAAACCACTTCCAAATATTCCAAAGAAACTACAGTAATACCCCGTTTAACGTCAAGGATGCGTTCTAAAATTCCTTAACGTTATTCAAATCAACGTTAAACGGGGTATGGGTGTCGTGCAAAACGATGAGATAGGTGCTTAATTGTTATTTTTTTCATAAATTTTTCTTCCTTTTCAATAATTATTAACTGACTAAGTAGATCATTTTGATCTTAAATTCATATATTAAGCAGATTTTCGATTTTGAGATACTGTAGAGTTGCCGTAGAGTATGAATTAAGTTGATGTATCGGAGACAAGCAGAGTAAAAACTGCTTAGCTTAGTTAATGACGCTACACCACGGCGAATTGGCGCATTAAAACCAATGCGACCCATGCATCTGTTCTCCATGTTAGAGACCGCTTGGAGCGGGCGTCTGTCTTGAATCAAGCGCCTTGCTATATGAACGTGTAAAAAGGTTATTATGATGACCTGGAACCAGACCCGTTCACGAAAATATGGGTTGAGCCTTAGGTTAACACCCTAACCCCGAAAAACAAAATTTGTAAAATTTGGAAATCAGAAAGAGAATAACAGACCTGGGCAAAAATACAGAATTTAACCTAGACGACAAATAAGACGGACGGAACCGTAACGTGCGAGCCTGAGTGCTGCTGATGCTCTAATAAGTCGAAACAGAGCCTAAATGGTATGGGATGGATATCATTGATCTGCAAGAAATTTTTTTTAAAGGCATTCATGCTCCATGTTGGAGCGTTGCCAGGCTAATCAGCTTTGAATATTCACCACGGTCATTCGCAACAGAGACATAATTACCATAGCAGCCGATTTTGTTAAGGTCGCTTATTACGTCAGTCACCCATTGTAGTCGTGGTCTACCTCGCGGTCACCCAATCCCTGGGGTACTAACGTATATTTTTCTAATCATTCCAGACTGTGAATCGGCTCGTAGAACATGCCTAAACCAAGCAATCCTATTAGAACGAATACAACCTATTGTATCTGGACCCTAAAGAAGGTCATTGATCTCAAAGTTATACCGGGTTCTATATTCTCCATCGTCTATCTTAAGTGGACCAAAAATGTAGCGTAGGATCTTGCACTCAAATGCAAATAAATGCGATTTTGTGTAAGGGTCCACGTTTGTGACCCATACATCACAACCGGTCTAATCAATGTCTTGTATAACTTAAGCTTGGTGTTAGTTGATACATACGGTGATCCAAGGAGAGGTTTAATTGAGTAGAAAGTTTGATTACCTGCAGCGATTCGAGCTTTTATATCTGTAAGTATACTGTTGTTTGAGTCAAGCATTGATCCCAAATATTTAAAAGATTCAACTCCCTCAATTCGTTCATCGCCGCACATCAAATCTTTCTTCTCTGGCTCTCTTGAAACATTCATATGTTTGGTTTTATTGTAGTTAATTTGCAGACCAATTGTTCTAGCACCACTCTCAAGCGACTTGAAAGTCTCAGTCATAACAGCTTCACTTTGGCCGAGGATGACAACATCATCAGCGTATAAGCAATCGCATCTGTACTGAGTTTATTGACAAGATATTGTTATTAGTCGGTAGTTTCTTTTGCCAGTTTGTTGTTTAAGTGAAAACAAGAACTGAAAATTCTTCTGAACAAGAAAATGGATAACTAAACAAAGGATTTATTGTTTAGTTATCCATTATTTAACAAAAAGTTGCGTTCATTAAACACACATATAAAATATGACATACGCCAATATTTCATGATATGGTAGAGAAAAATAAAAAAAATGGGATTGCCAATAATCCGGCTAGTGGTATAATCCTTGAATATATGATGCAATGTCTTTCTCAATGATTAAAGCCCTGATATAAACTTGTATGAATGCTCGTTTCTTCGAGCGAGCAATAGCGTACCATGTTCGAGGAATATGCCATACCTAAGATTGAGGGTGCTGCCGTTGACTGAATACAGTTCATCTGCAAGCACCTCTAAGATATCACCTTGGCTAGTGATATCTCTCTACTATTGCCAGTTGTACGTGATATCTCACGTTAACTCATATGCAAAAAGCAGGGACTGAAGTACGCGGGGTTGTCACTCTCGTGGATCAAAAATTAAAAAAAAATCAACAAATCAATAAAAACTGATCCTTCCATGCGTCCAAAAATGTCCTTGGGCAATTACTACTGATAATATCCTTAGGACAATTATCTGGGCATGTGCTGCTAGCGTTTTTAATTTTACAAATTGTAAATTTATTTTTACTTCTTTTTTTGTTCTTTTTTTATTTTTGTTTGTTTTGATATTTTTAGTTAAAAGACAATTTTACTTCGGTCTGAAAGACCTAAGTATTACATTCATGAGCCAAAAGTGAAATTCTTACCCCCACTTTTTTGGCATTTCTCGACGATATAAAGCTTAAAAAAGCAAAAATGTATATCTGTCTACCGGCCGTCACAACCGACGAAATCTAGAAAACGGCTGAAGGGATTTCAAAAAATTTTGTTTCTAAAAATAGGTATACTATAAGAGCCGAAAGGACGATGTCTTCGATAGCTGTCCTGGAAGTGTGTCAAAAAATCGTCAAATTTGTCAAAACAATAAAATTTTCAATTTTTTTGCTTAAAAAACGTTTATTTTGAGTGATTACGAGTAGGAACATTAAATTTTCAGAAATCTTGATGGTATGTGAAACCAAAATCTAGATTATTGCACTAAAATTTTGTCAAAGAAATGTTGTCAAGTGTGTCAAAAGAAAGATTTTTATTTATTTTTTTACCCAGTTTTTTGGAAAAATAAAATTAGTTATTTGTACGACATGAAATTTTATTATTATTATTGAGAATTATATGTTAGTCAAAAAAATAATGTCAAGTGTGTCAAAAGAATGATTTTCATTTATTTTTTTAGAAAAAAATAAAATTAGTTATTGAAATGAAATGTATAATGAACTGAAATGTATGAAATGAAATGTATAAGGACCATGAAATTATTATTATTGAGAATTTTATTGCATTATAAGTTTGTCAAAAAAATATTGTCAAGTGTGTCAAAAAAATGATTTCATTTACTTTTTTTTTAGATAATTTTTTGGAAAAAAAAATTTAGCTGTTTGTTTACGTAAATATAATTGAACATGGACATTTTTGAATTTGTTATAGTTTTTGAAATATTTTTGGAATTTTGGAAATATTTCCATTTAGCTTTTGTAAGAACTTTTGGAATATTTTTAGAATTTTGAAAAATTTTAAATTTTTGATTTTATTATAATTTTTATAATTTTGGAAAAAGTTTCAATTTTTAATATTGTTATAATTTTTGCTATATTTTTAGATTTTGGAAAAAGTTTAAATTTTTGAATTTTTAAGAATTTTTAGAATAATATTAAAATTTAGAAAAAAATTAAATTTTTGATTTTATTCTAATTTTTGCAATATTTCTAGAATTTTGAATAAAAAATAGAATTTTTGAATTTTATATATGTTTTTAGAAATGTGAATTTTTGAATTTTTGAATTTTTTAGAAATTTGAAAATTTTTTGATTTTGTCATAATTTATGCAATATTTTTAGAGTTTTTGAAAACAGTTTTAATCTTTGATTTTGTAATAATTTTTGAAATATTTTTAGAATTTTGTTTGAAAAAAGTTTTAATTTTCGATTTTATTTAATTTTTACAATATTTCTGGAATTTTGAAAGAAATATGAATTTGTAATTTTGAAATATTTTCTCGCAACGCTAAATTGAGACGATTTGAGTAATTTGCTAATTGTATAATCTTTTCACTAAATTATGTTAATTTATGATCTGTTATAATTTTCCGACAACGTATTGATGTTTCGTGTTAGTTTTGTAATACATATCTAAACAGAGATAAAAAATACATGTACTTTAACAAAAAGTTATGTTTGATATACATCGCTGCCCACAACTAAAAACCATGTCCTCATAAAATTTTTTTGCCGAAAACTATATCAAAATCCTCAACCCAGACTGAAGTCTTGATATCTCAGCGCTGTGAGATTTCAGCCCCTCCATATTCTTTTAATTATTTAGCTAAGTTAGCAAAAATTTTATAAACAAATTTTCTTCGACTGACGAATTCTCATTTTTTGGAAAATTCCTCAAGTTTTCGGTATTTTTCTCGGCTTACGGTCTCAGGCTGTAATCTATAGCTTATTTGGTTTTTAATACAAATTCACAAACTATACTGAATATAGATTTTACTACAGAACAAGAAATCCTCGAAATTATGAATAGTCTAAATAAAAAATCTGTTGTTGGATATGATAAGATATCAGCAAAATTTTCATTATTTTTAAAAGATTGTTTAGCGGACAAAGTCACTAAACTCATCAATGAATGTTTAAGAGAAAAACAATATCCTCAATGCCTTAAAACTGCTCAAGTAATACCATTACATAAAGGAGGCTCAAAAATTGAAATATCAAATTACAGATGTGTTTCTGTGGGAACAACTTTTGCAAAAATTTTTGAGTATGTATTGTTAAAACGACTATCTCATTATTGTAAAAGCAACAATCTAATTCACAAAAATCAATTTGGTTTTTGTGAGTTTTCAAGTACAATTGCTGCAGTGGCTCAGTTAATAGTTCAAATAAGAAAGGGAACAGATGATGGACTATACACAGCTTGTTTGTTTGTTGATATCAGAAAAGCTTTTGATTCAATTTGTCATAAAAAATTGATCAGAAAATTACTACATATAGGACTATCAATTGAATACATACAATTTTTTATATCTTATTTAAAGGAAAGAATGCAGTTTGTTAAACTAGAAAAAGATAATGGGAATTATTTGACTATTAAGCAGGGAGTACCTCAAGGCTCGTTACTTGGTCCACTTTTGTTTAATTTATACATAAATGATGTTTTTGATCTAACTCTTGATGGGTCTCTTCAAATGTATGCAGATGATATGGTTATCGTGTACAGGGAAAAAACAATCGCTGATGTTTTTATAAAATTACAATCAGACCTGCTAAAAATAAATGATTGGGCACAAACTAATTCTCTTTCTCTTAACGATTCAAAACCTAATTATCTTCTCTTCCAAATTAAGAATAAAAGCATTAATGAAGCTGACAACCATACGATATTTTTAAACAATAAAACAATTACAAGAGTTTATTTGACAAAGTTTTTGGGTTTAGTCATTGATTCTAAATTAAATTGGGAATATCATGTAAATTGTATCAAAGATAAAATTCGAAAAACAGCTTTTATATTGTACAAAACCCGTAACTTACTCCCACAACACATTAAGCTCCTGATATATAATGCTCACATTCTAAGTCATATTCGTTACTTGGCACCAATTTGGGGATCTTGTTCATCCTTCAGAATAGAAGAAATATACAGATTAATGAATAAATCTTTAAAAAGTGTCAAAAATAAACATTATTTAACTCCGTCTATTACTTTATATAACAAAAATAATCTACCAATTAACTTGCTAATTGTGTATGAAACAATTTTACTTGTTTTTAAAATTAAATATGGAATTATCAAGAACAATTTTATTCTCAACAACATAGAGAATATTCATCCTTATCCAACAAGACAAGCTGGTGATTTTTATATTTCATTTTGTCGCACAACTCAAGCTCAGAAGATTTTCTTTTATAGAGGATTAGTTTGGTTTAATAATCTTCCAAGAAATTTGAAAAATGAGGAACAGATTTCTTTGTTTAAATCAAAACTAAAAGATCATATTTATCAAAATTCGTCTCGTTTTAAATTAACATTTTGATATTAAAATTAGAAAATATTTGTTTATATGTATAATTTTTTTGTTATTATTTGAAATATTGTTTATTATTAACTATTGAAAAGAAGTTTTACTTATTAATTTAACTTAAACTAAAGGTTTATAGACAAGCATCTCAATGCTTTTATAAACGATTAAAACATAAAATTTAAGAAATTGTTATTATTAAAATTGTATAAATCTCTATAATTTTATTGTTTCAAATAAAGAAAAAAAAAAAAAAAATATGTGAAAAGCATAGTGAATTTTTCCTACATTTGTTGTCCACGTTTTTTTCTGAATGTTCTTATAATGAGAGAAGATGGTACTGGAGATAATTGTAAACCTCATAGCCAACTCTACCCTTCTACATTTTTGACCATTAAAGAAACCTTTCAAATTTAAGTTTTTGTTAAATGATGACGTTTTCTTTTAGTTCAAGGGAGAAAAAGGTTATTAAAATTTTCTGATTGGTCTTCAGTAGGTAGATGGATATTGACGATCGCTATGTTTTTCGCTAATTTTGAGTGCTAATTGTTTGTTCTGAGTTCGCCATTTACAAACTTCATTATACAGGGTGTCCGCCGGGAAGGTATACTACTTTGTTTGTTTATAATTTTTGATGAAATGAAAGAGAATGGATCTTATATTGATAAATGTTTTATTTAATGTCAGTAATTATGTATGGAATACAATATCAGACAAATGTCCGCCTCTGTTAGCCTCACAAATACGAGCCCTTTTGAGCACATTTTTCATTACATTCTCACACATTTCACGCGGTATTTCATTAATTTCATCACGAATATTTTGTTTGAGTTGCTCAAGTGTTTCTAGTTTGTTTGCATAAACCTTGCTTTTCAGATATCCCCACAAAAAGAAGTCCGGAGCAGTCAAATCAGGCGACCAAAAATTTCACGTAACGTTTTCAACCAAAAATTTCACGTAACTTTCTCACCGTCACAGTAATCGATGATTGATTTTGATAAAATGTTTTAACGATTAAAACACGTTGGTTTATCGAATATTTTTCTATAATAAATTTGCCACGTGTCTACTTCACGACTGCCAAATATGAACTGTCAAAACTAATGTTTATCAAAATGGCGGCAAAACAAAGTAGTATACCTTCCCGGCGGACACCCTGTAGTTATACGAAATGCAATTAGCAAATTCACCAGAAAATTAAATTTTAAAACAATTGGCGTCAGTATTTATTGATAAACATTTTCTTGTATAAGACGTATTGACTACCAACAACACTATATTTCATGGTACTTAGCAATAGTTGGAGATGATCCAAACTGAAATTGTCCATTCCTAAAATACTTAAAATGTCATAATCCAAATAACCAAAAAATTATATAAATGCTCGTCTCAAAAAAAGCTAATTTTAAAATTCTTGGATTATTCCAAATTATAATGTCTTTCATGTAGAAAACGAAACCAATTAAAATAAACTATATTTAAAATGAAAATCGATGATCAACTACAAAAAACAACAAAAACAAAATGTTACATATTCAAATCAAATTAAACATGAAAAATACCCAAATAGGTTAAGAAGAACGAACATAATAATCTTTAGAAACAGTGGCGGATTACCATAGAGGCGGAAGAGGCGGCCGCTTCGGGCCCCACATGCACAGGGGCCCCCTCGCTACAAATAGTATTGATATTTTATAGGTATTCAAATATCAGATGACTGCGTTCATTCAACCAAAGTATTTAAACCTAAAGATTTATTTTAATATTATCCTTCATGTAAAAGTGTTGGGTTGTCAATTTGTATTACTTTTTTTCATGTATGTATTTATTTTAATAATTCTAATTTGATAGTTTTATAATTTTTTAATGTACAAATTCGTTTTCCAATTTGTATAGTAAAAAAACATTTTGTTTTGAAAAGTTCCACTGTTACGAATGAATATTAATACTAAAACTTTATTTGCAATGGGCTGTTATTATATCAATCGCAAAATTATTGATAAAAACAAAATCCAGATAAGTATTTTTTGGATATTTGAAGTATATTTGAGTTTTATGTTTTCATCAATGATTTTGGATTTCTTTTAAGACCTACAATTTATTGAAAGCATTAAACTGAAAACCTCAATTTTAAGCATATAATTGTACATATTTTAGATTAATTTCATATATAACTAAATAAATGAAAACTTTTTAACGTGTAGAATTGAAATCTATTATTGTATGCTTAAAATCCATGTATTTTTTATACAATACATGCTAAATTCATCATTTGGATTAACGTTTGAAAAGGGTTTCCATATGATATGATCGATATAGTATAGGTGTTTTAGCTTTAGTTGTATATTTCGTTTTATCAATGTTGATTGAAAAAAAGATTGTCTAAAAAATTTGTTTGAAAAATTTGAAAAAAAAATTGTTTGTAACTGGACGTATTGATACTCAAATAGCTCGTGAAATTGAAGTACAACAAAAATACTGGCGGGAAGTTTTAAAAAGAGTTGCAGCTACAGTAAAGCTATTAGCTACTTTGGGTTTAGCATTTCGTGGTCATCGAGAAGATATTGATTCGAACAGAAAAGGAAATTTTATGACATGCATTGAGTACCTATCCCAATTTGATGATTTTCTTAAAAATCATTTGGAGAGGTACAGCCATCCAGGAAAAGGTAATGTAAGTTATTTATCACATACCACATGCGATGAATTTATAAATTTAATGGGAACTGAAGTAAAAGAACACCTAATTCAAGAAATTCAGGACTCTTTATATTATTCAATTATTGTTGATTCTACGCCAGACGTGAACCACACTGACCAACTAAGTTTTATATTAAGGTACATTGATAAAGTGGGCGATGCGAGAGAACGATTTTTGGATTTTTACAAATTGAAAATCACAATTCAGAATATCTAGCACAACTTATTTTGAAAACTTTAAACAATTTGTCTTTGGATATTAAAAATTGTCGCGGTCAAACATATATGGCCGGAAAATATAATGGTTTACAAGCCAGAATTAAAACTCTAAGTGAGTCCGCCATTTTTATTCCTTGTACAAGTCATACGCTTAATTTAATTGATTTTTAAATGATGCTGCAGATGCCTGTTCTACTGCGGTGTATTATTTTAACTTTATCCAAAATATATATGTATTCTTTTCTTCATCTACTCACAGATGGAAGTTGCTTATTGATAATTTTTCCGATCCTAATTCCAAACATATTAAAAAATTAAGTAACACAAGTGACAAGATGGTCTGCAAGAGCTGATGCAGTATCCGCCTTGCGGTTTAATTACAAAAATATTAAAAGCGTTCTTATCCAAATTAGCGAAAATGAAGACGAAAAACCGATTACTAAAGTTGAGGTTAAAAAATTAGCTAGCTCTTTCGATGAATATGAATTGCCTTATTAACCGTTCTATGGGATATATTATTGCAAAGAATCAATAGTACTAGAAAATCATTTCAAAATATTCAAACGAACTTATTACAAGGAGTAAAACTGTTTAATTCTTTGTCACAATTTATAAGGGATGTTCGGAATGATTTTGAGAGCATAGAAAAGCAAGCAAACTTATTAACAGACAATATTAGCTACAAAGAAGGACAAAAAAGAAAACGCAAAATTATGTATGATGAATCATCTGCAAATGATACACAGCTAGTAGGACGAGAATTGTTTATTATAAATACTCACAATATGATCTGTGATAGACTTGGCACTGAAATTTCTACCAGAACGTCCATAGTGGAGTCATATTAGCATTTTATATTGATGTAAGAGCAAAGTTGAATTTTTTTTTTGTTTTATGTTAAGGACATAAAAGTTAGTAGGCATGTAATTATTTAGCAAATTTGGAGGTCCGGAAGTGCCTCAAAAATGGCAAAAACTGGTTTTTTGGTGTTTTTTGAGTAGGTCGCTTCACTATTTTTGAAATATTTCGGGCTCTAATGATTATAAAAAAAAAACAAAAAATGCAAAATGTTTGTGATTAAATTTCAAATCCATCTAGAAGGGTTAGATACTTTAAAAGTGTAACCTAACCTCAAAAAACCGAATCGCGTGACTTTTTTGTTTTTGACTAAATTTATGATAAGGGGCGGAAAAATCGTCGAATTTTCATGAAAATTTCAGGAAACATGTATTTGAATATTCTCAATATGGGATTTAATTTTTATGAAAAAATTTTAATTTTTTCGGCCACAATTGGCATTTTTCGTTAAATTTGGCAAATGGTGCCATTTTATGAGAAGTCATCCAAAATAAAATTTTTTTTTTTAATCTGTACTTTTTTTTATCTACCTTAACTTAAGTATAATTAAAATTATGTTGCCTTTATTTAAATGCCCATTTTTGGGCATGAAAAAAAAACATTAATTTTGGCATTTTTTTGACATTTTACCATATATTCGGTATTATTTATGCTATTATCATGTATTTTGCATAAAAGTGAAATAGGCAATTCAAATTAATAAAAAATATCTTTTAAAATTATACATAACCTACAAAACTTTTTTTTCTTGCAATTCCCTAAATTGCTTTTGGTAAATAATTAAAATTAAACTAACAAAATATACGACATAATAATAAAAAATAGCAGTTGAAGTAGTATATAAGTAATAGTTTAAGCAAAAATTGTAATAATAATTTAAACTGAGGATGGCGTAAGTCGAAATCGATATTCAATAAAATAAAAAATCAAATTCAAATTGTTATTATAAGAAAGTTTATATTATTATTAATAAAATAAAAATTTTAAAAATAAACAGCAAAAAGTATATTTTTAAATATTGCATTTTAATTCAAAAGTGACAAAAGCACACAAACAGTGAATAATATGGAAAACCATAATAACGCATATAGAATTTTCAATTGAAAACATAATTGGCGTAAAATTATTTATGCTGTGTATTTTATATGTTTGAAAAAAATTGAATATTACATTTTTTCAAAATCTCATATCAAATATTTACAATAATTGTAATAACATTTTAATTATTTACCAAATGCAATTTAGGGCATTGCAGGAAAAAAAAGTTTTGTAGGTTATGTATAATTTTAAAAATTATTTTTTATTAATTTGAATTGCATATTTTACTTTTATGCAAAATACATGATAATAGCATAAATAAAACCGTATATATGGTAAAATGTCAAAAAAATGCCAAAATTAATGTTTTTTTTTTCATGCCCAAAAATAGGCACTTAAATTAACGCAACATAATTTTGATTATACTTAAGTTAAGGTAGATAAAAAAAAATACAGATTAAAAAAAAAAAATTTTATTTTGGATGACTTCTCATAAAATGGCACCATTTGCCAAATTTAACGAAAAATGCCAATTGTGGCCGAAAAAAATAAAATGTTTTCATAAAAATTAAATCCCATATTGAGAATATTCAAATACATGTTTCCTGAAATTTTCATGAAAATTCGACGATTTTTCCGCCACTTATCATAAATTTAGTAAAACAAAAAAAAAGTCACGCGATTCGGTTTTTTGAGGTTAGGTTACACTTTTAAAGTATCTAACCCTCCTAGATGGATTTGAAATTTAATCACAAACATTTTGCATTTTTTGTTTTTTTTTTATGATCATTAGAGCCCGAAATATTTCAAAAATAGTGAAGCGACCTACTCAAAAAACACCAAAAAACCAGTTTTTGCCATTTTTGAGGCACTTCCGGACCTCCAAATTTGCTAAATAATTACATGCCTACTAACTTTTAAGTCCTTAACATAAAACAAAAAAAAATTCAACTTTGCTCTTACATCAAATATATCACTTTTTTTTACTAATTTGACTCCACTACCATATATGAAACTGTTTTAAATAATTTTAAATTATTTTTTGATCAAAATATATCCAGTGATGAAGTTGACTAGTGTATTTTAGAATTGTCAAATACATATGCGAGGGATATAGAAGTACAATATTTTAAAGACGAAGTACATCATTTTTTAAAATATATAAAAGAAGAGAACATCACTTGTCCATTTAAGATGTACAAGGTAATCATTGATGGCCTGCAATCTTCATTTCCCAATGTGGAAACTATTTTAAAAATATTTCTTACATTGCCGATATGCAACGCAAGTGGGGAACGATCTTTCTCCGTTCTGAAGCGGATAAAAAATTATTTAAGAAATAGTCTTAATCAAACTCATTTGCAAACTCATTTTTGGTAAAATCTTAGGCCCCAAAATTTTGTTCCGCCTCAGGCCCCTTAAAGGCATAATCCGCCACTGTTTAGAAAAACATACCTACATAAATTCATAGTCATACAACTGGTGTTATTTTCGAAACATTTACATCATCAGCATTAATGAATTTTCTTCCGCATAAATTTCTTAGCCTTTCTGTAAAAAAGAAAATTAAAAATATTTACATTATTGTATTTCTTTTTTTTTTATTGAAATAGAACAAAAGTTCCAGATTTTCTTTTAATTTTCTTTACACTTTTTTTTTGGTATTTTGTCAGAAATCCTATAAATAAAAATAATAAGTTAAATAATTTTTTTTGTTTTGAAAAACAAAAACAGTTATTTTGGATTCAGATCAAATGGAAGATGGTGTGTTACACAATATGTATTTATTTTCTATTGAACCAATTTGTTATTAATAAACTGGTGAGGTAGATCAATATGTAATGTAAATTCATACATTCAAAAAAATTGTGAAAAAATTGATTTACTCTGACAGCTACCAGAATCCGATATCATAACAGCTTAAAATAAACAAATAATAATTAGCTATTCACCAACTTCTATCAGACTTCCATAACCAATTATTATAGTTTATGGTTTTATATGAAGTAAAACTAATGCACAAAAAGACATCTTTCAAATAAAATATGCTATTTTTTAATAAACGTATTAAAAATTATATCATATCTCCACAGTTCCTCCAAATCACCACAGTGTTATAAAGAACAAGAAAAAAATTAAGTTTTAAAAATAAAAAAATATATGATCGAGATTCATGGATCGAGATCATGGCCCCCATACAAATTTTAATTACTTCTACTCCTTTTACTCCTGCTAATAGTTAGATTCGACGTCAATTTTTACTTTACTATATGCGAGGTTGTTGGTTGTTGAAGATCTTAGCAATAATGGACAAACATTTCCACGTGGGAAGCTCAATAATTATACGCAAAGCAAACGTACATTTTCCTTTGCAATTATAGCGAAACAAAATCTATTTTAAAATTGTTTCTTATATAATTCATAACATTTTTTTAAAATTATATTTACGAATCATATAATTTATTAGAAATCAAAATTTTTATGAATTAGATTATAAAAATTAATAAATCTAGTTTAACGGTTTGTTAAACGATCGTAGGTGGGTTTTTAATGACATACTAATTTTGATCATCTTAAACAATCTTCGTTGCACACTTTTTTCGTTCGTTTTTAGTACATGTGATTTCAAATTATTTGTTGATTTCGTTCTAAATTAAAAAACCTTCATCACGACGCGGGTTTTTTCAGTGTCAGAGCAAGTGCTTATATGATTGGGGATGAAATTCATGTTCTGAACTACTCAAAAAGTCGAGTTTTGATCGATTTCATACTTGGAATATATTATATAAGTTGAGATGAAAAGATGAAGATGAAAAAAAAATACGTATGTTTTCAGATAGCTTTTAGAGTGTTTGGTTAGAGAACAAATTTCTGGAAATGCAAACTTAAGGTAACTTTGAATATTAACGGTTGTATTGATTGGCCTATCGAAACAAAATACAGAGCAAATTTTTTGATTATACATACTGTTAAAAATATTAAGAAAAACTAATTCTCCGTTACAGTTTTTACATAAAATAAAGGTGCGGGTGGCGTAGTCAATATAGAAAGGCAATAAATATGTAGAAATTTATTATTGGTAAAATTATTTTGTGTAAAAAACTGTAACGGAGAATTATATATCTAACAAAACTTCTAATTAAATAGTATTCTAGTCTGTACATCTAATTTTGCCATCTGTGTTAAATGGTTTAAAAGAATATATAAATATTTATTTCCTTATCACAGTTTGAAAGCAAACATAGTTATTAATAAAAGATTTGACGTTTGAACATAACCTTTGTTTCTTTGGAACATCGTGTTGTGTCAATGCAGCATTTATTTTTTAGTTTTTTGTTCGTTTTTTTTTCTAGTTTTTAGTTCCCCATCGAATGGACTTGGCACTTTGGACGCAGTGATGGGGCTCAGTAGAATCAGTTTTCTTGGGAGCTACCACGGTAGGGTCACCCATACCGCTAGGTCCTCGGTGAGAATCGAAGCCAAGATCAAGTCCAAAACCCAAAGCTAAAGTAGACACGTACGATGAAAGCTTAGCATGGTCAAGGGGGTGCTTGATTACTAGTACGGAACTCTGGATACCAGGCGTCCTCCAGCTTCAATAAAGCCTTACCACAGCACAGAGCTCTGTTTTGGTGGACCAATGTACCTCCCTAATTACTTCATAAATATTGTATGGAAAACTATAGTGTTTTAGATGAGAGTGATGCTTCTCCAAACGCATCACATAAACTAACAACAAAACAGTGCACCGTGTCCTACCCTAGGATCATGCCTGATTCATCAGCTTGTCTAAAACCAGACAGCACACATACCATGTCTGACTCTAGGATCATGCCTGATTTATCAGCTTATCCTATTTCGGATAGCACAGACACTATGTCTGACTCTAGGGTAATGACTGATTCACCAGCTTACTCTAAATCAAACAGAATACCTCTACGACATAGACAAACATCTCTACTACCTAAATTAAGTTGCGTTCAGATTAATCTGCACAGATCAGAAATGGCCTCAGTTAATTTGAACCGGTTAATTGAACAGGATGCTCACGATCTTGCATTCATACAGGAGCCGTGGGCAGATAGTAAAAGAATAAAAGGTCTATCGTCAAACAAAAATACAAAACTGATCTATTTCTCAGATATGGAAAGGCCGAGAACCACGATTCTTTTCAACAAACATATGAAAGTGTTTTCGTTGAATGAATTTAGAAGTGGTAGAGAAACTCATCAAGTATTGCAACAACAACCATTATAACCTCATAATAGCGTGTGATGCTAACGCTCATTACACCGTGTGGGGAAGTAGTAACATCAACACAAAAGGCGAGCGTCTGCTTCAATTTTTGTATACAAACAATATGTTTATTGCAAACAAAGGTAATGAGCCTACCTTTAGAAACGCAATCAGAGGTGAGGTCCTTGACCTTACTTTAACTAATGTAAACGCTACTAACCATATTAAGATCTGGCATGTTTCGAAGGAGGCTTCTATGTCTGATCATGCTTATATATGTTTCAACATAGAACACTACCCGAAGAGCATCCAGTACTTTAGAAACCCGAGAAAAACCGACTGGGAACTTTACACAACATATCTTCATAATAATGTAAATAGTTACGGTAGTATCAACTCCACACTTGAGCTTGACTCTACAGCAAATAATTTACAAGCAATTATCGCTAAAGCATATGTTACGATATTTGGACTTTTATACGAAATATAATAATATTACACCGGAACGCTCAAAAAATATATGAAAACTGTAATATTAAGCCGGAAAACTGAATCTATGACAAACAAATTTACACTTGGAAATCTCTTATTATGAATCACAGAATAATATATTAAAACTATTAATTAGCTAACAGAAAAATAATCTAGCAGTATAAAAAAATAAATCACAAAAATTATATAAATCAAAATACAATAAAAAGCTTACATTAATTTATTTATGTTTTACTGATTTATTATACGTCGTTTAGACCTTAGTTTCCGAAATAATAATGACATTCTTAATTCCCAAGGGAATTATAAGAGGGAGTTATGGATTCATAATTTTATTTATAAACAACATTATTTACATAAAGCCATAGTAACGAATAACAATACCCCAGCAATACAATTTGAAATGAAAAAATATGGAGGGGCTGAAATCTCACAGCTCTGAGATATCAAGACTTCGGTCTGGGTTAAGGATTTTGATATAGTTTTCGGCAAAAAACTTTTATGAGGACATAGTTTTTAGTTTTGGACAGCGATATATATCAAACATAACTCTTTGTTAAAGTACAAGTATTTTTTATCTCTGTTTAAAAATTTATTACAAAACTAACACAAAACATCAATACGTTGCCGGAAAATTATAATCAAAATTCCAAAAATATTGTTAAATTAAATAAAATCAAACTTTTCAAAATTCCAAAAATATTCGAATAATTAGAATAAAATCAAATATTTAAATTTTTTCTAAATTCCAATAATATTTCAAAAATTCTTAAAAATTCAAACTTTTTCCAAAATTCTAAAAATATTGCAAAAATTATTACAAAATCAAAAATTGAAACTTTTTTCAAAATTCCAAAACTTATAATAATATCAAAAATTAAAATTTTTCAAAATTCTAAAAATATTTCAAAAATTCTTACACAATCAAAAATTAAAACTTTGCCGAAATTCTAAAAATATTGCAAAAATTATTACAAAATCAAAAATACAAACTTTTCAAAATTCCAAAAATATTTCAAAACCTATAACAAATTCAAAAATTTCCATGTCCAATTTCATTTTAAATTACATTTACGTCATAAAAACAGCTACATTTTATTTCCAAAAAATTGGCTAAAAAAATAAATGAAATCGTTTTTTGACACACTTGACATTATTTTTGACAAACTTATAATGCCATAATTCTCTATAATAATAATTAAATATCATGCCATACAAACTATAAATTTTATTTTTTTCTAAGAAAATTGGGTAAAAAATAAATAAAAACCTTTCTTTTGACACACTTGACAACATATTTTGACAAACTTATAATGCCATAATTCTCAATAATAATAATAAAATTTCATTTCAAAGAAACAATTTTATTTTTTTCCAAAAAATTGGGTAAAAAACTAAAAAAAAATCTTTTGACACACTTGACAACATTTTTTTGACAAACTTATAATGCCATAATTCTCAATAATAATAATAAAATTTCATTTCAAACAAACCATTTTGTTTTTTCCAAAAAATTGGGTTAAAAAATAAATAAAAATCTTTCTTTTGACACACTTGACAACATTTTTTTGACAAACTTATAATGCCATAATTCTCAATAATAATAATAAAATCTCATTTCAAACAAACAATTAATTTAATTTTTTTTCCAAAAAATTAAGTAAAAAAATAAATAAAAATCTTTCTTTTGACACACTTGACAACATTTTTTTGACAAACTTATAATGCAATAATCTAGTTTTTGATCTCACATACTAATCCCTACCATCAAGATTTCTCCAAATTTAATGTTCCTACTCGTAATCACTTAAAATGAACGTTTTTTAAGCCAAAAATATGAAAATTTGCTATTTTTGACACACATAATGATTTTTTTGACACACTTCCGGTACAGTTATCAAACACAGCTTCCTTTCGGACCTGCCCCTTGTGAATACCTATTTTTAGAAAAAAAAATTTTTGAAATCCCTCCAGCGGTTTTCCCTGCAGCGTAGGTAATGACGGCGGACGGCCGGCCGGCCAGACGGCCGGCCGGCGGCCGGCAGACAGACATACATTTTTTTTTTTTTTGCTTTTTTAGAATCAGGAGGTCCTAAAACGTCGAGAAATGTCAAAAAAAGTGGGGGTAAGAATTTGACTTTGAGCTCATGAATGTAATACTTAGGTCTTTCAGACCGAAGTAATAACTAACTTGATCAATAAAAACGAAAAATCATGCTATCAAATACTTGATGAAAATAAATGTTTTAGTTTAATAAATGTTTTAGGTAGTAAAAAATAATATTATTTATGTATCACGTGAATAATTAGATGTCAATTACCTTGTGAAACTTACTAACCCTCGGGCCAGAGGCCCTCGGGTAGTAAACGTTTCCCTCGGTAATTAACATCCTTATAATTCCCTTGATACATAAATAACTATTCTTGAATGTTGTATTCTTCATGTTTTATTTTACGTCTTCGTTTATCTTCTGTGATAACTCCCTGTATTAACGATTCCCCAGACATTTGATTAAAAATAGTAGGTATTGCAGTTTTCTTAAGACGTATCCTTAACGGTGAACTTCGATCTAAACAATTTTCCTCAAAATGCTGCGAACAAATTACATCATGTTTCTGCGGTTTCCAATGTTTTAAGTTTAGTGCTTTTAACCATGCATTTAAATATTTTGTATCAGTTGGAAATCTGTGACATGTTATTTTATTTCTATTATGCTTTTCGTAACGATTTGGGTTCACACATTTACATATACAACATTTCATAACTATTATTATTTAATAAAATTTGCAAAATTTTAATGTTTTCAAATTGTAAATAAGAACTTTATTTAAAATAATTTTATAAATAATTTTTGTTAATTTTATACAAAATAATAAGAATGGTTAATCACCATTTGTTTAATTTTTTAATTTACTGACCACTTATTATTTTGATTTAATTTTATATACTAATTGATCCCCGATCAAAACAATTTGATCGCTTATATATACAATATTAGGCTTTCTGTTTCCATCTCCAGTAATAATAAGCAATTCCCATTTTTTCAAATTAAAAAAAATCATCTATGCAAAACATGTCTATTAATTGAAATTGAGTTCAATTGTACAGTAGTACAAATAAACGTCCACGTTTATCACAACTGAAGAAAATTAATAAATTATTAGCGAATTTTTTTTTGAATATGAATACCATTATTTTAAAGCAAAAATCGAAGATAGTCCGTCGTTACATATATAACCTTAATACTCCAATAACCCAATCCAAAAGATGCAGAGATGTACCTTGGTGAAATGGTAACTTGGAGAGGAATAGGAATAAAGTTCGTAAGCTCTTTAACAAAGCAAAAACAACAAATAATTGGATAGAGTACCGAGTAGCTCTAACCAATTATAATAAAGAACTCAGACAATCAAAAAGGAATAGCTGGAAAGAGCTCTGCAATACGGTAGATAATCTGCCTGCTGCAGCTCGACTCAAAAACTGATGTCGTCTGATCACACAAATCCTCTAGGATCAATCTGCAAACCAAATGGTACGTACACCACCAGCTGCATTGAGACACTACATACCTTACTTCAAACCCACTTTCCGGGCTCAATAGAATGGGGCACGGAAGATAATACCAACGAAGACGTGCATCTTCTAGATCCTGCAACTAAAAGCATTGCAGATCATTTAGCCAACACAATTTTTACCCCCAACAAAGCGAGATGGGCTATAGAATCCATCGGTCCGTATAAATCTCCGGGAGGTGATGGAATTTTTCCGGTATTTCAGCAAAAGGGCCTAACAATCATCCTTCCATATCTTATGCGTTTGTTCAAAGCAATCTTTCGCCTTGCTTACATTGATCAGATATGGCGAGAAACTAAAGTTGTTTTCATACCCAAGCCAGGAAAAAACCAAATGAAGCCAAATCATACAGACCTATAAGTCTTACATCTTTTCTATTAAAAACAATGGAAAAGATATTGGACTAGCACATCCGTCATGTATGTCTTAAACAAAACCCTCTCAACTCTAGCGAGCACGCCTATCAGACTGGGAAATCTACTGAAACGGCGTTGCACAAAATGGTGAAAGAAATTGAGAGCACTCTAAACTACAAGGAGGCACTTGTATGTACATTTATGGACATACAAGGAGCCTTTGACAATGTCCACTTCAATGCTATCATTGAAATGGCCACAAAGAAAAATATAAACCCGCATATCATTGCGTGGGTTATCAAGATGCTACAGAGTCGGAAGATAACGACTATATTAGGTGATTATTTAGTGACTGTAACCGCCTCTAAAGGCTGCCCGCAAGGGGGCACGCTCTCTCCGCTGCTTTGGCTAATGATGGCTGATGATCTCCTCACCAAGCTAAATAATTCCGACTTCAACACTGTAGGCTATGCCGACGACTTGGCAGTCATGGTTAGAGGAAAACATGACTCCGTTGTCGCTGGTCGAACCCAGACAACTCTTAATATTGTATCAAAGTGGTGCAACAGATTGGGACTATCGATCAATCCCCAAAAAACAAGCATTGTCGTTTTCACAAACAGGAGAAACTTCAATTTCGTTTCTCCTGTTCTAAACGGCGATCCAATACGAACATCAAAAGAGGTTAGATATTTAGATGTGATCCTGGATAGCAAACTAACTCGGAACCCACACCTGAAATATATCTCTGATAAGGCAAACAAAGTTTTCTTCACATGCAGAAACCTGTTTGGGAAAACATGGGGTCTTAGCCCATAATGATACTTTGGTTGCACCAAAGTATTATAAAACCAATTCTAACATATGCAGCTTTAGTTTGGTGGCCTAAAACGCGCCAAATAACTGTTCATAATATGCATACAAAAATACAAAAGCTTGTGTGTCTTTGTGCCACAGGTGCTTTCAAAACCACGCCAACGTCAGTAATGGAGATTCTTCTAAAGCTTTCTCCATTGCACCTAAATGTAATCTGTAGAGGTGGTGAGCGTTCATGGACTGCAGCTCACAGAAGGGTTTAAGTCGGGCAATCTAACCGGACACCTTAAAATCCTTTCTGAATTACAAGCTGAACTGCATACATACCATATTTCGGATTGTATGCCAAAAACAATAGATCGAGACAGGCACTTTGATGTCAAGATATTGGCAAGAGATCGTATTGAAAGCCCCATACGGTCACTACCACATAACGCCAGCATCTGGTACACAGATGGTTCTCGAACCAATATGGGCACGGGAGCAGAAGTGTTTGGTCCTAGAACAAAACAAACGGTTGCCTTAGGCACCACAACAACCATATTTCAAGCTGAAATTTTTGCCATTAGCAGTTGCGCTCTACTATGTGCTGAAAGGAAATACCAAAATATTGAAATATATTTAATCTCTAACAGCCAAGCAGCACTCTTGGCACTAAAATCTACAGGCTTTGATCACTAAAAGTCTCCTGTAATAACAGAGTCACACTTGTGTGGGCAACAAGCCACACAGGAATACAAGAAAATGCTATTGCTGACGCATTAGCAAAGCAAGGCGCCAATAAAAAGTTTGTTGGACCGGAACCATGCTTCGGAATGGCCAATAGTTCGCTCAAAAGCACAATCCAAACATGGGAATAGGAACAAAATGCTAAATTATGAAGAAGCAGAGAGGGACTAGTACACTCCACGAAGTTTCTAGGTAACCTCGCTGTTTCACCCTTAAAAACAATCGACTTAAACAGAGAGTCTCTAAGAATTTTAACGTGGTGCGTTACTGGACATGGTCCTTTAAACCACCATCTTAACAAAATGGGCCTTGTTGTTTCCGACAGGTGTAGATTCTGCTACTCGGACGCGAAAACGATGGAACACGTTATCTGCAGCTGTCCTGAACTCACTTGGCATAGATACAACCAACTTGGTCATGGAAGACTAACACTTCCACTACCACAAAACGTCACTCCAATTGAGCTAATTAATTTTATTAAGAGCCTTAACTTGGATGATAGAATACAACCAGTAACGGCACAGACGACGACTGACCTTTAAAACAATCAGAGTAAGCACAATAGACCTTCAGGCCGCAGTGCTACTTGAACTGCAAGTCTCAAGACCCTCCAATAAATTAAAAAAAAATAGTTTTTAGTTCGTTTTCAATAAAAGTGTGTTTTTTTAATTTTTAGTTCGTTTTCAATAAAAGTGTGTTTTTTATAATTTTTTTTTTGTATTTTCATTAATTTAGATAAATTTTAAGCACCTTGAATTAAACTTTAAAATAAGTGATCGCGAGGTGAGAGCGTCCTTGCTTTGACACTATAGGATGTTACCATCGTTTTATTTTTACTAGGAATCGCCCAGTGGTCGAAATTCGGCTCTTATAAATGGAAATTGTAAATAGACCTCCCAACAAAATAGTTACAACACATTTTTTCAGAGTTTGATTAATTGATATAATTGATTTCGAATTATACAACAAATAACTTGAGAAAAAAAACAAAATAACTGAACAAAAAACTAAAAAAACACACCTATCACATATTACCCATTTTTTCTCAAAAAATCATCAGATCCTATGGTTAGACGAGCAGCTTATATCTTGGACACAGAGCTTTATATCTGATCGAAAATTTCGGGTCAATGTTGACGGTGTATCATCGAATACTTTTTCAACTAATGCAGGAGTTCCTCAGGGTTCCGCTTTGTCACCAACTCTTTTTCTTATCTATATTAATGATTTGTTGGACTCAACGGTTTATCCTATACATAGTTTTGCTGATGATAGCACGCTTCATGCGTCTCATGAAGCACCTAAATTATATACACCCTTAGCGCTTAGTGAGTGTAGGTCAAAATTGATAGATTCCCTTAACACTGATCTTAAAACAATTATGGATTGGGGTATTGCTAACAGTGTTGAATTCAATACAAGCAAAACACAGGTTTGTCATTTTTCTAGGATAACGACACCCAATCTTTTTCCATTAACGTTTGGCCCCAAAAATCTTTTAGAGAATGAGTCTGTCAGACTTCTAGGAGTTGAGATTGAAATTAATATGCAGTGGAATTCTCATATTTTTAATCTGGCTAAGAATGCTGTTCAAAAGTTAGGTTTTTTGGGGCGATGTCGTAAGTTTTTCGATAGCGAACAACTTCTTTTAGTTTATAAATCTTTTATACGTCCCTGCATGGAATACTGTTCTCACATATGGGGTGGAGCTTACTTGAGTAGTCTCAACTGCCTTGATTCTGTACAGCGTAGAGCTATTAAACTCATTGGTAACCCAAGTCTTACTAACGGTCTTGATTCCTTGCAGCACAGAAGAAATGTTGCTGATTTGACTATATTTTATAAATATATTATGGCTGAACGAGCTTCTGAAGAGATCAAATCGATTTTACCTAAATCAGCAAACCTTTCGCGTCACACCAGAGCAAACGTAGCAGCGCATCCCTTTACAGTTCAAATAATTAGGTGTAGAACTGTAGCCTTCCAACGTGACTTTTTCAACAGAGTCTCTCATCGTTGGAATGCCTTACCTTCCTGGGTTTTCCCTGATGAATTTAATCCTCAAGGCTTTAAAGTTAACGTTCATAAATTTCTCAGAGAATCCTAATTTGCATTCCATTCTTATCCCTAGTTGGCATGGTATCTTCGGATATTCAGAGACGTTAATTTATAATTTATTATAATTAACACTAAACATGCCTAACTTTGAATAAAAAAAAAAAAAAAAACACTAAAAAAAAATATTTTTCAGCACATCTACTACTCAAGACCTTTCCAACGATATACATACATACTGTCCCACTTTTGCTGGAGCAAATAGTTTTAAATTGTACCACAAAAATAGTGCTTACGTATTTACTACGTCATTCAATAAGTCCGTAGGATGACACATAGATGGCGTTACTAGAATTTTTTCCATATGATTTTTATTTAGTACTAACCTTCAAACGATACGTGTATAAATTTGACAGCAATCTGACTATTTATTCGTGAGTTATAGCATTTTGTGTGAAGCAACTTTTGTTTTTGAAAAAAAATTGAAAAAAGTGAATTTCGAATTTTAATAAAGCATTGCTTTTTGATGAAAAAAATACAGTGAAAACCAAACAATGGCTTGATAAACATTATCCAAACTCTGCTCCATCGAGACAAATGGTAGAGAAGTGGATGGCTGAATTTAAATGTGGTCGTACCAGCACAAAAGATGCAGAGCGCAGTGGACGCCCAAATGAGGCTGTTATTCCAGAAAACATAAAAAAAATCCACAAATTGGTTATGAAGGTGCACAAAATAGCTGACATTGTAAAGGTAGCAGATGGTAGTGTTTTTACCATTTTACATGAACATTTGGGTATGCGAAAGCTCTGTGCAAATTGGGTGCCGCGTGAGCTCACAGTCGACCAAAAACAACAACGAATCGATGCTTCGGAGGAGTCTTTGGCACTGTTAAACCGCAATAAAAGGGAATTCTATCGTAGATATGTGACAATGGATGAGACATGGCTTCACAATTACACACCAGAATCTAAAAGACAGTCAGCTGAGTGGACAGCAGTCGACAAACCGAATCCAAAGCGAGCAAAGACGCAACAGTCGGCCGGTAAGGTGATGGCGTCTGTATTTTGGGATACGAACGGAATAATATTCATCGACTATCTCCAAAAAGGAACCACCATCAACAGCGAGTATTACTGTGAACTTTTGGATCGATTGAAGGCTGAAATCGCAAAGAAACGGCCACATTTGCAAAAGAAAAAAGTGTTGTTTCACCAAGATAATGCACCGTGTCACAGATCGATGAAAACGATGGCAAAATTGAATGAATTGGGCTTTGAATTGCTTACCCACCCACCATATTCTCCAGATTTAGCCCCCAGCGACTTTTTCCTGTTTTCAGATCTCAAGAGAATGCTTGCTGGAAAGAAATTTAAGTCCAATGATGAAGTAATCGCTGAAACTGAGGCCTATTTTGACGAGAAAGAGAAATCGTACTATAAAAGTGGTATAGAAAAGTTGGAAAATCGCTATACTCGTTGTATCGCCCTCGAAGGCAACTATGTTGAATAAAAAAATCGAGTTTTGTCAAAATGTTGTTTTTTTCTTACTTATCCTACGGACTTATTGAACGACCGTTATATATAGATTTTAATTTCACACAATAATTTTTTTGTTGTGACCGGACTATAAATTTATAAAGCCCTGAACAGCTGATCCTATCCGCTAATTAACAGTTAAGAGTGAGAAACCTGTGGCGTATGCAACAAAGATGGCACCAAAGCAGGGACCTGCACCCCAGACCCCTGGATTACCGGTTCTGTTATGAAAAGGCATTTTTCTTAAAAATTATATTTAGTTTATGAAACTTCAATCCGTTTAGAAGATAAAAGTTACAATAATTAAAATTTATATAAATATTTAAATTCTAAACTTAATTCAGAGTTCACTTCATGTGCCACATATTTCTGATGTTCAGGATAATATTGAGAGGATTAATTTAGATAAAATGAAAATGTTATCATTATTTCCACGAGATATGTCTTATCAAGAAATTCAAAACATCTTTTGGAGCATTTAACACGCCTCGTCCTAATTTCAACTGCAAATATTTACTATCGAGTGAACTAAAATTTAAAGTGAAATCATTTTATGTTGAAGATGCAATCAATCAATCACAAAATTTTATTACAGTTGAGAAGGAAACGATTGCCAACAATTTCAGAAGTGACTTATGTTGTCAACACTACAAGAAGCATTTAGAGTTTAAAAGTATGTATATGCACGTTGGAGAGAGAGAGGGAGAGAGGAGAAAGAGAGAGAGAAAGAGAGAGAGAGAGGAGAGAGGAGAGAGAGAGAGAGAGAGAGTGAGAGAGATAGGAGAGAGAGAGAGAGAGAGAGAGAGAGAGAGAAGAGAGAGAGAGAGAGAGAGAGAGAGAGAGAGAGAAGAGAGAGAGAGAGAGAGAGAGAGAGAGAGAGAGAGAGAGAGACTAATTATTAAATGGAAATTTCACATACAGAAGTTCTATGTAATGAGTAAGAATGGCGTGTTGAACAATAATGGAGAATTTGACAGTGCTTATATCAATACAAAATAATGTGGTTTCTTTGTTTTGACCAAACTAGAGTTATTCACATTTAACAATGCAGGCAACTTAATTTTCTTTTTCACCAGGAATTCTTTTAATGCTAGGCTGATTCACAATAATAAGTTAAAATATATCTAACGCAATGCGGTGCGGTGCGTACGAACATTTTTGTTATTTTTACCTGTTGGTTATTTATATTATGGAATTGTTGGACTATTTATTATTGTGGAACTGGAGTTAGAACCATATGTCAAACTCAAACGAGCTTTCATTAATTTGAAACAATTGTTCAACAACTAACATTACAAATAAAATTGAAAAATAACATTTAAATTAATAAATTCTGAAATGATTAAAATATATCAAGGAATTAAGTGGCGACTGGCGATTAAACGAGAGAAAAACTAGAATAGCACTATGATCTGGTTGTAAAACAGAAAAAAATATTACTACAAATGAATTTCTTTTTTGTGGCGTTCATGCTCCATGTAGGAGCGTTGCCAGCTAGTCAAATTCGAACACTCACCACGGTCATTCGCAACAGCGACATAATTACCATGGCAGCCAATTTTTTTAAGGTCGTTTATTACGTCCGTGTCCCATTGCAGTCGTGTCTACCTCGCGGTCGCCCACTCCTTGGGGTACTAACGTACATTTTTTTAAACATTCCATACTGTGAATCGGCTCGTAGAACATGCCCAAACCAAGCAATCCTGTCGGAACGGACACAGATACCTATTATATCTGGACCCTCAAGAAGGTCTATGATCTCAAAGTTTTATCGCGTTCTGTACTCGACTGTCGTCTGTTGTAATCGTCTGTCTTAAGTGGAACAAAAGTGTAACGTACGATCTTACGCTCAAATACAGATAAATGTGGTTCGTCATTTTGTGTAAGGGTCCACGTTTGTGGACCCTTGCACATCACCACCGATGATGACCGTTGATCACCACCGCATACATCACCATCGGTCTTATCAACGTCTTGTATAACTTGAGTTTGGTGTTAGTTGATACATACGGTGATCCAAGAAGAGGTCTAATTGAGTAGAAAGTTCGATTACCTGCAGCAATTCGAGCTTTTATATCGGTAAGTATGCTGTTGTTTGAGTCAAGCATTTATCCCAAATATTTAAAGGATTCAACTCCCTCAATTTGTTCATCGCCGCACCTGAAATTTGTCTTGATTTGAAGACCAATTTTCTAGCACCACTCAAGCGACTTGAAAGTCTCACTCATAACAGCTTCACTTCAGCATATACATGTACCTTTGACGCACGAATAAGCTTTGCTAGTCGTTCGCTGGTCACTTAAGTTGAGAAGATTTTCAAAATAAGCGGCCCAAGTATCTAAAATATTTTTAAGGTCTACTTGTCTACCATCTTCGTTTTGAATAGCTGTCGATCTAGTTTGAGGTCCCTTCTTTAAGGTTTTAACCTGTTGAATGAAGTTACGCGATTGATGTTCCTTATTGAATCTTTCAATCTCTTCACACTTTCTCTTACACCATTCTCTTTTCGTTCGTTTACATAGCTTTGTAACGGCTTGTCCTGGTGACCTGGTTGACCTGGTGTTGCGTCCTTGTAGACATTTTAGATAGCAATCTCTTTTGTATTGAATAGCGTCAAGATTTGCCTGATCCATCCATGGCTGCTGGAAGTGGTTTTGTGGTCGTCCAAGTATTCCTTCAGCAGCGCTTAAGACAGCATCCCTGAATAAATACCATGACTTATCGAAGTCTCCATTAATGGTTTCTGATTTCTCCAACGTTTCAGTAATATGGTTTTGATATCTCTCTTCTGTTTCAGCATTCTTTAGTGATGAGATGTTAAAACGTTTCCGTTGATTGAATTTTGGAATGCCTGGATTTGGAAAGTGGAACCTTATTTTAGCACATACAAAGCAGTGGCCACTTCCAATGTATGGACCTCTAAAGGATCGCACATCCAGAACACTCGAAAAGAAACGTACTGTTACTAGCACGTGATCAATTTTACTGTTGTTTTGTCCGGTTCTGTTATTCTTTCTCCGATTTTCAAATTTAACAAAATAGTTTTTTCCGGGGTTAGGGTGTCAACCTTAGGCCCAACCCAAATTGTCGTAAATGGGTCCGTTCTGCATCTTAAGGGTACCAGAAACAACCTTTTTACACGTTTATATAGCGAGCTGCTTGATCCAAGAGAGACACCCGCTCCCAGCCGCCCCTAACATGGAGAACAGACGCTTGTGTTGCATTGGTTTAAGAGCACCAATTTGCTGTGATGTAGCGTCATTGACTAAGCAGTCTTTACCCTTCTTGTTTCCGATACACCAACCTAATTCTGTCGGCATTACCCAGGCAGCACGGCGCGGCGTGGACATCGAATTTCGGATTTCACTACCCTATCTATAGTACTATAGGAAAATCTATAGTTCACTAAAACTCGATTAATATGTGCATGTCAGGTTGGCCGAGCAGTCTAAGGCGCCAGATTTAAGCTCCGGTTCACAGTGTGAGCGTGGGTCCGAACCCCACACCTGACAATTATAGTTTTCAACATCGTATTTATATCCTCAACATCTTACTCTTCAAATTTATTTTTTCTGTGTGTTTTACAGCATTATAAGTGTTTTTTAGTTTTAACTTCACTTAGGGGCTGTACCTAAATTACGTAATGCAAAACTTCATGATTTTGAACCCCCACCTCCCCTATGTCACAAAATGTCATATTTATAAAAGTCCCACCTGTCACACCCTATATGTCCCGACATAAAATTTTATGAAGATTTCTAAATGTAAAAACGTTTTTTTTAAATAAAAATGTTTATAAAATCGTCCAGTACGCCTATTCCAGCATTTACCTGGGAATTGGGAATTGAGAAAACAGTGCAATAAATGAAATAAAGAAATATTTTCTAATACGAATTTGTTATTTCCCGCGACACGGATACTAGTTATGAAAAAATTGTTATAATTTATTTCTCAATTCCTATTTCACGATGTACCGGAATAGGGCTACTGTACCCTCGTGCCTCGCTCAAATTTTAAACTTTAAATTTCTATCAGTAAAACTCATTTTTCCATTAATTAAAAATACGTTTTTTAGAGAAAATTGTACGTAGAATACGATGGTTATACTAAACACTCTTTATTTCCGTTGGGTAATCGCTAAAAACCAGTTTTAACATTTTATTTGTTTATAACAATAGGAATTTGTTAATAATTTTTATAAACTATATTTTTTTATCAAAATTCCATCTTTTAATTTTAAAATAAAACAGAAAGTGTCTATCTATACCAGGACCGAAGTTATGAACTTTGGAAAATAAGTCTTGAAGCCAAAAATCACGAAATTCTCGAAATTTAGATCCGCATCATTTTCCAAAAAAAAATCTTTGAACACGTATATCCCCTTTTTTGTTTCTATATACCCGTAAAAAAAATTTCAGCCAAATTAAAAATGTGTTGGTCAGATTTTGTCCTCATCTGTAAAAGAATGATCCATTTATGGAATTTTTTGTCTTTCCGCGCTCGATGAATTAATTCGCGCTCGATAAATCAAAATCATTTCTCCATTAACTAAAAATACCCTTCCAATAGAAAATTAAACGTAGAATACGATGATCATACTAAAAACTCATTGGGTGGGTGGGGGGCAATGACTAAAAATTTTAGCATTTTATTTTTTTATAACAATAGGAACTTGTTAATAGTTTTTATTCTCTTCCATTTAATTATATCAGCTTTATTTGTATGTTTTTTCGATAATAATAGTATGTATTATTGTATTGTTTTTTAACCTATAGCCTAATGAACTTAACCTATTGCCTAATGAAACTTTTATTCAATTGGTATGATTCCAATTGGTCAAATTATTTTGATTTCATTAAAATTATTTTCAAATTATAATCACATTTGCTTTGATAAGTTTTGTTCAAAAATCAAATTTTGAGTAATTCTCTTATTTCGTTTAGTTGAACTTGGTTGATTGTATGAGAAGGGCGTTTTTTATCATCAGGGTTTTTTTATTAAGAAATTTGATTTATCAATTAAAACAATAAAGATTTATTGTTTTAATTGAAGAAAATGTTTTTATTTTTTATAATACACAATTCTTTTTTATAATAAAATCTTTGTCAGAGAATAAAGTATTGTAATCGATTCGTGAATAATGAATTTTATTCTCTCGCAAATTAAAATTCTCGCTCGTGCCTCGCTCGAATTTTAAACTTTTGCTTGAGAATAAACTACTTCATTATTCACTCATTGATTAAACTACTATTATTGACTTTACTTTTTTTTTTAAATTCCATCTTTTAACTTTAAAATAAAACAAAACAGGCATTCTATCTTTATTAGAACCGAAGTTATGAATTTTTGAATATAAGTTCTCGAGCCAAATATCACGAAACTCTCGAAATTTAGATACGCTCCACTTAAAAAAAAATCGTCGAACACGTATATTTTTTTTTTTCGATATAAAACTCGTAAAAAAAATTTCAGCCAAATCAAAAATGTGTTCGGTTTGTAAAAGAATGGCCCATATTCATTTAATTTATTTCTTCGGAAAAGATTTTAGGAAGTTGGCTTAACTTCTTCGGAACCACATAGTCATACGCCCTCTGAACATCCAAAAATACCGCAACTGTTATCCTTTCTCACTTCCCACACAAACTTTTATTATCATTCTGGAGAATCTCATTCAAATTATTACACTAGTTTACAAGAAAAATCTCCCGAAATAAAACCCAACTTTTCTTATAGATTTGGACCTCCTGAACGATATGATATTCGTATATTCATTTTTTTGGTTAGCTCTTGTTTTTGAGATATTCACGAAAAACCAATTTTTTTGGTGATCAAAAATATTGTTTTGGTTTTTGGGTCTCATATTTTACAAAACAAACAAATTAAATATATTAATGAAACATATGCATAGTAAATATGGTAACAAACATTTTGAGCTATATTTTGTAAAAATCCATTTAGGATTCTGCAAGTTACAGTCGAAAAAAGTTGACGCCATAAATTTTGAACAAATAAAGACATTAATTTTTTGAATTTCTTGGAACCTATAGTAGCTTCAATTCTCTTTCTTTTAAGCTAAAAGACACGAATATTGGTGCAGTTTGCACCAAGTTATTCAAGTTTTCCCAAAGAAAGTCAAAACTCAAAATATGGAAAAAAAATTTAACTATAAGAATATGTGATATTCGTGTTCAGGAGGTCCAAATCTATAAGAAAAGTCGGGTTTTATTCAGGGAGAGAAAGAAAGTTCAAAATTTGTAAACTAGTGTTATCCACTTCTCTCATATTTTTCATAAATTCAATCCCGTTCTCACGGTTTTGCCAACACCACACCTGACACCACATACATGCCACCTACGTTTATTCCTCTCAGTCCATTGGAATTTTGCCATACATCTCGTGCAGTCCTTCTTTGTGTCTTTTCTAACACATAATTACGCCAACACTTACTTTTCGTACTACGGGTTTCCTGAACTTCGTTGTTATTCTAGACAGAGTTATTTGATTTTCAGTGCAAATACACCCTTCTAAGTTTGTGGTGTCATACAATCTCTGTTACAGTCCATTTTTAGGTAACTGCATCATTCATTCAAAACTGTATCAATTGCTTACATCATAATTTTATGTCAGGTTGGCCGAGCGGTCTAAGGCGCCAGATTTAAGCTCTGGTTCACAATGTGAGCGTGGGTTCGAACCCCACACCTGACAATAGTGTTTTTTTATTATATTAATTATGAGTTCACTACTACACCTTATTGTTCAAATTTAGTTTATGTGTGCATTATCCCTGTACTATAGTTTTGGCTTCAGACATTTTACATTCACATTGCTTTCGTTTCGGAGTTTTACCGAACAGCTAAAGTTTTTGGTTTAGATTTCGGACCATCACTTATTTCATTTCATTCTTTTAAGAGCCATGATGGTGCTCTGTATAGTCAACCACGGCAGTCATGTTGGTGTGAGTGAGGCTAAGTTTTAGTTTTGTCAGCCATGGTAGAAATGCTACGATTAGTTTTTTATCCGATGAAATTTGAGATCGGTCTTAGATTTTCAGATTTTAGTACAACCTAGATAGAGTTACAGGATAGAAAATGTTTCCATATAGGGATTTCATCAATTCTGACCGCATAAACCCAAACTCAAATAAAATAATATTTTTTTTTGTTTTTTTCTAATTTATTTTTTTCGCATAACTTTTTTTTCCTTCATCAATAACAAAAAAAATGCAAAAATCACACAAAAAAACAGAAGTAAAAATAAGGAAAACTTATACAAATATATATGCGCTAATACTTAATTCGTTAATTACTTTTCTTTTAAAATTAACAAAAAAAAAGGAGTCTTAAAAAACCATTGCAAAATTTAATTAAATTAGTATAAAATTTTATCTAAAAATTAAACGTAATAAAACAGAATACGGCAAAGAAAAACACAAATAAGTTGTTTTTTTATAAATGCTTGCTTCGAATTTGTTACTATAATTTTAACTAAAGTAATACTTTTCAAATTTGATATTTTCAAAGACACAAATTCAAAATAAATTAAAATAAGCGCGCGAACTTTTTTCTAGTTATAAAAATTCGATCAAAATTATTACAAACTCTTATCTTTTTACATCATAATATATCCCAGTGAGAAAAAAATCTACAATTTTATGCCAATATAGCTATAATAAATAGTAGTAATATAAAAATGTTATCGTCTGATATATTACTTAAATTTATAAAAAAATATTATATATTTCAAAAAATTTATTTTTTATTTAGGATAATTATTATATTTAATTTTATCTTTGTTCTTTAAATGTATAATTAAATTAAATACAAAAAAATTTAATTTACATGATAAGTTTATTTCCGGTGTGTTTGTTGATTTGTTTTTAATTTTAACATCGATATTGATTTATTATTTTTAGTAAAAAAATTAAATAAGATTTTTCGTTTAATCATTTGTTTTGTTTTTTAATAAATTCAATTATTTTAGATTGCTTCAATATGCCATATTTTTGTATTGCAATCCTGTCCCGTTGATATAATAGTTTCATTATTTAACCATGATAATCGTGTGATTTGGGATTGAGGATGAGCATCTGTAGAAAAAATGAAATTAGTTCAGATTTTTTTATGTTAGATTATATGAATACTTACTTTTGATAATAGTATGTTTAGCTGGATTTGTAACTGACCAAATAATGATTGTTGTATCCAAGGAACCACTGGCGACTTGTAATGAGTTTGGTGACCATGAAACACAGTTGACTCGTGCATTGTGGAAGCCCCACTCTTTATTATGTGGTGGCTGTAATATTATAATTGTAATCAAAATAAGATAAATAGTATTTCTACATTTAAAGCATTTGTCAAGCAGGATGTTTTGAGTACTTGTCGATTTGAAACCCAATTACTTTCAAAGCTGATATGAACATTATCGAAAAGTTAACAAAACAAGCGATAATTTAATATCCCATGGCGCTCCTTAATACAATGGTGATATTTCCTCTATGAAAAGCAACACCGGTAACTACTACTGGTTAAATGAAATGGCAAATGCGACTTTCTCTAAAAATTCGATAGCAATTGGGCATGAAAAAATAAAAAAAACACAAAAGTTAAATAACAACTTTCGCTGACCAAGAATAGATAAATAATAGTGGTGCAGATAATTACGCTCTTAAATTTATAAAAAAACAACAACAAGGCAACCAAAATAAACTTCCAGACTCGACTCACTACTACAGCTCTGTAATTTAATAGTCGGCCCAATAATTACGCCCTTAAATTAATAAGTAAGCAATAAGGCAATCAAAATAGACAACCAGACGACGACTCGAGTCATTAGTAAAGCTCTGTAATTAAATCAAATAAAATAGTAAGCGTTGAATAATAAAATTCGCTAAAATAAAGGTGCAAACACAATAGATCCGTTCCGTCCGCTCCGTTATATTTGAACTGTCAGTTTATTTGTAAAACGGAAATTAAAACCCAATGAACGGAGGGGAAAAAAGCGGAGCGGACACTAAACATAAAAGGTTCAAACACAATAGATCCGCTCCGTTTCGTTCGTTTTTTATCCACCTCAATTCGTTCGTTTTATAAAACACAATACAACCGCTCCGTCTTAAACTATCCAAAAAGTTATATTTTATTTATATTTTTATGTATTATTTTATAGATTTGCTAAATTATATTCATATGTTATGAAATTTGTTGAAATATGCTTATTTAGATAAATATGTAGAGAAAATAAACAATATTCGTAAAAGTTTGAATTTGTGTTTAGTGTCCGTTCCGCTTTTTCCCCCTCCGTTCATTGTGTTTTAATTTCCGTTTTACATATAAACTGACAGTTCAAATATAACGGAGCGGATGGGACGGATCTATTGTGTTTGCACCTAAATTCAAACTTTTACGGAAGACATAACCTCAAAAATTGTTTATTTTTTCTACATATTTATATAAATAAGCAGATTTCAACAAATTTCATAAAATATGAATATAATTTAGCAAATCTATAATATAATAAATAAAAATATAAATCAAATGTAAGTTTTTGGATAGTTAAAGACGGAGCGGAGCGGTTGTATGTATTGTGTTTTATAAAACTTAAGGAATGAGGCGGATAAAAAACAAACGGAACGGAACGGATCTATTGTGTTTGAACCTTAAGCGTTGAACAGAGCAGGCAGTTAAGTTTGTGACCGATTAGACAATATGCTTGAATTTGTGGTTTTTAAATCGGATGAAATTTTGAATACTAGAATTAGAATATGTACTTCAATTTTGAAAATAGATTATAATCAAATATTTTTTATAAAAATAATTAAACGTTTAATATCCCAGATTTCTGGGTATTCAATAGAGTAACTAATTGAATGTAATGTTTTTTCACCAGTCGGAAGTATTTGTTCAGGAGGTTAGATAAATCCTTCTTTATTTCTGCTATATGACCGTAATTCATAAGCAAATAATATTGTTGTACCCTTATTGGTTTTAACTGTTTGATTTGTTATTTCCGTTAAATTATTATAATTATTGGATGATTCTTCTGATATGCCTACGGATAGAGGAGACGCAAAATGAATGCAACGAAATGTAAGATGTTATATTTTTTTTCAATAAATTTAAAAAAAAATTAGATAAACAGTTTGCTTCTATTTCGGAAAATGTATTTTTCTTCTGTCCTGATCATCGACATTGCGATTTGGATCAGCTCCATGACAGCATCATTCTCCAAAATCTGTCTAGGTAAAAGTATAAACATATTCGTTAGGGTTTGCTACCGGAAGTATATACCAACCAAAGCTTTCTGCAATTCTACAAATATTATTTTCATTACATCTAATTAATTGATTTCATATAAATGTCGTTGTTGCTGGAGAAAAACATTTCTCTTGTATGCATTCCACCTGCTAAATCGCTCTACTATTACCAGATTTATAAGATAATTTCTTATCTCAAATTTTACGACCTTCCTCCCTTTTTTCAGCCACAACAGGTGATAAAAAGTGCGCGACTTGTGGTGGTTTGCGAGTTCTCAATAGCAAACCACCACAAGTCGCTGCTGAAGAGGTAAAACTGCCACGCAGCACCAGAACCATCCTAGCGCAGTTAAGATCCGGTTGGTCACGCATCTTAAATAACTACATGAGTAGAATTGACCAGGAAATTGTTGACAAGTATCCCATATGTGAGGGCACGCCACATGATGCTAACCACCTTTTAATTGTCCAGAGAAACCAACCGACCTGACGAAGGAAGATCTGTGGTACCGCCCAAAGGCAGTAGCAGAGTTCCTGAATTTGGACTTGGAGCCGGAAGAATAGCACCACAACTCGTCGCTACAACAACAACAACATAAAAAGTGCGCGAATTTTTCAAACAATTTATCTTACGAGTCATAGATTCCTTCTAGCGATTGATAGTCAAAATTCAGTAAAAATTCTTCTAAGCCTTCGAGTACGTTAGCCGTAGATTGATGTTAATTATTTTCTTGGATTTTGTACAAAAATATATTCGTTTCATTCATATTTGTTAACTCTTCAAACTGCGGTGGAACAATATTACACTTTCATAATTTATTATTTTTGAAGTTTTTACAAATATAAAACTATTACTTGTTTTTAGATAAGGTAAGGTAAGTCGGTTAACACCTAAAATCAATACCAAATTTTAAATGATAAAAAAATTTATTCACAAGTTATACATCATCAAAATTTTTGACGGTTTGATGTTTGTATTTCGATATCTCCTGATGGAACAATTGCAATTTACTTTTAGTACAGTGAAAATTCTAAGATTGGTTTATATTTTATAGAAAAAAATTTGTAATTAAAAAAATTAAACTACGGGTCATAAAAGTTGCCGTTAGCAATAAACCGTTCGAATCGTGATCGAACTGGCTAACAGATTTTAATAATTTTTTTTTGTTTGAAAGGTACTAAATAAAACTTTATAAAAATGGTACACTGATAAATAAAATTTTTATAAATAGAATCAATAAGTAAATTAATAAGCCACAAAACAATCTTATATTTTTATATATTTTACTGCACGTTTCGAGTGTAAACCCTCAACTTCAGATTGCAAAAATATACAAAATAGTTATTTACATATCGAGGGCTGAAACAAGAAGATTACGCCTGCGGTTAATATTGAAACCCGACACGAAGCGAGGGCTTTTATTGAACCAAAGGTCAAAAGGTGTAATCTTCCTTTCAACCTGAGTGTATGTACGTTTTACGCACATTTGAATTGTAGAATAAATCATACGCTAAACATTTTGAAAATTCGAAAAATAACCTAAACATGCCATGATGTTCAGTAGTAATTTCCCAAGGGCGGCGATAATTCGAAATAATTTTTTACGAAAATTTCGAAAGCAAGTATATTGATAATAGCACGAGACCTTAGGCCGAGGGCTATTATCAATGCCACTTGGTTGGAGAATTTTCCAAAAACTATGAGAATTTATCACCGAACGTGAGGAATTCGTTTAGAAAATTTTTTGTTAAGGGTTTAACACATCCGCGTCAAACGGGTAACAACTGCATGATCTCCTTCGATGATATCCCAACCGAAAACCATAGAAAATGCGCAACAAAACTCAACACGCAGTTTACAGAAAAGCAAAGTAAACATGAAAAAGAAGCTCGGTCAGTATTAAGACATATGCGCAAATTTAATACTGAAAATTTCGAGGATATCATATTTTCCAAAGGGGATGTTGAAAACGCAATAAAGAAATCCAAGCCATCTAAAACTATTGGACCAGACGGCATCTCAGCCATCATGCTGAAACACATTGGACCCAAAGGGTTGAACTTTCTCACTACCATACTCAACACATCTCTAAATACGCTCCAGATACCAAATATCTGGAAGACGTCTAGAATAAGTCCCATTTTGAAACCTAACAAGCCGGAAGAAAAGGGAGAATCCTATAGACCGATCTCTTTCCTCTCATCGGTTGCAAATAGGGATTGCAATCCCGGAATTTTTTGAATGACGAATCCCGGGATCCCGGGATTCGTCATGCAAAAAATCCCGGGATTGCATTCCCTAGTTGCAAAATTGATAGAAGCACTGCTGCTACCTCGGCTAACTGGATTTTGCAAATTGGTGTCACATCAACATAGCTTTAGGAAAGCAAATAGTACAACCACCGCTCTTCTCAAGATGGACGGGTCTACGCCCCAGAAGCACTCGGAACACATTTCCGACCAAGGACCATCACAACAATTTCGACGGAAGGTGCAAATCCGACGCTCCATTTTTTTGGTAAAGAAGCAGCTGTCACTGACCTCACTGCTTCAAATACTCCTCGTCATGGCTGGTATTGAAACAAATCCGGGACCAACTAAAACATGGCACTGTACAATATGTAAAAACATTTTAAGAGCAAACACAACATCTATCCAGTGTAATACCTGCAAGGAATGGTGGCACCTAAAAAACTGCTCAGGTCTTGTCACACATAAGCAATGGACCAAGAACTACATAGCGCCATGTTGTCAAGCATTAAGTCAAAATACCAACACGAGTCCACAACAAAACACATTACGAATGAACACGCTACCGGAAACTCCGAGTGATGTAAAAATTATGCAACTAAATTGCAACGGTTTCACGAATAAGATCGACAATATAATAAACTTTATGTGCAATAACAATATTCTAGTCACGTTTCTCAAAGAAACAAAATTAAATGTTAGATCTAAGATTAGTGATAGTATCTGTGATTATAAAATTATAAGACTGGATAGAGGGAAAGACAAAGGTGGTGGTCTTGCCTTTATCATTCACAAAAGTGTTATGTACCGTACAACCACACTACCTGCAGTACCGGCAACCGACAAACAACAAGGAATTATAATAAAATCCGGAAATACGGAAATAACACTAGTCAATATTTATATTCCACCAGTAAGCAGCTGTGATATAGGTTATGAACCGTCCATAGGACATTTATTTTATACCAAAGACTGTCTATTTCTCGGAGATGTGAACGCGCACCATGACCTATGGCACTCACATCTAAACACTGATCCACGAGGTGAAAGCATTGCTGATCAAATTGACGGCTCCAATTTTGGAGTCCTCAACGAACCACAACCGACAAAGGTAACAAACAACACATACTCTTCTCCAGATGTCTCCCTTGCCAGTATGTCACTAATGCCAGTTGCAGAATGGAGAACTGAAATTGCATTGGATTCAGACCACGTGCCGATCATAATCACCTTAAGCCGTTCCATAAATCAAATAAATTCCGAGAAGAAGACATATATTAATTTTTCCTACTTCTATCACAGTAAATTATAAATTACATCACACTATCCATGACATGTAAATTGATTATTTCAAATAGCGTGCGGTAAGTAAAAAAAAGCGTGCGGTAATGGATTTTCATATATATATTACCGCACGCTTTTAATAAAAAGAAAAATTTTTATTTACCGGAAGAAAAGGGAGAGTCCTACAGACCAATATCCATTTTTTCATCGGTCGCAAAACTCATCGAAGCACTTCTGCTCCCTCAGCTGACAAGATCCTGTAATTTGGCGCCACATCAACAGGCTTCCGACGAGCACACAGTACAACCACCGCGCTACACAGAATACAAGACCAGATCAGTGATGTTCTGAATCAAAAACAACCATGCGCTAGAACAATTTTAGTCGCACTTGATCTGTCAAAAGCATTCGACACAGTGTCGCACGCTGTTCTATTGGATGATATCTTCAATACTAACTTGCCAGGTTTAATGAAGCGCTGGTTGTGCAATTACATAAGAGGTCGCCAAACATATGTTAAGTTCCGTAACAGCAAGTACAAAATGAGAGTGCTAAGACAAGGAGTTCCTCAAGGCGGAGTTCTCTCACTGTCATTGTTCAATCTCTACCTAAGCAATTTGCCTACTCCACCAGAAGGAATAACTATCACGTCATATGCAGACGACTGCACAGTGCTTGCAACAGGAAATAACCTGCAGCAACTCACAAATATCCTGAATACCTACCTTAATACTCTGAATGATTGGTTTAAAACCAGAAAACTAAAACTTTCCACTGAAAAGTCCACCTCTACATTTTTCACCACATGGACGAAGGAGGTAAATTCAACACTAAGCATCTGCATAGACAACATACTTATTCTTAAAGTAAAAAATCCGAGACTGCTGGGTGTAACATTCGACCCACTGCTTAAATTTAATGCTCATGCACAACTAATAAACTCAAGTTTGAAAAACAGGAATAACGCATTGAAAGCACTAGCGGGTAGTTCATGGGGCAAAGATAAAAACACGATTTTAACAACGTACAAAGCAATAGGAAGACCCGTTATAAATTATGCTGCACCCATATGGACCCCTCAAGTTGCCAACACTCACTGGAATAAGTTACAAACAACACAAAATGCTGCCTTGCGAACCGCAACCGGATGTCACCTGATGGCCCACCGCGATCACCTACACGAGAAAAGTAACATATTGCCGGACCGTGAACATAATGAAATGCTAACCAAACAATATCTGTTGAAGAGCAACATCCTTGCAATGACACCTTGACTAAAATAGAACCATCCAGAGACATAAGGAAGACAGTGAGATGCTTTCTGCAAGATATCAGAGATAGTCAGGTTTCATGGTAACATCGACGAATCTACATATAGAACTGGCTTAAAAACAATGGTTCAATACAATGGTTTTAAAGATTTGTCTTCCAGAAATGACTTTTTTTACAATAGCTTTATACCGGTCCCCCAACAAACGTAACCCAAACTTTTTTAATATACTGACAAAAATTATGGACGAGATTAGAGCAAAGTCCCCTAATTGTGAAGTTATCGTTACCGGTGACTTCAACGTCCACAACAAATCATGGTTGGAATTCTCCAAATCGACCGACGATGTTGACAATAGTGGAAAACTGGCAGAAATTTTTGCCGCGTCTCAGGGCCTATTCCAAATTGTAAAAAGCCCGACTTTCACTCCCCGTAATGGCGGTGATAATAGTTTTCTACTAGATCTCTATCTTACCACAATGCCAGATATTACGAGTGTCGATGTTGCGAAAGGTAGTATTGGAAATTCTGATCATTATTTAATCTCATCAGTTATCAAAACTGATTTACTTAAAACTACAGCTCCCAAACCCCGTAAAATATTTCACTACTCAAAAATGGATAAGAGTGGTCTTCAAAATTTTTTCCATGGTTTCCCTTTCGACCGTCATTGTTTTTACACTGACAATGTAAATGTTTCTGCTCAAAACTTTACAGAAACCATCCAATTTGCTATAAATAAATTTGTCCCTTTCTCCATAGTAAAACCCAAACAAAAATACTTGTATTCGAAAGCTGCCAAAACGGCACTTAGAAACAAACGTAGATCATTTAATATTTGGATTCATAACAAAACTCCCACTAATCGATCCCAATATCTAAAGGCCAACAAAATATCTAATCAGATTATCTCAAACGAAAAGTCCGAAATTGACAGAGCGAAAGCCTCAAAACTTACGTCTATGTCTGTTTCTGACAAGAGTTTCTACAGTGCCATTAATTCTTTAAATTCTGGTACAAAATTTTCTATTCCCCCTATTATTGATGGTGATTTAATCGTCAATGATCCCGCAAGAAAAGCTAACTTGTTCGCTGAACGCTTTGCTCTGAACTCCACTGTTTTGGAAACTCCTAAAGAAATACCCCAAATCCAGTCTTCAGGAGTTAATATGAATGAACTTCACTTCAAACCCAAAATAGTCGCTAAACTTTTAAAGGGGTTAAACATCAACAAAGCATCAGGAATGGACAATATTCCACCCATTATTTTAAAAACCTTTTCCAAAGAACTTGCACCAACTTTAACTAAAATATTCTACCAATCCTACAAATCTGGTATATTTCCCTCGTGCTGGAAGTTGGCAAATGTCCAGCCCGTCCCCAAAAAGGGACCAAAATCCGATATCTCAAATTATAGGCCAATAGCTTTACTATCGGTCCTATCCAAAGTCTATGAGCATTATATTAATACACATATTTCAAAATTTCTGGAAGAAAATCATTTAATATCCGACAGCCAATACGGTTTTCGAAACAAAAGATCAACTACCGATCTATTAAACTATGTAGCGCATTGTTGGAACAGCATACTTGATAAAGGTGGTGAAACATACGTTATCGCTTTAGACATCTCCAAGGCATTCGATCGAGTCTGGCATGCCAACTTAATCAACAAGCTCGTTGCGTACGGTTTTCATCCCAATGTTGTGAAGCTGATTCAAAATTTTCTATCCGACCGATACATTTCGGTAACCTTAGACGGATATTCTTCTGAGTCTAAACTAATTAACGCTGGTGTACCCCAAGGCTCAGTATTGTCCCCAACCCTATTTTTGATTTATATCAACGAATTGTTGAAAATCACCAGCAACCCAATAAATAGTTTTGCAGATGATAGTACTCTGCACAAGTCGTTCGAGCCCCTTCCTTCAAAAGGTAAAATGCACGAACGAATTAATCCTGCCCGGAGAGACGCTGCCATAAACGTGAACAAAGACCTGAATAAAGTCGCCGACTGGGGTGACCAAAACCTTGTCAATTTCAACTCCACCAAAACACAGCTGTTGATTGTTTCCAGATTAAAGACCGAGTTCCCCAAAGATATTTTATTTAGTATGTGTGATGAACCAATAGGTGAATGTAAAAACATTCGTTTATTGGGTGTCACAGTTTCAAATGACCTACTCTGGAACGATCATGTAATGGCGATGGCAAAAAGCGCGTCTAAAAAACTCGGCCTCCTAAATAGATGCAAAAAATTTTTCACTCCATACCAATTGCTCCATGTTTATAAGTCCTATATTCGTCCCTGTATGGAGTACTGCTGTCAAGTTTGGGGTGCTGCCTCTGTTTCCATCTTGGCCCTCTTGGACTCTGTTCAAAAGCGAGCTATACGAATTGTAGGTGATCGAACTTTGACATCACAACTTGATTCCCTACAACATCGTCGCACTGTTGCTGACCTCGTTGTTTTTTACAAATATCGTCATCAGCAGTGCTCAGATGAAATCAGCGGCATCATGCCTCAAACTTATTCTTACCCCCGTTCCACTCGGCAATCGGCTGCCGCAACCAGTGAAACGGTAAAGATCCCGCGCTGTCATACTGGCAGATCGCAGAGAGACTTCTTTGTCCGAACTGCGTACAAATGGAATAGTTTGCCGGAACACTTAGTCTCAGGTGGTTTCAACCCACAGATGTTTAAAAAAAAGCGTTAATCTACACCTCAGAACGCCAGTTGTTGTGGGACCCAGGTCTAGACCTAGGTCTTAAAAGGTATTTATGTGTTGTTGTGACACATATTCTAAACCCTATTACACAACACATTTTATTAAAAAAAAAAAAAAAAAAAAAATCCACACCAAAACGGTCGAAAACGCAATAAACGCACTATATTCCAAATCGTGTTCTAAATAGAAAGCCACCACAAGTCGCTGCCGAAGAGGTCCAATTGCCCCGTAGCACTAGATCCATCCTTACTCAACTTAGATCCGGTTGGTCACGCATCCTAAACAACTACATGAGTAGAATTGATCCTGAAATTATTGACAAGTGTCCCGCATGTGAGGGCACGCCACACGATGTAGACCACCTATTTCATTGTCCTGAAAATGAAACAAACTTGACGAAGGAAGATTTGTGGTACCGCCCAAGGGCAGTAGCAGAGTTCCTGAACCTGGACATGGAGCCGGAGGATTAGCACCAAAACTGTCGCTACAACAACAACTACAACAACCACCGCTCTTCATAGAATATTCAAAACCAAATCAGCGATGGTCTAAACCAAAAACAACCCTGTGCTAGAACAATTTTAGTTGCACTTGACCTGTCAAAAGCTTTCGATACAGTGTCACACGCTGCACTACTGAACGACATACTCAATACTAATCTGCCAGGTCTAATAAAGCGCTGATTGTGCAACTACCTAAAAGGCCGCCAAACAGACCTTGAGTTCCGTAACTCTAGATCTAAGATGAGGGTGCTCAGACAAGGAGTTCCACAAGGTGGAGTTCTCTCACCTTCATTATTCAACCTTTCTTGCGACAGGAAACAACCGGGAACAACTCACTAATGTCCTAAACACCTACCTTAACCCCTTGAATGAATGGTTTAAAACCGAAAAATTGAAACTGTCCACTGAAAAGTCCACTTCCACACTTTTCACCACATGGACGAAGGAGGTAAATACAACACTTATCATCTGCATTGACAACATACTAATTCCTACAGTTAAAAATCCAAAACTGCTGGGCTAACATTCGATCCACTACTTAAATTCAACGCTCATGCTCAACAAGTGAACATAAAACTTTAAAACAGGAATAACGCACTAAAAGCACTAGCGGGTAGTTCGTGGGGTAAAGATAAAAACACTATAGTAACAGCTTATAAAGCAATAGGAAGGCCTTTCATATATTACGCTGCTCCCATATGGACACCCCAAGTCGGTGACACCCACTGGAATAAGTTACAAATAACACAGAACGCAGCCTTGCGTACAGCAACCGAATGTCATTTGATGGCCCACCGAGATCATCTACACGAGGAATGTAACATATTGCCGGTCCGTGAACATAACGAAATGCTTACCAAACAATATCTTTGGGCCTGTCATAAAGAGCCACATCCCTGCAATGATACTTTATACATGACAACACCACCGAGAGACATAAGGACTGCGAAATGCTTCTACAAGATGATAAAAACAATCAAGTCATCGGTAACATCGACGAGCCTACGTATAAACCAGGGCTAAAAAATATACATAGCAAAGCTGTTAAAGACAAAATAAAGAACTAAGCCCCGAATCGAGTTCTTAACAGCAAGTCACCACAAGTCGCTGCCGAAGAGGTAAAACTGCCACGCAGCACCAGTATCATCCTAGCGCAGTTAAGATCCGGTTGATCATGCATCTTAAATAACTACATGAGTAAAATTGACTAGGAAATTGTTACGAAGTGTCCCACATGTGAGGGCACGTCACATGATGCTAACCACCTTTTCAATTGTCCAGAGAAACCAACCGACCTGATGAAGGAAGATCTGTGGTACCGCCCAAGGGCAGTAGCAGAGTGCCTGAAGCTGGACTTTTAGCCGGAAGAGTAGCATGACAATTTTTTTAATTTTTTTTATATTGAGTTATAATTTCAAAATGGCGCTGCAAGTTCACGATTTTTTCTGTGCTAAAATCAGGCTTATATAGTGGTTTTTGGTGCTATACTATTAATAACAGTGCATGCACAATGAAATTACTTTTACTCATGAGATCCAAGTTTGAATGAAAATTTATTTTGAGGAAAAAAAGTTATTTTTGAAATATATTTTTCTCAGTGAAAAAGTTAAAGATTTCTTAACTTTTTCCTCATGATTAATAGAGAACGAACTAAGCAAAGTTTTAAGCACTGTGCTACTATTAAAAAATAATAATAAAAAGTTGCTCAAATCTCATGAGTAAAAGTAATTTCTCATGAGTAAAAAACTCATACATTGTGCAATGTGCATGTATCGTTATAGTTTTAAATATAATGTCATACCGAATTTTTTGAATAATGTTGTTTGAATAATAAAATGACAAAAATAAATTTTTTCATCTCGTCGCTACAACAACAACAACATCCAGTGGCGTACGCAAGAGGGGTTGCTGGGGGTTCGAACCTCCCCCATGTTGCATCAAATCGGCTAAAAAATTAATCTAATATACACTAACATGGAATTAACATTTCAATTTATTACAGTAAAAACCTAATTGTCTCTATCAGATCCCTTATTTCATAATAACAGTAGTTATTTTGTGTATGCACATATTATTTCATCTTGAATTCAATTTGAATTATAGTTCATAACCATATATTTATATTATATTTAAATACCGATTGTGTTAAATGTTAAATACCGATTTTTTATTTTATTTTTTAACCTTTTAAATATAAAAAAGTCGGTCAAGTGCGAATAAAATTCGCTCGCCTAGGGTTCCGTGAATTCACAAATTATACACAAAATGCATCTCGTTAAATATTAGCAAAAGCAGTTTAGCGTAACTAAGGAGAGATGCAATTACACCAACTTGTAAATGGTTTAAATTGGAAAATATACATCATTAATTCAAATAACAATTCAATAATAATTGAAGATAATTCACCGATAATGCACCGCAAAATTCTAGAAAACTTACAATGTTTCTTAAATTAAGTGCTCTTTTCTAGGACACCCCACACTTGTTAGGATCAAAAACGATTTTTTCACTCTTCCTCAATCTCGCCCACTCAAAATACAGAAAAATAAATATGTGACACTTCGCTATAGTTTTAGTTCAGGGTTTATCAAATTTCCTATCTCTGTAAACTGTCTACTGTCTGTTTTTTGAAATTTATCAATCAACGTCAATCAACGTCGATCGGAATTTATCAAACTTCCTTTCTCTGTGAATTTTTTTAAAATTTTCTGTCAATTAAGCTCGAAACCCAAGGGGTGGGACCAACTTTCATTGCCCTTGTTTGACAATAATTCAAAACCTGTGCACTGCAAAATTCTAAAAATGATTACAATATGTTTCTTGAATTAAGTGCTCGTTCATATGATATCTCTCATAGCTGGGTTTTAAATGGTGTTTTTCCCCCTTCTAATTCCCACCCCCTTAATAAATACAATTATGAGAATTTTACACTTCGCTATATTTTTCGTTCAAAAGTTACCAATTTTTCTATATTTCCTAAGACTTTTGAAGTTTTTTTTATTAAATAGGTTCGGAACTAAGTGGGATAAGAAAACATGAAAAAACGCTAATCAATTTTATTCAAAACAGGTAGTAAAAAATTCTAAAATACATTTTATACACCTAAATGTCTTGCTTCGCAGCCCCGTAAAACAAACGGAAACAACTTTATTTTTGTTTGTATCGGTCATCTTGAGGGGGCATGTTAGTGTTATACGCATCTTAAATTTCAGGTCTAATAGGATTTATAGTTTATGAGATAACCGATTTTAACACACAAACACATCGTAATCTCACCAGTAGTGTTCCGTATAAAAACGGAACCTTAAAAACATACCCCCTCCCAACATATCACTCCCGTACTTCAGTGAGGCATATACATCATTCTTCAGAAGCACATTTACGACTTCGAGGTCGCTTGTTTAAAGTATTGTTTTTTTCCTGTAGCTCCTAACATGTCCTACGTTTATATAAGCTATTCATTTCAGATATTATAAAGAACAATACATTTTGGTAAAATTCTACAGGCCTTTTGTTGTTGCATTTGAACTTCAAGTTTCAGACATTTAAAGCCCATTTAAAAGCAAATTCTTGGCTCTAAGTTACAAATAAAATTAATTCTTACCAACTATTTCATATAAACGAAATGACGAAAGTCATGAAAATAAAATAAATTCATTTAAAAAAATCACAAATGTTGACCAACTAATCAATCTACCACTTACCTTATAATCAGGAAGCCCGTATAATATAACTTTTCTATTTGAGTCACATGTAACTAAATATTTATTATCAGGTGAATAGGCTACATCAGTTATTGCTCCAAGATGTACCAATTCTTCTTTTAAACTTAAATTATTTCCTTCCAATTTATATATATGAACTTTACTATCATCACCCCCAACCGCAATTTCTAATGTTTCAGGATTTGCCGCTAAACAACTTGCTTCATATTTAATTGGTAACGATGAAACTTTACGGTTATCCTACAAATATTCAATAAAACTATTAAAAATGCAATTTAAAAATTTTGTAGTTTCTTACTTGAATCACAGTAATTTCTTTCACACACGCAACAATAACAATATTTTGTTCACGGAAAACATCCATTCCACGAGGTTGGGAACTTAATTTAACTGTAATATCTGTATACGTGTTTCCTTCAATATTTATTTGACGAAGGGAATCATCGATCCCACAAGTATATACAAAATCGCCAAATGATTTCATTCCATTAACTTGATTACCATGACCGTTGCCAGAAACTTTATCGTTATTTCCATTTCCAGAATTCCAGTTAGTTATAATACCATCATGGCTTCCAGTATAAATTGTACTGCGATCATCACTTAACGCTAGTACCGTGATTGGTTTATTATGCCCTTTAATAATTCGTAAAGGTGTTGTTGGATTATTAACATCTAAATAGGTTATAAAACCGGATAATGAAACAGATAATAAATGTTCTCCTTGCCACAAACATGAAACTTGTTGATCTTCAACGGTGTTTCCCATTGGGAAATCAGATATTAATTCTCTAGTGGCTACATCCCATAGCCTACATGTTTTATCACCGGAACATGTCAAAAGTTGTGACCCATCAGGCTTCCATGCAACACCATAAACACCTCCTTTGTGTGCAGGACTTCCTAGTTCTCCTACTAAATCCGATGTAGCTCCGTCGTAAATAAATACTTTTCCATCGAAACCAGCCGAAGCGAAAAAAGCTCCATTTGGAGAATATCTTACACACTGAACAAATCTCGAATGATCAGTTTTTGTTTTCTTAAACTTAAATGGAGGTCCTTCAAATATGGCAATTGTATTATCTTCACTACCAGTTATAATACGGAATGGACGTGTTGGTCTAAAATCACATGAATTTATTGGTTTTGATTGGCCGCTAATTTCACCAACTGAGGTACCAGTTTCTGTCATAAAAACATGACCAAAACGTTCACGTCCTTCGCCAACGATAACCATACGTTGGTTATCAGGTGACCAAGAAATATCTTTAATAGGTCCACCAATTGGTTGAAATTCATTTTTTAGGATATGTTCTTTATTGACCGTATCCCAAATACGAACTTTTCCGGATTGATCTAGAAAAGAAAAATAAAGAAAACGTTGTTGTTGCTGTTTTTTATTTATACGTACCTCCAGAAGCAATATAAAATCCACTCGGTGAATATTTGGCAACATTTACTGGGCATGAATGTTCAGTGTAAACATCAGAAATAGCTGGATTCTGAAAATAAAATTAAAAAAAAACAATAATTCTGTTAGTAGGCGACTAGTTTATTTTTAACTACGACAAAGTAGATCATTCCATAACTAATGCATAATAGATGATTTAAAGTAATATTAATACCTCAATATTTCTAATTATAACAGAATTTCCATTTGTATAAAGAAAATTTTTTCCTTTCGGATCACCGCCTAAAACAATCGGTTGACCTCTTTGGGTACGTGGTAAAGTTGCATAAATGTATTCTGCAAAAATACAAAAATTAAATTTTTTTTTCCATTTTTTCAATTAGACGATTAATTATTTATAAAAGTTTTACAGTTTTAATTTTTTCTTCATAAACATAAATTATAATTAAGTTTTTTTATAAATATTGAACAGGTGGAATATAGCAATGATAGCAAAAACAATTGTTGAATCTTTTAAGTAAATAAGCAGCAAAAAAAATAAAATCTCAGCGAAAAAAAGAAAATTGTTTTTGTAAATTAATCGACTGTGTTGACTGGTTTCTATGAAATATAAGATAAGATTTATTTTTTTGTTTTTGTTGTTTGGCATTTGTCCATGATGTTTAGAGTTTTTACGATTTGTCAAGACTTTAAATAATTTTTATTCATGCAATTTAATATAAAATTAAATTGAATTTTATACAGATGTATCGAGATGTTTTTCCATTACTACAAGGAAAACAACTAGTTTTTTAAATGAATTTTTTAAATTTTAAGTCTGGGACCCTATTCCCGAACACATAAATGTGAATTTTGACAATATTGTGAAGTTTGTATCGCATAACGTTTGTATCATAAAACGGTAACGGTAACGATTTTCCGGAAAACGAATTTCATAATATTGTCTTAATTCAATTTAGACAATATTGCGAAATTTGTTTTTCGTAAAATTGTTACCGTTACCGTTTAATGTTAAGCAATACAAACTTCACAATATTGTCCAAATTCACATTTATGTGTTCGGGAATAGGGCCCCTGGCATTTTGCCAAATGCAACATATGATATGTTGGCGGGCGGGATTTATCTTGATTTCTTTCTGATGATTACTATCCCGACTCAAATGATGAGTCGGATGTTACGGTTGTTTAGGTAGAGTGAACATTACATACTAAAGATTCTCCAAGCTCCATCACTGTAAAGAAGCAACTGCTACTTTTTTGCTAAAATGAGCAAACTATGAGCTCTACAACTACAAACTGTTGATTGTGAAAAGTGTATGTCAAGTTCGTTACTGTTTTTAGGCTAAACGCAAACTTATTACTAAACATTTTTCTACTAACAGGACATAGCGATTGTAATGCGTATGCATCACGCATTAATTTGGTCATTTCATCATGTAAGTCATTCGTAGAAATAAGAATAATAATATATATGTGTTATTATGGTTTTCCATATTATTTACTGTTTGTGAGCTTTTGTCACTTTTGAAATAAAATGCAATATTTAAAAATATACTTTTTACTGTTTATTTTTAATTTTATTTTATTAATAATAATATAAGCTTCCTTGTAGTAACAATTTGGATAATTGTTTTGGATAATTGTTACTATAAGGTAGTTTACATTATTATTAATAAAATAAAATTAAAAATAAACAGTAAAAAGTATATTTTTAAATATTGCATTTTAATAAGAATAATAAGTTAACAGATTTCTCAACCTAAAAATAAAGACCTGAAATGTTTTAGTTCAATCATCTTATGTAAATGAACCAAATTTACAGTTTTACGATGTAAATAATATTTCAAATAGTAAATATTATTTATAAACATAAAGCTGATAATTTAGCGATTTTGATTACGATGACATAATATCGTAACTCATATAATTTCAATTGTTTTTATTTATGTTGAAAGTAAAAATAAAATTGTTTTTGACACAAATTTTGACAATGAAATTTGATACGGAATGCACTTTTGATGACATAATTACGAATGTAATGTTTGTTTGTTTTGATTTTTTGTTATGAAATAGAATAATTATGTCCTGTTTTTGTTTTTAGGAATTTGAAATATTTAAATGTTTTGATTATGTAATTTTTTTTTAAGATATTAATATTAAGATGATATGACATGTAAAATAGGAAATAGGAAACAGAGATTATATTTGTATTTATAAATATAGGCCTATTTATAAATAGGCTAGTATTTTTTAAGAAGATATCAATTAGTTGGATAAAGTAGATCAGTGGAGTATTAGTAAGAGAAGATCAAAAGGCCACTGTCTACGGTCAGGAATGACTCCCGTTTGGTCATCCGCTTCTCTTATTAATTTCTCACCTGAGGAGTTTGCAGACATATCGGCGGCGATGCAGACATATCGGTGGCGGGTCTGGATTTTAAGTTTTAACTACCATAACTTCTGAATAATTTCAGCTTGCTTACCGTATGACGGAGTCATAATCCCTGATAAGGTAAGTAATCTGGTTGCGAATGCTTATAGGCAAAAAGTCGGAGTTATCCCGAAATATGATGCAAATGCACACCATACGATCTGGGGTAGCAGTGACATCAATATACGAGGTGATTTACTTCTCGATTTTATTCTTAGCGCTAGTTTTTCTATTTGTGAAGTGGGTAATAAACAGATAGTAACAGAAAAGAAGTATTTGATGTCTCTTTTGTCACCGATTTAATGTGAAACCGTGTACCTATCGACATCTTAGTCAAATAGATATCCGCCATAGTTACCGTATACTGGTCAGCAGACTATTCCCTTGGGCGGAGACTGTTTCACTACTATTCCTTCTATATAGAGAGGACAGGAAGTGAATTAAGATAACTGATGTTGTAAACTTCAATACGGATGGGTCGAAAATAAATTGAAAATGGAGTTTTCTGCAAAGAACTAAATTTAAACCTCTCTTCACCTACCTGATCACTGCAGTGTCTTTCAGACTGAACTTGCAGTTATAAAAATGCCGTAAACTGGTTGAAATATAATGTAACATCTGTAAGGTGCATTTTTACGGACAGTCAGACTGCAATCAAGGTTCTAGAGTTGAGCCTCACCATGTTAAAAGTAGTCCGGAACTGACGGCATTAGTACAATAAATGACGGTAAAAATAGTAGGGAACCTCTGAATTCTTCGAAGCAGCATCTAATTGTCGGAAAATTTGAATTTTAAGCTCAACTTACCCTACCCTCCACTTCAAAATCTATGCTATACCATTATACGCTTTTAATCTTTTAGGGGTGAAAACTAATCCGTATTGTCAAAACTAATTAAGCTACAAATTAAATCTTAACGGATTGAAATAAAGTTCACATGAGTTGTATACTTGTATAAAAGTTGTTAGATATTCTGAAATATTATTTATGATTTTTCATAATATTTCAACTCTTAAAAACCACCCCATGTTATGATTACATTAAAAAAAGGTATTTAGAAGTGACGAATTTATTTTATTTTTTTAATTTTTCGTCAAATTTTAATAGTCCAGTAACTTTGTCGCCTGAGAGTATGGGGTAGTATGCGTCAAATCCGGTAGCTCTGATTTTTTGCAAACTTATTTATGATGTTGGCCTAATGAATAATCCAAGTTTGTGACCTCGAGCGCCGAACGCAACTTCGTCACAAATCGAAAAAACCGCTAAAATCGTTATTTTTTCAAATTTGCGATTATAACCCTAAAGGACTAGTTTTTTCTTTAATCTTTCTTAGGACGTTTTTAAAGTAGATTAAATTTGCTACAATATGATACTAGAACTGTCTCTTTAGCCCCACTAGTTTCTGAGATTAAGCCTCTCAAAGTTTATCACTTTTTTTGAACTTCGCAATTGTTTGCAATATACCTTTGTAGAGTTTTCTACAGGGATGTATATAGAGTTTTCTACAGGGTCCTAATGGGGTCCTGTATTAGAGTTTTCTACAGGGTCCTAACAATTGTATTAATAAAATATATGTATGTGGTGGCCGATGAAAAAAGAAGATTATGTAACTGTACCTGATCATTTTTGTGGTTGCAGTAGCAGATATCCCAGAAGGTGACGATCTCTCCGATGTCGAAATGGAGGATGACTTGTGTCGACGATTCATCACCATCCCCTGATGGGAATATGCCATCCCTATACGTCGAACCAGATACGGACGAACCTTAAGCGGAACCTTCCAAGAGGGCTAAATTAATTTAATTTTTTGATGTTGAATATTACTCAATTTCCTGACAAATAAACTTTCTAGCTTTTGTTGTACTTATCTTTTTTACTTCATTATTCGTAGTTTAGCTTAAACATCATCGTTTACAATTCTCATTTTCTTTTTTAACATCCCATCATAAAAGTACAGGGTTTCGATAGTATATTCAGGGTCAAAATTCATTTGGAACGAAAGAATTGCAAAAAGTTGCGAAGTTCGAAAAAATGGTAAACTTTGAAAGGCTTAATCTCTGAAACTATTGGTTCTACAGAGACAGTTCTTCTATCATATTGTAGCAAATTTAGTCTACTTTAACGTCCTAAGAAAGGTTAAAGAAAAAACTAGTCTTTTAGGGTTATAATCGCCAAAATGTGAAAAAAAAAAACGATTTTTTCGATTTTCAACGTAGTTGCGTTCGGCACTCGAGGTCACAAACTTGGATTATTCATTAGGCCAACATCATAAACAAGTCTGCAAAAAACAGAACTACCGGATTTGACGCAAACTGTGATGTATAAAGTTACTGGACTAAAACTTTGAAAGGCTTAATCTCGGAAACTATTGGGTCTACAGAGACAGTTCTCCTATCATATTGTAGCAAATTTACTTTAAAAACGTCCTAAGAAAGGTTAAAGAAGAAACTAGTCCTTTAGGGTTATAATCGCCAAAATTTGAAAAAATAACGATTTTTTCGCGGTTTTTTCGATTTTTAACGAAGTTGCGTTCCACGCTCGAGGTCACAAGCTTGGATTATTCATTAGGCGAACATCATAAACAAATCTGCAAAAAAATCAGAACTACCGGATTTGACGCATACTGCTATGTATAAAGTTACTGGACTATAATGTTTTTTCATTAATATTGTAACGTTTCTTAGCCGAATTACAATTATTTAGTTCGATCACTAAATCAGGAAATTTAAAACACAATGGATTTTCTAAACGCTATGATTTTATTCGTTCAAGATTTTACAGTAAAATATTTCTCCTATTACTATTCCCCTTAATTCTTCTTGTACTAACAATATTTCACCACTTATAATTCTTTTTCTTTCTACTTATAACACTGTTAATTTTAACTCGCCTATATCACTGCTAAATTTTATACTTTTTCTATCGCTGACAAATTTATACTCAATTCTATCGCTAACAATTGTAACGACGGACTATTTTCAATTTTTTACTTTGCAATAATAGTATTTAAATTCATTAATTTATTCTCTTTAATTGTGTTAAACGTAGCTACATTTGTTTGTACTACTGTTGACGTTTTAGTTACGTCACTCAATTTCAATTAATAAACATGTTTGGATAAATGATTTTTTTATTTTTAACAAAACGAGAATTGTTTATTGGAAAATGAAACAGAAGATCGATAATATGCTATATAAAAGATCAAATTGTTTGGATCGAATTAGTATAATTTTTAAAATCAAGTTAGTATAAATTTAAAATCAGTATATGATAAATTAAAATAAAATAAAACTCAGTTATGACTGAGTCGTAATAATTACGTAATAATTACGTGATATAAGCTTACTTTAGAGTTTTTAATGTTGTTAATTATTTCAAAAATGTTATTTTAAAACTAAAAAGAAAATAAATTTGCTTTTCATTTCAATTATTGTGTTAATATTGTAAAGGTTTTTTTATGCTTGTGAATTTAATAAAATGTCAAAACCTCAATTGCATCAATTAAAATATGTAAACGAAATATGTTTTACATTGAAGAAATAAAATTCATTTGTTAAGCAAGTGTTATGTTATCAGTTTTGAAATAAATTTATAATTTAATGAAGGAAAACACGTCATCGCCAAATGGTACATGAACTTTGATGGTGATGAAAAACAAAATTTAATTGAAGAAGTTTATGATGTTGTTACCGTATGAGATGCTAAACACAAAATTGTCTAATTCTATTTGTAAAAATTAATCGTCAAGTCCGTTTAGGAAATTTTCGTGCAGTGACTTCATTATGAATTGCTTTTTTGTGGAGGAACGGATTAGTTTCTGCTTGATATAATAAAACCTTTAATTAACCATCAAGATAAACGAAGATGTGAAATAAAACATGAAGAAGACAACATTGAAGAAATAAATTAATGTTAGCTTTCAATTGAATTTTAATTTATATAATTTTTGATTTGTTTTTGAATAAATTATTTTTCATGTTAGACAATTAATAGTTTTGTTAAATTATTCATTTTGTGATTCATAATATAAGAGATCTCCAAGTGTAATTAGTTTGTTTGTTATAAATTCAGTGTACCGGTGTAATATTACAGTATTCATATTGTTACGAGTGCAGAAAAATCTAGACGATTACAGAAAGATCTAAACGATTACGGTCACTTCCAGGAAAATAAAATCAACAAACAAGTTAATGAAATGAATATTGTTGTTGTTGTCTCTTCTTAGAAATAGGGTCAACATAAACGATTTTATGAATCAAATCAACATAACGTAAAATAATCGAGTATTCTAATGTTTTCTCAAGGTTTCTGGAAAGTGATGTCGAATTATCTAGAAGTATTGCAGAAGGTATATAAGAAAAATACCTTTTGTAGTAATTAGTTAGTTTATTTTAGACCTGCGACAGTAAAGTGAAATTAAATGTAAAATTAGTGTTATTTTAAACCTGCGATAGTGGAGTTAAAATTATAAAAGTGATTTTTAAATTAGTTTTTCTGTAAAGTTATATAAGTGTAATAAAGTTATAAGTGTTATTAAGTGGAAATAATTTGTGTATTATTTTAAACATTGTATTACTGGAAATTTCTACAATCAACCGTTGGAGTTTCTGAAGCTGTTGAAAGAATATTCTAGTTAGGAATATTGTTTGCTGTATTGTTTTCCTGTTGTTGTGAAACAATTAAGGTGTTGAATACTTAATAAAACCTGGTGTTTGTGCTTACTAATCAGTGATCGAACTCAGGAAGAGATTGGGGATTGCGTTTATCGAATTGTGAGTAAGGCCAATTCGAAGTAAGGTTGGAAAAACGTAACATTGGTGACATCGGCGGATTAGTTAGCTGTTAATAATGGTTTTATTAAGTGATTTGAAGGTTCTTGAGTTAAAGAAAGAACTAGAACAACGTGGATTGGCAACAACCGGCAACAAAACTGAATTGACGATACGGCTTCGAGAAGCTATGGAAGCTAGTGGAGTGGCTGTGGAAAGTTACCAGTTTGGAGTGATTAGTACAAATGCTGATTCAATAGAAGCTGATGAGGAGAAAAGTTTTGTTGCGGAAACAACATCTTCGTTGCCACCTGCAAATTGTGATTTTACGCAGTTAATGGCTATGATGCAACAGATGAGTTTGAACATCAGTTAACAGAATCAGCAATTGGCTGCCGTAAACGCTAATATGGTTGCCAATAAACAAGAAATGAATCAACAACTGGATGCCGTAAATGCCAATATGAATCAACAAATGGCTGCTACTCAGGAAGAAATCAGTAGTAACATCAATCAACAGCTGGAAACAGTCAACAATAACATAGCTGTTAATAAGGAAGAGATTACTGCAACACTTGCTGCAAATAAAGATGAGATGAACCAGCAAATAAATGAGTTGAAAACTGGAATACATCAACATTTGGATGAGAAACTTTTACAAATGTCAACTGCATTCGATGTAAAAGTCGAGAAAATTGAAAAAGAAATTCAGGAATTTGAACATAAAATGTTGACGAAAGTTGATGATTTTGAAAAGAGGTTGCAGGACGTTGAAACGACTAAAGTTATTTCCCAGGTGGTACATCAAGTAGCAAGTATCAAACTAAAACCACCATCATACGATGGAACAACATCGTTCGGCATCTTCAAGTTCCAGTTCGAAACCGCAGCAGATCAGAATGTTTGGAACGCAGAAAATCGTCTTGCTGCATTAATAGTTGCGCTAAAGGGCGAAGCAGCTGAAGCACTACAGGCAGTACCAGAAAACGATCGCAAAAGTTATGCTGAAGTGATGAATGCGTTGGAGAGTAAATATGGCAGCGACCATAAAAAGGAGTTATACAGAATCGAGTTAAAAGGTCGCTTGCAACGCAACGGAGAAAGCTTACAGGACTATTCCTCGGCAGTGGAGAGGCTTGTACATTTGGCACACTCGAACACTCCACCATATTTTATGGAGAAAATGAAGATCGAGGCGTTTACTGATGGTATCCGAGATCCAGAAACCAGGATCAAAGTAATGACTACACCTAAGGCGACTTTCCATGAAACAGTCGCATACGCAATGCAATATGAGATGGTACAGAGGATGTGTATGCCATCTGGTGGATGCAGAAAAAGGAATGTAGAGGGGAACATCAAAGGGGAAGTTTTGGCACACAGAGATAGAAGCGACATCAGATGCTGGGTATGTGATGAAGAGGGTCACATGGCACGGGGGTGCAAGAAAAACGGAGAAGCAGACAGATTGTCGTCTTCTGTGAAGAACAGAGGAGCCGAAGAAATGGAGCACGTAGGGTTCAGGAACAGCAGTAGAAAACTCCTGTGCTGGATATGTAGGAAATCGGGCCATATCTCACAGGACTGCTGGAACAGGTAGCGTGATAGATCTTCGTCTCCCATTCAACGAAAGCCTGTTGAAGGTGCAACTGTAAAGTCAAAAAGTGAGGAGAATGCAGCCTACATTCCAATTTCAAGAATTGCGGTAAATGGTGAAAGCTTGGGTATCAACGGACAACTTCAAGGTAAAGGTTGCTTCATGACACTGGATACAGGTTCAGCTCGAACATTCGTTCGCAAAGGTTTAATTGACGATGTTTTGGAACCATCAGATGGATTGATACTCCAAACAGTAACTGGAGAATGCGCTGAAATAGAAGGTAAAAGAATCGCTGAAATAAAATTGGGAAATAACTGCTATCAACAAGAGATGCTAGTGGCAGACATTATGGATGAAGTCATTTTAGGGATGGACTTCATGAAGGCGAACGGATTCGTCATCGATTTTGGACGTGGAATCCTAAAGGTTAATAATGTTGAGATGCCACTACTTGTGAATGAAGCAGAATCCATAGATATTGGCAGCGATGAGAAACTATGCAGTGCAGGGGAAAATCCAGAACCATCATCCAAACAGATGAGGGAAAGAAACGTCAACCAACGCAGACGTTTGAACAAACGCCGAGAGTTGAAAAGGAAACAAGTTCCGGTCCATTGCGAAGAGAGCAATGTAAAAGAGGTGGTTCATCAAATAGCTACAAACGGGGATGAATCGCAGCTGAAAATGAGAATGGTTCGGAGACATGGCATTGTGAAACTCCCAAAGGGAAGTGATAAGCAATTTAGAAATAATGAGAATCCCTACTCATCACGGTGGGCTGACATAAAACAAGGTAATGGCCCAGTACTTAGAAAGGAACCGGAAGTAATTCTAAACAGCCTGGGAAATAGGAAAAAGAAAAAAAAAATGTTTGGATTCAACAATTAGAGGAGAGATCTAGATCCTGTTCGGGACGAACAGGCTTAAGTGGAGGGTAATGTTACGAGTGCAGAAAAATCTAGACGATTACAGAAAGATCTAAACGATTACGGTCACTTCCAGGAAAATAAAATCAACAAACAAGTTAATGAAATGAATATTGTTGTTGTTGTCTCTTCTTAGAAATAGGGTCAACATAAACGATTTTATGAATCAAATCAACATAACGTAAAATAATCGAGTATTCTAATGTTTTCTCAAGGTTTCTGGAAAGTGATGTCGAATTATCTAGAAGTATTGCAGAAGGTATATAAGAAAAATATCTTTTGTAGTAATTAGTTAGTTTATTTTAGACCTGCGACAGTAAAGTGAAATTAAATGTAAAATTAGTGTTATTTTAAACCTGCGATAGTGAAGTTAAAATTATAAAAGTGATTTTTAAATTAGTTTTTCTGTAAAGTTATATAAGTGTAATAAAGTTATAAGTGTTATTAAGTGGAAATAATTTGTGTATTATTTTAAACATTGTATTACTGGAAATTTCTACAATCAACCGTTGGAGTTTCTGAAGCTGTTGAAAGAATATTCTAGTTAGGAATATTGTTTGCTGTATTGTTTTCCTGTTGTTGTGAAACAATTATGGTGTTGAATACTTAATAAAACCTGGTGTTTGTGCTTACTAATCAGTGATCGAACTCAGGAAGAGATTGGGGATTGCGTTTATCGAATTGTAAGGCCAATTCGAAGTAAGGTTGGAAAAACGTAACAATATATTTTTCTGAGCTTTCCGGTGTAAAGTAATATTATATTTCGTATAAAAGTTCCAATTTCGTAACACAATTTTATACTCAATTCAATCGCTTACAAATTTATAGTAATCTTATCTTCTATCGACACCTCCTATATGTACTACATGAAATAGCCTCGATATCTCGACAATATTCTAGACAGAACACCCCCTTTTTTTCCTTCCTCTATCAACATAAACAAAATAAGACGATCTTCAAATATTGACACCTAGGTGTGAAATCTACTCTTTTTAATTTGTTGATTTATATCTATTCTCTAATACATTTACTTTACGTTTACTTTGGTTACGTTGATTTGGTTTTATTGATTTTTATATTTCTTTTGTAGAACTATTTTCTCTAACGAGTATTTTCTCGAAAGATGTTCTATTGTTGTGTGTTCTATCGTCTTCCATAATCGTCATAATATTTAGAACATTGAACCCTCATGAGAACTATCGTCACTGTCAATCTCCTTCTCTTCTTGATCTAAAATCGGAATACTATTATGGCAGTTTTCACTTGAGCATCTACTACAAGATGCGTTGCCATAAAACACAAGTTTTCGGCAGCTACATATTGCACATTTCGGCAGCTACACATTCTTTTTTACAATTACAGAAAATTCTTTTTAAAGGTCTTCCACAGGCATTTTTTGCTTTGTGATGGGTTGCAAAGATAATTCTTATGCATTCTTTGGAGATAATTTTTGTCAACGACGGTTTCTTTCTACCACCACCTTTGTATTTTGTTCATATTAACCAGGGACTGAAACCGATCCCGAACCTGAACCCAAATAGGTGCAGGTTCGGTCTTTTTAAAAACCATGAACCCGAACCCGAATCCAAAATCTCATTCAGGTTCGGGTTCATAAATAAATATAAGAAAAATTTTCCTAAGCAAGTAAGAGTAGAGAGGCTTTTTCAGCTTTGAAATTTTTAATGTCACCACAAAGAGCAAATTTAAAAGAAGAAAATTTCAAAAATATTTTGATTATTAAATTAAATGAGAGTTTTTTTGAAAAATAAATAAAGTTCTGTTGACAAATAAATAAAATATATTGTACTCTTTTTCTAAATTTTGAACCCGAACCCAAACTCTGAACCGAACCTGAACCTGAACTTTCTATTTTAATTAACCCGAACCCGAACCCAATTTTTTTAGGGTTTTAGTTCCTGATATTAACTGTCGAATACAACAGTCATATTATTACCAAAATTCCTTCTCAAATAATAGATTTATTCCTAGGAAACTGCAGCAAATGTGCCATTTGTTGACCATTTAATTCTATACAAAAGCATACTGGGTCATTCCATTGTGACATACGTAACATTTTTACCCTTTTCAACTCTTACTTTTGCCTATTATTCATAAAAAACATTGTTATTTTATGAAATTTATGTTATTTTATGCTATTATGCAGGTAAGATATACACTTTCAATGAAAAAAAGCATTAAATTAAATATATATTAAGTAATAATAACAAAATTCAGTGCTGTGACCAACGTAACAAAAAAAGTACCACAGTAAAACTTACTCACACTTTCAAAGCAATTTCTCTGAAAGTATGTCTTCAATAAATTCAAATTTAGGTTTTTATAAAGCACGAGTTATCTGTTTTTAAATAAGCATATGTTTTTTACAAATGCTACATACAGTAAGAGGTCCCTTTAAAAAAAATTGTGTGACCAACGTAACGTGACCAACGTAACAGAAAAAAACACATATGAAAATAATGCATTTCTAACAACAATTTTATTACTTATTTATTTTTTTCCATCTTTTAAACAATTTATTTGTTTACTTTCTATCTTCGGTATCCATAATGACGGGCAAGTTTCCAATTAGATTAATTTTTCCACACAGCATAAACTTCATCGCAACTATTGAGGTTTATGTTTCCATGGAATGACCCTACTGCCATCGATTGCGTATTCAGAATTATTTTCATTTAAGGTGATTTCAAGTGTTTGGAATAACGCATACAATGAAGTTTTAGCCGTTTTTCTCAGCCCCACTTCATCAAATAACGCTTTCTTTATACGGCACTAATTCAAATTTTATATAACATTCCAATTCATCGTCACTTTTTTTCTGACGCAAACTCTTTGGAACAATAATAGCGGATCTAAAGGAATTTTTTTATCGTCAATTTTCTATCTACTATTGACTTCATGTAAGGAAATTGCTTTATCTTTTTGGATTGTTTAATTCTTATCATTAAGTGCTTTCATTGCTTTAATCCCAATAGCCAGTGCATTGTAACAATTTATCTCCTTTGTCCCAATCAATCCGGAGATAATATTTCGCAAATTAGCAATATCTTCAAATGGATTGTTTTAATAAAAATTCTTGTAAAGTCAGTCATCTCTTTTAATCCTAGAATCTCTTGAATCTACATGCTGGTGGCCCTTACTAAATTCCATATCAAAAAATTTATCAAAACAAAAAAATTTCGTTGAAGACAACACTGTTTGTGCAACCTTGTTTGAACGGTCCACCTTCTACACTCATCGCTCTCATTAACGTCTGTCGTCTACTCAATAGTTTGATCAGAAACAATTCTGAGTTAATGCCGGAGTTAATTGGAGTAATGTTTGGTTGGGTTGCCGAAAACTACAATTTCTTCGACTGTCCGAAATCGACTAAAAATTGAAGCAGCCGTTTGTGCATTGAAATGAAAAAAAGTTAGATGTGGTAAATTTCACTAGGTGGTTACAAACCGTTACAAAATGAATCAAAATAAATATGTTCCTCTACACTATAAAGAGTGATTTCTTCGTAAGATAAATCAGGATTTGTAACACTCTCAAAAACATCCAAAGATTCACGCTACCATTAATAATGTTGGGTCGACAACGCTCAACCAATTTTTAAATTTTGATGATCGTATTTCAACAGTGGCTGATGTTACTAATGAAAGCACAGTAAAAATTATTAGAAGCTTCAAAAAAATTATCTGATTCGGATGAAGATGCTTTACTGATTCGAACAAATTATTGTTTTTGGTCTACGGGTGTGACGACCCTGCTGCCGAGCCGGACTGTCTATTTTCTTCCCATACTCTCTAGGTTGCAACAGTGCTCTCAAAGATGGTACCCCCATGCGCAAAAATTAAAAGAAAATTTCCGTAATGTACATATATGAGTGTTCCAATTTACCTGCGCCTATATGCCGTAAAAAGTGATTGTTTTTATCGATGATCCCCTTAATTTTAAAGCTAGCGGATCCCCTAAAAAACCATTTAGCTACAAGACAGTATAAATTAAATTTCTTTCGATCCCTTCGTTTTTAAAAGCTGTGAGCTGCAATGAACTATTCGCAAGCACCACAAACTTTGAATGGCCATGTCTCATTTATTTTTTGGCTTATAAAAACAAAAGAAGGGCAAAATTATTATTAAACACAGCTGCATTTTTTTGTTAAGAACTTTTTAAATATCATTATTAGTTTTTTAATTATTTGAAAAAAAATGAAAATTTTTGGGAAATAACGAAAACGCTCTTTTCAATTTAACCCAAATTTTTCAAATCTAATTCTCGACCGGTTAAATTTCTTGAATGCGTTGCTGGTACATATATAAAATAATTGGAAATGGGCAATGATTAGTTTCAAATTGGTTGGCTATAACGAAGGTGTTTTTGTTGTTTTTATGTCACAAAAAATTAAAGCTGCAAATTCATGCTGCTTAGAATAATTCGGAGCCGAAAACCATCAATTACTGTACTACATCTCTTAAGATTAAACGAGATGACTGATTAGTTTAACATTCACCTCGTCTGGGTATAAGGGTATTTCGGTATAAATTTTCAAAAACGTTGGATTGCTCTATATTATAGTTATTTTCGATGCAGCACATTAAACCGTGTCTGAATTCTGATCTCACCTTACACTTTATCTCAAACCAAAATAACCAGTTTTCGGGTTCTTTGTAAACAGACCACCTTTGCTATGAACAACAAAACTTTTAATTTTTCAATAAAAACCAATAAATTTTAAGCGACAAAAAAATTAATTAAATTTGAAAAGAAAAAGTTAAAAAGCATTTAATTTCACCGAAACCGCTAGACAAAAAATTAATTTGAACAAAATTTCCATTCCAACAATTTTATAATTAGAATCCAATAAGATTGGGTTTTCTTTTTTAAAGCTTTTTTAATTAAAATAATTCAAAGTCGTTGTTCTAATCTAATATTTTTTTTTTGTTTTCTTATCAAAAACACAAAAAACAGGGTGTTTATGTATCTAATGAAAATTTATTCATTTATTTATTTTCCTTTTGATTGATAAAAAATAAAAATGATTCACGCATCAACAACCTTTACATTATATCCATATATGGGTGTTGGCTTAAATAATCAAATTGTTTTGATTTTTATCTTAATATTCACTTAAATCCATCACCAAATTAAACTGAGACATCTATTTAAATCGATTATAAATAATAATAAAACTATATCAAATATAAATCGGATCTCCCGGCTTTTATTACACTGAACAAAACAATTTTTTTTCTCGCTTTAATTTAATTAAATTAAACATAAAATTACACTCACTGTTTGAATACGACATCTTTTACAACTGTTAATTTTTAAAGTAAAGAAAAATTAATGATTTTGATTCAAATAAATTATTAGTATTTAAGATAAAACTAGACAACAATTTCACTTGCACTTCTCAAATAAATTTTTTCTGTCTAACCAACGGGATACAAGATTTCCATATTTGGCAGATATTGAATACAACGTAAACTTTTACAGGCGTTTGTTGATATTTTTTTAAATGAGTGAGTTTAATTTTTTGTGGGGAATATAATACAAAATTTTTTTTTTTTTTATAAATTATAATTTTATTTTAGATATGGATCAATATTATTAGAAACCCTATCAACTTCAGGTTCAACACCAACTGCACATGCTAATAGTGAGTTTATATTTTTCTCTTCTCCGGCACCAAATACATATCCATTTGCTTTATCAATACAATTCTTTAATCGAATTAAACTTTCAGTTCTATTAACATCAAGTGGTTGAAATGATACTAAGCTATAATCCTCAATCATAGAAACAATAGCTGAGTTTAATTTTTTATATTTACTCATTCCAGTTGATGAATCTAGGACATCAAGCAAATATTTTAAATCTAACACTTCGGTGTAGTAATCCAAGTTGAATAATAATTTTGATTCATATTTTTTGAATAAATCAGCCTTACTTAATACATTTACGTGTGGAAGTCCCATCTGTAGCATTGTGTTCAGTGATAAGAGTAAAGTTGAAATAAATTTAGATGGTTCTGAACAGTAATGTGAATCGACCAAATGAACGGTGCATAAGTGATATCCCAGGGATTGAAGTTTTGTAAAAATATTCGACATAGATAAATGATGTGTGTACAGTTCAACTTGTCCTGGACAATCGAATATAAAATAGTTCGAAGTTGATTCTTTTAACTTTTCGAGTAACCAATCGAAATTTTTTTCTAGATATTCCATACAATACATTAACGAGCCATTCGGCCCTAAGCTATGATATTCCATTACTTCTTCAACTGTTATTAATTTCATTATATCAATATTTGTTTGATATTCCATATTTTCGTTAGCAGGATCTAAGTTTACAACTTCAACTTGACGATCGAGTTGTTTATAAAATTCTGTTATTTTGTGACAATATGTTGTTTTGCCAGAGCCAGGTGGTCCAATAACAAGTTGTCCATATATTGGATTTAAAATTTGTAAGTTATTGCGTGTTGTAATCATTATTTTATCGGCCTAATTTTTCTTTGCAATTGTAAACAGATTTTTGACGTTTGACGTACCTGTCAAAAATAAAAATGAATGCACTGAACTGCTTTTATTTATGGCTGCAAACAGTTCATACTTAAAAATTAATTACGGTGTTTCAAAATATTTTTGGTAATAAATGAATTAAATTATCTACAGCTTTTGTTTTAATTTGTGATTGATAAAAAATTGTTAAAGGTTGATTTCTCAATAAATTCTTTTTGCAATTTCTAAACGCAATCGGAATTGGATGACATAAAACTAAAATTTAACTGGAGTTAAAACTTTGAAATATTTAAACTGTATGCATCCTTTTTTAAATAAAACAGTAAAAATTTTGACAGACAGGTGTTCACACTTCACATGTCGTTTTCTTTTTGCTAGAGCAGAAAGAGTGATTTTTTTTTCATAAAAAGAATATGACAAGAAATTGCTCTAACTTTGTAGATGTGTTTGTGAAATGTCATTAATGTCATTAATGTTGTTGTTTACCTAAACTTATTTTATTGTTTATTTTTCTTGTTGTTTCAGAGTTAATAATACACTAGATAATTATTGAAATTTTCAGAAAAATTCATAAACCACTAATTCACTATATATTTTAGTTTTCATTAATTAAATTAATGAAATTTTAGTTTTTAACAAGATCATTCCAAACTATACACACGAAAATGTTTTTGCTATGAAAATTCAATTATCACAAGGCTACAATTGTTTTAATACGAGAAATTAAAAATAAATAAACTAATAATAAATTATTATTTATTATTAGTTTTTAATTTAAAACACGATTTAAACATAACATTAAATATTTCACTTTCACAAAATAATAATAACCATAAATGGCGTCTTGTTTGTTTACAAATTTTGAGAGATGTGTAAATGTATTTGTGCAACTCTATTGTATTTAGAACTTACTCTACGAAAAAATCTAGATCTAGATCTAGTGCAAAAAGAGTGCTTTTTTTTGTCAAATAGAATACGTAATGTCAAAAAAAATCGATCTAGATCGAAAATGGGCGTGTTTAGTGCAAGTTTTTTGGTAAAAAGAAAACGACAACAGTTTCGGGGTCTATCCATTTCTAGTTCACCGTAAATAAGGTTAGTGACTATTTCTATAACGAATTTTATAAATTAAGTTGTACTGTTATATAATTGTACGTTTTGATGGGATGTAATGAAAATGGAACTTTTAAAAGCAGTACCAACTCTTTAATAGTTTGTGTTCTTTTCGACTGTACCGAACAAATTCCAACACCGAATTTTGTATTCTTTTGGAATGAATTTCAATACCAAAAAAAGGGGATATGACTTTAGGGCGCCAAGAATTTTTTTTTTATTTGATAGAGAATCACTCACTGAAGCGAATAAACGAGTTGTATCGGAGCCCCGGGGTCCAAGATACAGCCCTTTGAAAAAAGCAAAATCCATACAAAATTGCACTGGTTTTTACAAAGATTTTTTGTTTTATTTATTTTTGCTTTATTTCCTATGTGCTTATAAGATAAACGATCAAAACTGTCCCTTTTATTAAATTTTCTTAATTTAGCTTATAAAATAATAAAAAAAAATCCACTTGCGCCTAAGTTCGAGTCATCTTGTCGAGTTCCATTTTCTTTAATACAACTTAGTAACTTAAGTTGCAACTCAATGTGTGTCAACTTCATTGTACAAATGAGTTCCAGATTTTGGTGACAAATTTACTTGTGTACAGTTGAAAAGAATTCACTATAAGCCTCTTCTTATATAAAGGACAGAGACAAGACATTAAACAAAAGGGTATATGCTGGCTTGATTGATCTCAATGCTCACCCTTGTAAAAAAAATGATAGAAAACGATAGAAACCTATTGACCGTTTTCTATCGTTTCCTATGCGGTTTTTGAATGAGAATTAATGGGTTGGAATCGTTTTTTCCATAGAAACGGATGCGGACTCTTAGGTTTTCCTTTTTGTGGCGGATGCAATTTCTATCGTTTTTGGATGTTTCTTATCGTTATTTTCTGATAGAAATGAAAATCTAGTGAACAAATAGAACCGTTTTCTATCGTTTCCTATGCGGTTTTTGAATGAAAATGAATGGGTCTGTATCGTTTTTTTCCGATAGAATGCTTGTATCGCTCTAATCGTTCCTTATCGTTTTTTGGTAGATTATCTGAATCGTTTTCAATGAGATATTTCACATTATTTTATTTTCTGTTAGTAAAAGCCGAATTTTAGTGCAACATCCTATCGTTTTGAATCGTTTTCAATGGATTATTTCACATTCTTTTTTTTTCTGTCAATTCCTATCCGTTTTAATCGTTTCTTATCATAAAAGCCGTATTTTAGTGCAATATCCTATCGTTTTGAATCGTTTTCAATGGGTTTTTTCACATTATTTTTTTTTTTATTCCTATCCGTTTTAATCGTTTCTTATCGTAAAAGCCGAATTTTAGTGCAATATCCTATCGTTTTGAATCATTTTCAATGGGTTTTTTTCACTTTTCGAAACGAAGATGGGGAGCTACAAGTCTAAAAATATTTTAGATACTTGGGCCGCTTATTTTGAGAATCTTCTCAACTTAAGTGACCAGCAACAAGTCGGGCGACGAGCAAAGCTTATTCGTGCGTCAAAGGTACATGTAGACGAACCAACCAAAGAAGAATTCAAAGCGGCGCTGTAAAAATTAAAACGCAATAAAGCACCTGGTATCGACAATATAACATCCGAAATGATTGTACATGGTGGTGAAACTCTATCTTTAAGATTGTTTGAACTGGTTCAAATGATTTGGAGGATTGAAACCATGGCACAGGACTGGAACACAGCTATGCTGATACCAATCCATAAAAAGGGTAATCGCCTACAATGTGCAAACTACAGGGGAATCGCTCTCCTCTGCACAGCATATAAGATCTTTTCCTACATTTTGCTAGCCAAAATCAATCCTTTTGCTGAATAACTGTTTGGAGAATATCAATGTGGCTTACGGCGGGGCCGAGGTACCACCGATGCACTTTTCTCGATAAGGATGATTTTGGAAAAGTGTCGAGAGTTCAACATACCTGTGTACCAACTCTTCATTGATTTCTATGGTCTGCTCTGGTTTCAATCGGAATCCCTGGTAAACTGATTGCACTATGCAAAATGACAGTACCGAACTTTCAATGCTGTGTACGAGTGGAGAACGAAATATCGAAGTTCTTTAAAGTCGACTCAGGGTTAAGACAAGGCGATGCTATCTCTCCTATACTTTTTAATCTAGCCTTGGAATATGTGTGCCGTCAAAAGAAACTACCGACTAACAACAATATCTTGTCAATAAACTCAGTACAGATGATCGCGTACGCTGATGATGTTGTCATCCTCGGCCGAAGTGAAGGTGTTATGAGGGAGGCTTTCAAGTCGCTTGAGAGTGGTGCTAGAAAAGTTGGTCTTCAACTACGATAAAACCAAACATATGAATGTCTCAAGAGAGGCTGAGAAGAAAGATTTGATGTGCGGCGATGAACGAATTGAGGGAGTTGAATCTTTTAAATATTTGGAATCAATGCTTGACTCAAACAACAGCATACTTATAGATGTAAAAGCTCGAATCGCTGCAGGTAATCGAACTTTCTACTAAATTAAACCTCTCCTTCGATCACCGTATGTATTCACTAACACCCTTAACTCAAGTTATACAAGACGTTGATTTGACCGGTGGTGATGTATGGGTCACAAACGTAGACCCTTACACAAAATGACGAATCACATTTATCTGTATTTGAGCGTAAGATCCTACGCTACATTTTTGGTCCACTTAAGACACGAAGGAGAGTACAGAACGCGATATAACTTTGATATCAGAGACCTTCTTGAGGGTCCAGTGTTGTGTTTTGGTATTCCAACATATTATATTTTTGGTACACTAAATTTAAATAAAAAGTAGTTTTACAACAACTATTTTAGAAAATACAAAATTTAATCTTTATTGATTCCAACATATTGTATTTTGCTTGAAAATTATTGTTTTTATTTTGGATGTTCGTTCAATACTGAATACGTTTAGGATAATTGTTTTTTCTGCAAAAATGCAAAAAATAGGCGTTTTTTGCACTCTTTTGAATGCAAAAAGTGTTGCTTTTTTTGCATTCAGTGTAACAAAGTCTTTATTGCACTCAAGTAGATTTTTATAAATAAATTCGTTAAACATAGAGAAATAAATTAATCGATTTCGCTGCCGTACTAGTCTAGAAAAACGTATCTGCTTTTAATATCTTAGATTTAAAAAAAAAATGAGAAAAAGAGATATGAAAAAAGTAGACATATTTTTATTTGACAATATGAAGGAAGAAAAGGAAGAAAAAAATACATAAATTAATTCAATTATTTTAATTCAAAACTAAAACAGAAAATTAATTTTAAATACCAGTAAGTAAATTATAATAATTTTTAAATAATAAATTGAAAAATATTTTGACTATATTCATTTTGTGATCACATTGAAATGAAAGGTACAATTAGTACAATTCCCAACATTGAAATTCTTGATCGTAGAATTTTTCTTGTCATCAACATCAGTAACAGTTGTATCAGTATTTATTTCATTTGAGTTCAATAAATTTAAACTGATTGTTGAGGTTTCGGCTTCACCAGGGTAAATCTGTTGCTCATTATTAGCAAATGTATTTGCTTCCGACAAACGCATTGAATCCATTATATTTTTTGAAGAGGATTCCGCTTCCCCCATGAAAATCTGTTTTGCAATGCTGATGCGATTTCCCAACGATTGCTCTACGTATCCTTCCACTACTGTCGAGGACTTCCACCCACCGTGTCGCTTTAAACTAAGTATGTCAGCACCAGTATTAGCAAGTAATGTGGCTGACGATCTTCGAAAACAATGACCTGTATAAAGGTCTGAAGAGTTAAGATTAAGAAATTTAGCTATTTCGTAAGGCACTTTAGCAAATGTATTTACACCAATCGGTTGAACTGTACAATTTTGGTTTCTGTAGCCTACAAAAAAACGATCATGAGGAGTATTTGTTGGCCATAAGTTGGCGTATTTTTTATATATGTCAATAAGATTTAAACCATCCTCCACCTCCCCTTTTACTACAAAACTTCTTTTTTTGTCTGTCTTGGAAGGTGGAACTTTAACGCACAGTAGAGAACCATCTTCTTTAATGTCTTTTAAGGTCATTTTCTGAAGCTCATCTCTACGGCATGCTCCAGCTATACGGAATATGGCTACGACCTAAAATCGTATTGAATTATAGTTTATAACTTTTGTGATGCTCGATTTGATGTATCTTATTATCTTATATTATGTATCTTATTATGATATTTGATATAACATAAATTTAAAATCTGGTATAAAATATTGTTACGTTAATCAAATTTTACCTTTTTCATTAAAAATTCCGTGTCTGGGGCTTCTTTTAAAAACTTATAAAGTTCCTCTCTAATAAAAACCTTTGATTTTTTTGCCTGAAATCCATTAGAATTCTTCTTTAAAAATGCTAACAATTTTTTGTAGTTCCTTATGTCAACATTCTGTTTAATAGTAAGGCATGATTTTATCATTGAATATTCGCACCATAAAGTTGAAGGCTTAACATTTTCGGAACGCTCAGAAAAATAGGCCAGAACAACATTTTCTGTTCTGCTTTTTTCTTAGAGCACCAATCTAAAAATCTACTATATGTCAACTCATATAGTATTTTCGATTTATTAGGAAGAAGATTTGATGATGCTGCATTAGCTATATCTGCTAGCTCAGGTGGAGTACAATGTAATTCTTCATTTTGGTCACCATCTTCGTTATTCATCATTATAAAACAGATTTTTTTTTGTTAAATTCACGACTATTCAGTTAAGCAAACGCAAAAGAATGATTTTATTTTAATATTTGGGGGAAAAAAATATTTCAAGGCCTACTTAGCTTTTATTATTTTTTCAAAATGTGTCTCATTATTTTAAGAAATAATGTTTCATTTAATGTTAAATATTAAAGCATTTTTTGCATTATCATAGAAAAAATGTTGTATTCAACACGTGCAAAAATGTTTATTGCACTTGTTGCATAAAAAACTATTACTTATATTAAACATTATTCTCCTTTCTTTAAGACAAGAGAGTGAGTGCGATATACAGTTTCTTGTAAGAAAAACATACAATTTTGAGATCAAGCAGACTCTGCTTACAATAAGTTTAAGTAATAAATTCCAATATTATTAAAAAAATGAAGTGCGTAATCTTTACACGCTGTTGAAGTAAAACTTCTTTGGCCACTGCAGCACGTATTACTAAAAATATTATTTATAAAATAAAATAGATATATCATATTGAAATTTAGAGTTTCTTTCTAATATTCTTGATAATATAATTTGCAACAATGTGTAATAAAAAGCCATATTTACATGTTTTTTAAAATCTTACAACGTATTACAAATTAAATTTCACGATGAATGCATGTCCACTTAATTTAACAATTGGTACAACAATTGATGCATTTTTCAAAAAATTTAGCAAATTTGTCATAAACCTCTAATTTCATATTTCAATTATGTTAATAATTGAATTGACTTTGTAACACATTATGTAAATATTACTTTTTATTACACATGCTGCAAATTATATTATCATGAATTGCAACTCTAAATTGCAATATGACATATTTATTTTATATTTCATCGTTTTATTAATACCTGCCACAGTAGCCAAAGAAATTTATTTCAACCGCGTGCAAAGATTACACCACTCATTTTTCTATTTAACAAAGCAAATTCAATCAACACAAATATTTTTTCACGCCCGGGAAAGCCCGGGATGCAAAATCTAAACACCATGACCACCGTGACACCACCACGACCATCATGACCACCATGACCACCGTGACCATCATTACCACCATGACCGCCATGAACAATATGACCATCATGACCACCGTGAACACCATGACCATCATGACCACCATGACCACCATGACACACATGAACACCATAACCACCATGACCACTATGACCACCATGACCACCGTGACCACCATGACCACCGTGACCACCATAACCAACATAAACACCATAACCACCATGACCACCGTGACCACCATTACCACCATGACCACCATATCCACTATAACCACCATGACCACCATAACCAACATGACCACCGTGAACACCATGACCACCGTAACCACCATGACCATCGTGACCATAGCCAACATGACCACTATGACCACCATGACCACAATGAAAACAATGACCACCATGACCACCGTGACCACCATGATCGCCATAACCACCGTGAACACCGTGATCACCATTACCACTATGACCACCATGAGCACTATTACCACCATGACTACCATGACCACCGTGACCACAATGACTACTATAACCAGCCTTAAAGAAGTTTTACTTCAAAAAACTAAAACAATTCAAAATATAAATTTAAAAAATTACGAAACTCAATAAAATATTACGAATATTATATTATTAGATATTTAAATCTAAGATCGACACGTCCAACCCATTTAACGTTTAATACGATACTGAATAAGCGTATACAAAATACAATACACATAATCGAATTGTCGCATACTTGCCGAACATAATATTCGTTTGCCTTTTTTACTTCTAGTTTCTTTTTTATTTTATTGTGTTTAAATTTCTACTTAATTTTTTTTGGAATTGTGTGCATGTATATGTTTAAAATTCAAAATCAGACTGTAGTATGATAGAGATGAATATATATAGTTATATATCTGTTCAAATGACTACTTCCGACATTTATATGTGTGTCATAATTGAATTGTATTGTATATTTGCCGAATATTATATTCGTTTTTGATCTTCCGTCGCAAAATTCTTAAAACGCGCCTAAAGAAGTTTTACTTCAAAAAATTTTAAAATGTATAATATTAATTCTCGAATGAATAAGGCATATATTTTTTTTGTTTTAAATAAATCTTAATTTTCAAATATAATTTTAAATTACCTAAAAAAAATTTTTTAGAGGATTTAAATTTTAATTTAGTAACAATTTTTTATAATTCTAAATATTGATTTACATTTTCAAATATGTAGTTATATATTTTTTTATAAATAATTCATAAATTTCAAAAATAATTTTACTATATCTATTTAAACTTTTTCTTTTTTTAATAATAATGGTATTGATAATTTGACATTTCTCAGATGTCTTCGATTTACAATCAACGTGAAATCATTTACATGAATTGAATCATTTACAATACATAAATTTTTTTATTATTTTACAAAAATATTTTCTTTATTATATCATTTTAGGTAGTCACATTCGCCTAAAGATTTTTATTAACTTAAAATTTCGTTATACCGATATTGTAATATCACCACTACAACATGCAACAACAACTAGACAACGCTGAACAAGCTCCACTAGCGAATCCTTCCAGTCGAGGACGCGGAAGGGGAAAACGGAATACTCGTTGATCTGAAAGATCGCAAGCACACCGCTCGGATAGGAATGAAACTACCATTCAACAAGAGGACTTGGACACACGATTAAATGAATTATCTATATTAACTCAAACACGTGCAATCCAGTGCTCCATATCTACCAGAGGGGTTGGTTTTCTAATCACACTGTGCCATACACGGATAATAGCTCAAATGCCAACCGCTGTAATTCCAGTTTTTCCATTATACCGGATCAGTCTGCTTCAACTTCAAATTAAAATTGAGAAAGCTCTATCTGAAAGATCTCTTGTTTGTTCTGTCCTACAAGAAGAAGTTCTTCCAATGACTTTGGACGCTACAAATGTGGGTCTAGCTCCTACTGTAAACCTAGCACCAATTACTATACTTATAAATGCTGTAGGAAATATCACAAAGAATGACATAACATATTATCCGTATTTGCAATCAACATACTGGTCGCCAACAATTGTTTCATTACGCGACTATGTTACAACCGCCGCGAATCCATTAACGCCTCTCCAGGAACGAACTTTAATGGAGAATACATGTTCAATTCCTTTTGCAACATGGGACAACCACATCTTAACTAATCCTGATATGATTATGCCAGCTGATTATGATCCAGCTGCAATGATGGAAGATGCGATGGACGTGAAAGCATTCTATGCCAGAACTACAGCTAAGCTTAGCAAACTTTGGGGATCAATATCCTACACTTCAAAAGGTTCTGCAGCACAGTTAGTGACAGCCAACACTTACGACGTAGAACTTTGCTCCCGCACTGAGGGGCCAAGAAGCTTAATACATGGTTCAGTGTCCGATTTCTACATCCCAATCAAACTTACTGCACCAGAAATTGCAGTTGGGATTTTATCTTTGGTTGGTGAAATCAGAACGCCAGGGCCGGAATTGATACTCCCGTTATTAAATACTTGTCGTAGTAGAGGCTGTGCGTCGCAAGACGTTAACTTTCCATGGCTTGCTGTCGTTAACTATTTAAATTGTTTAACTTAAACTCAATTGGGTACAATTGAATTAAAACTGAACATGGTATTAACGCCATTTTACACAAATATCCATTTCATTCTAATAATATAAAGCTTTTTTTCTGTTTTATTTAAATTGTTTATGCACCATTAATAATAATAATAATAATCTTTATTTCTATCAAAAACAAATTAAAATCGTATACAGTAATTTACAAAAAATTTTTATAACCATACAATAATTAAATAAACTAATGCCAGATAATAATTAAATTTGTAATTGAAATGAAATAAGTAGGAGCATTTTGAAGTAACAAACGAGCACTTGAAGTAAAAGCTCCATAAAAAATGGTAAAAAAAAAATAAAAAATAACCAAAAACAAAATTAAAAAAGTAACAAACAAGCTAAATAACTAATATGTATTAGTAAGTACACGAAAAATACCACACATGAAAATAATAAAAAAATATTAAAAGTAAAGCTCAACATTATTAAGAGAGAATAGCCAAAGTTTTAAGTTTTTCAAAAAAATATTTATAGGATGAAAAGACTTACTAGATACAAGTAGACAATTGTATAAATAGAGAGCCATAAAAACAAAAAAGCGCCTACAATACTCCTTTTTCGTAAAATTCACTACGCAACGATTATTGGTGCGTAAATCATATTTAATAATTGTTTTGATTTTTTTATACCCACATCTAGAATAAAATAACTTTAAAACTTTATAAACATAGAGATAGCGGAACGGAAAAATATTAGACTTTTAAAAAAGTGGAAACGAAGGATCAGTTCGAGATTTGAAGTGTATGACACGCAGAGCAAACTTTTGGGTAGCCAATAAAAGTTTAATATTACTAAAATAGGCACCACCCCAGCAAGTAATTAAGCGAGAATTAAATAGAGAACAGTAAATTTGATTCAACAAATGACGGGGACATATTTCACGTAAAATGTACAACTTCCGTATAGTTCCATATAACTCATTACGTATTTTCTCAATATGAGTGATAAAATTTAGCATATTCTAAGCGAGAATTAAATAAAAAACAGTAAATTTGTTTCAATAAATGACGGGGACATATTTCACGTAAAATGTACAACTTCCGTATAGTTCCATATAACTCATTACGTATTTTCTCAATATGAGGAATAAAATTTAGATTGTTATCCAGAATTAACTCCAAATATTTGAAATAGTTTACTTTTTTAATAACATTGCAACTGCTATCACATTGAATAGATGAACATTTTATTGAATGACATATAAAATCATTAGAAAGAGAGTTACTTTCATCAAAGAAATCAAACGTCATGTAACGTGTTTTAGAACTTAGAACCATGGAATGAATTAATCAAATCATGTTCAATAAATGTCATGTTCTTAAATTAATCAAATCATGTTCAATACATTGTTTGACATTCACCCACGAGTCATAACAATATAAAAGAGCAGTATCATCAACAAAAGCAATTAAAGAACCTTTAAAATTAAATTTACATAAGGAGTTAATATAGATGAGAAATAAAATTGGCCCAAGAACAGAACCTTGAGGAACACCAGCAGATATAGTTTTATATTGACTAAAAGTACCATTAATTTTAACACATTGAACACGATTAGATAAATATGACCACAACAAATCTAGCACAATTCCTCTGAAACCAGCAGACCTTAATTTTTCAAATAATAAAATATAATCGATAGTATCAAAAGCTTTAGTAATATCAATAAATAATGCAGCTCCCCTTTTACCTATATTTAATTCATCATATAGCGGGGACAAAAAGTCAATCAGAGCAGACTCAGAGCTTAGACCCTCACGATACCCATACTGTAAGCTACTTAGAAATTTAGTTTTGACTAAAAATGATAAAATTCTCGGCTTCATTAATTTTACAAGCAATTTAGAGAAAACCGATAAGAGCGAAATTGGCCTATAATTAGAAATATTCGTTGAGTCACCACTTTTGAACAGAGGAACTATCACTGATTTTTTCATTTCAGAAGGAAAAATCCCTGAACAAAAGCTCATATTAAATATAAAGGAAAGCGGTGAGCTAATGCAGTGTGAAATAATTTTAATCAGAGAATTTGAAATATTATCATGACCAGTAGAATAAGAGGAATCTAAGCTATTTATGATAGTTTCAATTTCAGAAGTAGAAATCGGAGATAAAAAGCGCAAGTAGAAGATTCATATTTATATGAATAAACCATATTGTCAATTGTAGCTTGAGAATTATGAACTGATGTAATATTTTCTTTTTTGAGTTTATCAGGTATATCAATAAAAAAATTATTAAATAAGTCACATACAACGGGTATATCATTACAAAGGGTGCCATTACTATCCAAAATATTATACGATTTAGGTTGCGTTACCTTTTCCTTAATTATACAATTAACTGTTTCCCACTGTTTTTTAGGATTATTCCTGTATTTATTAAACAGATTGTTGTAATAAAATGACTTCACTTTTAATTAAGGCAGAACACTTTTTTTTATATTCAAAATATCTTGAAGCTAAGTTAACATTTAGAGGGTGTTGTTTGTGCTTTTTATAAAGGAGATTCTTCAATTTTATGACATTGAATAGATTATCTGACATCCATTCTTTAATTTTTTTTATTGGCTGCTTAAAAGATTTTCTTGAGCTATTAATATGCTTCTGCAAGGTAGAAATAAAATCATTATATGCATCATTAACATTATTAGCAGAGAAACAACTATACCAAGTCTCAGAAGCAAGTTTAGTAGACAATGATGTATAATTAATTTTAGTATAAAGTACAGGCTTATTAATATTATCATATTTACTAGTCATTTCAAACTCTAAACATAACATAGTGGCGCAATGATCCGTAATATCAGAGTCGAAAGATACATATATACACTTTAGATACATATATACACTTAGAATTAAAATTTTTTCTTACAAAAAAATGATCAATACAAGTGGAAGATATAGGCCTCGTAACTTTATTTACTAGAGATTTTAGACCATGTGAAGCCATTAATGCAAGCTTGAGAATTTAAATCTAAAATATTAATATTTATATCACCTAAAACCTGTAAGTTTTTATTTTTGATAGATGAAAGCACAGTATTAATCTCTTCTAAAAAAGCGGTAACAGGACAGCGATGAAGTCTATATAAACAAATGGCCGTAAACTGTTCTTTATTTAAAACGTAGTCAACCTGAATACAATCAAAACTTTTTATCACTATATTTTTAACCGAACAATGAATAGAATCATGAATATAAGCCGCGCGACACCAGCATTTTGATTGCTATAGTTACATTTAGCAAACAAATTATAATTATTAATATTATTGCTACTAATTTCAATATCATCAATCCAAATTTCACTTAAAAATATTAGCAGAGGTTTAGTTTTAAAATTTTCAATATGACATAAAAATTCATTTAGATTTTTACGCATACTTCGAATGTTTTGATGAATTATAAAATTACCGTTAAAATACAATTACTATCTGGCATTAAATTTAAGCAATACAAAATCAATTACACCACTAGTATTAACATTCCAATAGATGAAAAGAGTTATTAGTCCAGTCATTTTAGCATAAAAAAGGGGTCAACCTCGGAATGAGAGATAATAAGCTGAATTTGTGTATATACCTTTATTTTGGCGTTCTAAACGTTGTCTCAAAAGTCTCATAAAATCTCGTGTCTGCGTCGTAAGATATTCAAGGTCAAAGGTACAAAACAACAGCCCTGGTTAAACATTCCAATTCAAACCTATTGAATCCTATTAAATCCAATATAATTTCAATAGGATTAAATCGGATTGAATTGGTTTAATAGGAAGACTTCGATCTACCAATTAAAATTCAATCGGAATGAATGGGATTCAACAGGAAAAGAGGTTCTGTAGGATTCTAATGGAAATTTCCAATTAAATTTCAATCGGAAATCAAGAGATTCAATAGGAAAAACGAACTTAGAAAAAAATTAAACAATCTTATGAATTTAACTGGATTTAATTGGAAAAGATTTAATAGGAATGAATAGGATTAATCGGAATTCTGCAATGGAAATTTCCAATTAATTCCTATTTATATACATTTTCTATCCATTCCGGTTGAAAAATAAAATAGAGATATTTAACAGAAATGAATAGGATTGTATTGGAAATAGATTTTTTGAATAGGAATTAATTGAAAATTCCCAATGCAGAATTCCGATTGATAAAATTCATTTTTTTCAATTGGAATGTTTAACCAGGGAGTTTTTCGCTATTATCTCGGTTTCTATTGCTCCAATGATGTTAACATATAATATAAAAATTGTAGAACATAAAATTTGCGACAAATTTTATTTGAAACATTTTTTCATGCGCTCAACCATTATTGTGATAGAGAGCGGTGAACGCTCAGCGCTCTGCCATACGTACTGTAAGGCAAGGCAAACTGTGAATATCTGTGAATATTACCTTTAATTTTTTAAGAATTCTCGTTTCCAATTTCGGCAACGACGAACGTACAATTTTGAAAATTATGGCTGATTTACGTGTTTTATATGTGAAAAGCCACTTTCAAAAGGTGATTTTGTTAATGTAGTGCGTGGCTTTAAAATAAAAAAATGCTAGTATTGAAAGAAACGACGGTCACATAGAATTTTAAAATATTTTAACTTCTGTCAATGTGCATTTTGAGTGTCGAAATGTTTACATCAGTAAAACTTCCATAGCTGCCTCGAAACGAAGTAGAAGAAGATCAACCTTTACCATCACCTAATGTACCTCGTAAAAAAGGAAAGGAAGTGTTTGATTTAAAAAAATTGTGTTTACTTTGTTGTCAAACAGCAAATGCAGCAGCAAAGTCAAGAAAAATAGAAAATGATTCAAAGCCTTCTATCGCAAAAACGGGGCTGCGCATGAAAAAACGCGCATGAAAAAATGATTAAAATAAAATTTGTCGAAAATTTTATGCCCTACGATTTTTACAATATATACACATCATTGGAGCAATCGATACCGAGATAATCGTGAAAAACTGTTTTTTTACCTTTGACCTTGAATAACGACGCAGACACGAGATTTTATGAGACTTTTGAGACAACTTTTAGATCGCCAAAACGAAGGCATATACAAAAATTCAGCTTATTATCTCTTATTCCGAGGTTAATCGCTAAAATGACGGGACTATATATTATAATGAATAGAAACCAACAAAAATCCATACTTCAAACATCACAAACATGCTAATAGCATTGTTATTATGCAAAAATATATTTAGTTGATTAAACTTAATCATGATGATAAAGAAAACCATATCGAAGGTTGAAAAAAAGTTATTAATCATTAATGTTTTTCGAGTAATATGACGTTCTCTGTTGTGCTAACTTAGCTTTTTCAATATGTACGGAGCATTGCATAGTACCAGCTTGATGATTTACATCATAATTATGTCGATAGTTTTCATTAGAACTAACACAATTGATACACTTATAGTGTATTCTTTTCGGCTGTACCGAACAAGTTCCAACAACGAATTATCGAATTTTGTATTCTTTTCGAATGAATTTCAATACAAAAAAATAATTCGGTGTTGGAACTGTACTGAAATTTGTTCGGTACAGCCGAAAAGAATACACTATTAAATTTATCTGCTGAACAGGAATTGGTATGATGCTTGTCACAACATTTACCACAAACAACATCAGCCTTGCATTCAATCGATTTATGGTGATATTTCTGACACCTAAAACATCTTATTATGAAGAAAGCTTCTTTGATATAAACAGATTTCCAGTCCACCGTTACATATTTGCCAATTACTTTTGCGAAAGTAGATTCAGATACTTCAAGAATGTAACACCAATTTTTAGAGTGCATGTTTTGTCTTTTAAACATCAATTTAAAATAATCCACACCATCTTTAAGAAAATAATTACAATTTATTAGCTGACTAATTAACTGATGTTCATCGTACTCTTCATTAATATGATTAATAATGATTCTAGGTAATCTTGGCTTAGTAATATAAACATTGTATATATTCATTACCCAATTTAGACATAATTTCACATTTAAGTTTTTCACAACTATTATCATCAGTAGTAATAATAGCCAAACCACCCTTACTAATATTTTTAACGGAAGATATTACAATGTTAATTTCAGCAGGTGAAACTTATTTGTAAAAGAATTTCAGTTTCATCACTTTTAGCATCTTGCTTTAAAGGCTTAATAATTACAGCAGGAGAAGTTTTTTTATAATTTTTTTCAAAAGCCTTAGATTTATCCAATAATGGCCATTTAGTTACATTGGCATAAGACATAACATTATTACCCATCATATTTGTGTAAGAAGCATTTTTAAACTCATTTAATTTAATTATTATAAGTACAATCAGCGTTGCCACCATGGATACATTTGTATCCATTTGGATACATTATTTAAAAAATTTACTAAATGGATACTGGATACAAAAAACTCACAAAACTGCTAGAATGGATACAATTTATTCGCAAGGAAAACATTCTGCTTAAAACGCATTTTAACTGTTTGGTTTTCCAAAAACTTTGAAAATGTTCATAAAATTTGTTACATTGTTCGTTTATTCTCTTTTAGTAGGTCGATACCGCCACGAATCACGTAAAATTTTTTCTGATTAAAACAAGTAAGGTTTAATTAGGGGATTCCAAAACTGGTTTCAGAATTGAAAAATTCCTATTATTCATCCAGTTATTTGAGTTTAACTATTCACAATTTCTCCCATATAAAAATTAACCCCCCGATCACCTAGATCATATTAAATTGGTTTTCAGATTAGTTGAATAACAACTAATTGTAATGATTCTACCACATTGAGAATGTGTACGTAAAATAATGGATATCATTAACTTACCATACTTAATGGAATAGTAGCGTCTTGAGAATAAATCGAAATAAATCAAATAACCATGTTACATTTTTTTAAAAAAAAGTGGATACATTTGGATACTCTTTTTTTTATAGAATTGGATACATTTTTATTTTTTTGAGTGGCAACGCCGAGTACAATCTAATAGAATATTTGAAGATGTCACGAATTATTGATGATAAGCAGTATGGTTTTAGTAGAAGTCATGCAACAGTTGATCTGTTTTTGATACAGCGTGGCATAGAAATATCATAGCTAAATTAAAATCTTATGCCATAGATCATCTTACTGTCTCATGAATTTATAGTTTTCTTACAGGTCGCCAATTTTATGTTAATTTAGATAGCATTACATCCAATGTTTTCACAACGAATGCTGGTGATCTCAAGGCTCTGCACTCTCACCAACCTTGTTTCTTCTATACATTAATGACTTACGTATTTCTACAGTGCACCCAATTCATAGTTTTGCTGATGACAGGACATTGCATGAATCACATGCATCTCCTAAATTTCGATCTCATACTGCAGTCACCACTGATAGAGCGCTGCTAATTGATTCTATCAACAAAGACCTGGATCGTAAAACGGAATGGGCGATCGTAATCTTGTTTCATTTAACCCAATCAAAACTAACACTATGTCGTCTTTCACGAATAGAGTGACATAAAAACTTCCCTATTAAGATAAACCATGAGGAGTTGTGTGAGGTTGAATCAGTTAGACTTCTTGGAGTGGACATTGAAAATAACCTGAAATGGAATAAACATGTGTTCAAACATCTCTAAATATGCAATGCAAAAATTACGATTCTTGAGCGATGTAAAAAGTTTTTCAATTCCGATCAAATTTTGCTGATCTATAAATCATTTATTTGTCCATATATGGAATACTGCTGTCATGTTTGTGGAAGTGCTTATATCAGTCAACAACCAAATGTCTAGCTAGACTCTGTAGAGAGAAAAGCAATACGGTTGATTTGTAATACTGAACTAACGTATCAGCTTGATTCACTCCAGCTCCGAAGAAATGTGGCTGAATTTTCAATCTACTATAAATATACCTTTAGCGAGCTCTCCTCTAAGGAAATTGAAAATATCCTTCCAACGTGTGCGCAGTACAATCGACAAACAAGAGCTTCCGAGTTATCCCATCCATTTGTAGTCCAAATACCTCTTTATAGAACTGTGTCCTTCCAGAACGATTGTTTCAATGTCCATCGTCATTTAAAACAATTAGTATAGTTATCCCCATATCCTCATACTTTCCATTTTGCTCATCTCATTCCTTTCTTTAGAGCGTAATTCTATATTACTTCGGTCTGAAAGACCTAAGTATTACATTCATGAGCTCAAAGTGAAATTCTTACCCCCACTTTTTTTGGCATTTCTCGACGTTTTAGGACCTACTGATTCTAAAAAAGCAAAAAAAAAAAAAATGTGTGTCTGTCTGCCGGCCGTCCGTCACAACCGACGAAATCTAGAAAACCGCTGAACGGATTTCAAAATTTTTTTTTTCTAAAAATAGGTTTACTCAATGGAAAGAGCCGAAAGGACGATGTGTTTGATAACTGTACCGGAAGTGTGTCAAAAAAATCGTCAAGTGTGTCAAAACAAGGAAATTTGCATATTTTTTGGTTAAAAAACGTTCATTTTAAGTGATTACGAGTAGAAACATTGAATTTGGAGAAATCTTGATGGTCGGGATTGGTATGTGAGACCAAAATCTAGATTATTGCATTATAAGTTTGTCAAAAAAATGTTGTCAAGTGTGTCAAAAGAAAGATTTTTATTTACTTTTTTACCTAATTTTTTGGAAAAAAAATAAAATTATTGTTTGTTTGTAATGAGTTTTATTATTATTATTGAGAATTATGGCATTATAAGTTTGTCAAAAAAATGTTGTCAAGTGTGTCAAAAGAGAGATTTTTTTTTATTTTTACCCAATTTTTTGGAAAAAATAAAATTGTTTGAAATGAAATTTTATTATTATTATTGAGAATTATGGCATTATAAGTTTGTCAAAAAATAATGTCAAGTGTGTCAAAAAATAATTTCATTTATTTTTTAGCCAATTTTTTGGAAAAAAATTGCTGTTTTTATGACGTAAATATAATTGAAAATGAAATTGGACATGGACATTTTTGAATTTGTTATAGTTTTTGAAATATTTTTGGAATTTTGAAAAGTTTGTATTTTTGATTTTGTAATAATTTTTGCATTATTTTTAGAATTTCTGAAAAAGTTTTAATTTTTGATTTCGTAAGAATTTTTGGAATATTTTAAGAATTTTGAAAAATTTTTAATTTTTGATTTTATTATAATTTTTGGAATTTTGAAAAAATTTTCAACTTTTGATTTTGTAATAATTTTTGCAATATTTTTAGAATTTCGGAAAAAGTTTGCATTTTTAAGAATTTTTGGATTATAATTGGAATTTAGAAAAAGTTTCAATATTTGATTTCATTCTAATTTTTGGAATATTTTTGGAATTTTGAAAAAGGTTTCCATTTTTGATTTTGTTATAATTTTTGCAATATTTTTAGAATTTGGAAAAAAAATAGAATTTTTGAATTTTATATGGATATATATTTAGAATTTTGAAAAAAGCTTCATATTTTGATTTTGTAAGAATTTTTGGAATATTTTTAGAATTTTGAAAAATTTTAAATTTTTGATTTTATTATAATTTTGAAAAAAGTTTTAATTTTTGATTTTGTAATAATTTTTGCAATATTTTTAGAATTTTGGAAAAGTTTGAATTTTTAAGAATTTTTGGAATATTATCGGAATTTAGAAAAAGTTTAAATATTTGATTTCATTCTAGTTTTTGGAATATTTTTGGCATTTTGAAAAAGTTTGATTTTATATAATTTAACAAAATTTTTGGATTTGGATTATAATTTTCCGGCAACGTATTGATATTTCGTGTTAGTTTTGTAATAAGTTTTTAAACAGATATAAAAAATACTTGTACGTTAACAAAGAGTTATGTTTTTATTATACATCGCTGCCCAAAACTAAAAACCATGTCCTCGTGAAAGTTTTTTGCCGAAAACTATATCAAAATCCTTTACCCAGACCGAAGTCTTGATATCTCAGAGCTGTGAGATTTCAGCCCCTCCATATTTATACTTTTTGTGTTATGACTTCGAAGGCGCAACAAATTATAAATTGAGTGTTGTTTGTTTAGTTTATTCAATTGAAAATAAACTGAAAATTATCAAGACTAGTCACAAATACTTAAAAAATGATAACACAATGCAAAACAAAATATTAAATCCGGTTTATGTTTGAATTTGAATGGTTGGTAATCACAAAACATAAATTCCATCATTTTATTGATTTATAAATAAGAAACTTCTTAAAGTACAAAAAAGACATTATTAAACATATTATCTTAAATGTAATTCTTATTAATTAATTGTAAGTGGATCTTGAATTTGTCCAATAAATAATAACGTATTTGTTTGCTTTTCAACAATTAAGTAAAGGAAAGGACGATTTGCTAGAAATTTAGGTGGTGATTGTTTGTTACCGATGATACCAATAGTAACTGCTGATGCAAATGTACCTTCTTCATTTACTTTTATTTCAACATTATGAATTAATTGTGCTAAATAGGTGTTTGCACGGCACATTCGAGTAAGACTTGCGAAATCTGGTTGGAACAGATCAAGTAATCCCATCGCTTCTAAACTTGGATGTAAATTCAATTGAGATTTGACGGAGAATCTTGGTAAATAAACATCAACCTCTTCACCTTCGTAATCCACTTCGGCTGTATACAAAGCAGTAAACATCTCCGTTAGTGATACTTGTTTTAAGTTTTCTATAACCTTCCCTAATGAAACCCCTTTACGCGGCAGAATTACGATCATACTCAAAGAACCGGAACCATATGGTAGTTCTACCAAATAAGAATCTAATTCCTTCATTGCTGTATATGGAAATGAATTCTTTTGAAACATCATGTTAACGGGAGCTATCGCATTATTATCTTCATCATAGAACATTTGTTCGGTTGTTAATGATCTGTTAAACGGTGCCTAAAAAAAATTATTAAATTTACGTTAGTATGAAAAATATCTTATCTCATCAAATTTATTTACCTTCCATTGTGAATCGAAGATAATTGCGGATGCCATCAGCATTTGTCCCTCCTTAAGATCTTTTTCGGTTATAACTGAGGTTAATCTTCCATTCGATTTAATTTTTAAATAATTTTCTACATCAAATAATGCTTGCCGGGGATTAGAAAAATCTGTTGCAATTAAATCTGCTTTATAGCCACTACTCAATTTATCTTTGAAATCGGTTTCAATTTTTAATTTTCTATCGAACATAAACAATTGAGCTGTTATTATTTCAGTTGCTGATGAATTGATTCTGTAAATAATTAGATCAACAATTTTTCTATTAGGAAAATTAATAAAAATAATTAAAACATATTAGGCAGCCATTTTGTTGATAAATAATCAAAAATCAAAATGGTGTTTTACATAGAGAAATAATAAACTTTACATACTAGAAAATATAACTCTTTATTTTTTATTTCAACTATAAACTAAATAATTTCATATTTTACAAATTTAGGATGACTTTTAACACGAATACTGAACTAGGTCAAAAAATGAAGCAAAAAATTTCTAACCCGAATTGTTTTCTAACAATTAAAATTTTTCGTTTAATTTATTGTATTTGGATCTTGAATTTGTCCAATAAACAACAAAGTATTTGTTTGTTTTTCTACAATTATATAGAGGAATGGACGATTTGCTACGAATTTCGATGGGGTTGCCTTCATAGTAAGTCCAGCAACAGTAGCTGCAGATGCATGCGTTCCTTCCTCATTTACTCTTATCTCAACGTTATGTATTAAACTAGATATAAATGTTGGTATGCGAGAGATTTTTGTTAAGTCTGCAAATTCTGGTTGAAAAAGATCCAACAATCCCATTTCTTCTAAACTTCCTTGTAAACTTAATTCAGATTTTACTGAAAATTTTGGTAAATATACTTCAACTTCTTCATCTTCGTAATCTTTTTCAGCTTTATACAATGCATCGAACATTTGAGTAAGTGACACTGATTTTACTTTATCAATTACTCCACTTAATGTAGCACCTTTACGAGGTAGTATCACGATCATACTTAATGACCCTTCCCCATACGGTAGTTCTACTAAGAGAGAATCTAATTCAGGCATTGCGGTAAATGGGAAAACACCTGATTGATGCATCATGTTAACACGGCCAACCACGTTGTTGCTTTCATCGTAGAATGACTCTTCTTTTGTGAACGAACTGTTAAATGGGGACTAAAAAAGATAATATTTTTATTTTAAAAAAATTCAATTATTGTATAATCTCATATTTGCCTTCCATCGTGAGTCAAATATAATAGCTGAGAGCATTAGTATTTGTGCATCATGAAGATCTTTTTCAGTAATAACTTGAGCTAGTTTACCATTTGATTTACGTTTTAAAAAACCGTTGACGTCATTTAGTGCTAGAGCAGGCATTGAGAAATCAGTAGCAACAGCTTCTGCTTCATATCCAGATCGTAACTTTTCTATGAATGTTGGTTCAATTTGTATTTTACGATCGAATATTAATAACTGAGCTGTCACTATTTCGGTGAATGTTGAATTATATCTGAAAATAAAATTATCCTGCTTATAAATCAGACTTTTTTTTGAATAGCTCAACAGAATACAATCTGATTTGTTACAACTATAGAGACATATAATTACAATATTTATAAATCTAAAAACACCTTACCTAAACACCATTGACAATAAATTACACTTGCACAAAGTTTTACGTTAGTTTGAAATTATTTCAATACCATCTAGTTAAAAGCTTTTCTAGTCTACGATTACAGTTAATAGTTTACACGCTTTTTTGCATTTCTTTGTTGATCTGCTCGTTTACATGTTCTTCAAAAGATGAAGAGTTAAATCAAACTCTTTCAAAGGAATTGAATCACTTCGAATTAAACTAATTTGATGAGAAAATGGTTAATTTTGTAATTGAAATATTACACGTTTTTTGTTATAAATTGAAATATGGGGTGAATGTTGGTTAGCTTGTTTACAATGAATATGATCTATTTTATTAGATAAATATAAAATCGAAAGATATGTTTATAAGAATCGGAAATATTTGTAGTATTGCAAATTTATATTCGATAGTGATATACTTTTCGTTACGTTTCGTTTTCTACGATGATAACATTACCTAGGTACCAGTAGCGTATTCAAATTATTATGCATAAGTGCTAAAAATCGAAATCACATTGCAGTAAATAATGGACGTGTTTTAAAAAATACAATTTTTCAAATGTAAAGAATAATTGCGCTCGATATAGCCTTCTCTATTAATTGCCTTTCAATCAAATAATTCAAATATATGTAGAACACATCAAATAACAAACATGTATCATAGTAACTTCAAATCGATTTACGACAAGCAAAATAACAGTCATGGCATTTTTGCTCAAATTAATTTTGAAATAATATATTATATAAAACAGTAGATGAAATTAGATTCATATGTATGATTCTAGTTTGATCTTACAAAATGAAGATTGTGAAACTCGTACAAAATACTAATATCCACTTGTATGGTTTTAAAGCACTCGGTTATGCTCGTCCTTTAAATTTCTAAACTCGTAGGCTATTAGTATCATTCTGTGCTTGTTTTACAATATACTTTTACAAAAAGGACGAAAAAAAGTCAAACGTATTTCAGTTTGAATAAGCTAATTTGAGTAAAATAGAAGTTATACTATTACCATTAATATTTTATACAATTAACATGATATGAAGATACATTATTTACACTTTTTGGTATAAAATATGAATAGCAATCGTAAGAATTCCCAAATGTCGTTTATTAAGATCAAATTAAAACTTCTACTTAATGTAATAATACAGGAATAGAAACTCCAAAACCATACATAAAGTAATAAAAATATTTTAATTTAGAACTTTTACTTACTTTAAAAACTTTTGAATTTGTCTAAATGGTTCTTGGACATGACTTAGATCATTTGGAAGTCCCAAAACATTAATCAATTGATTATAAGTATCACCATTTGCTCCCTCTGTTATCAAAATTAACAATGACCAAATTGAAAACGGTGAAATAATAAAATTAAAACGTGGTTGCTTTCCCTGCACTAATTTTAATGAACGCTAAAATTTTTAAAAATAATTAATTAATTTATAAATCATAACTAAATAATTTAATTTCCTTACATGAAATAATTCCAATGCGAATCGTTCCTGTCCCATTGATATTTGTTCATTTGGTTGTGGTCCATTTATATCTATATTTAAACGTGACCGCAAATTATCCTTATTGTTTTGTGCATATGATATAGATAATATACTACTAACTATTATGAACAAACATATGTTGGAGAACTCTAGAAATATAAAAAAAAATTATTTATTAAAAACATAAGTAGTTATAAAAATGTGGGTTTTCTGCTGCCATTTCTCTTGCATGTTCTGGCTGCAGATCTCTTGAATCGAAATTTTGATAAAACTACATTCATTCTTCGAAACATAATGCAAATAAAGCTTATTGTTTTTTAAGCGAAATCGAACCGAATTCAGACCACATTTGCCTTAAACGACTGTTAAGGCATTCTGTACTTATAAGGTTCTATTTACATCTAGTTTTTTGCTTATGCTATTGTAACCATAATTGGGTCACAAATTATTTTTTAATTTGTGGTTGAAAAGTGCCTTTTTGTATATCTGATTCACCCTGTTGGTTTGAGTTAATTGAATTTAATATGGTTTACGAACGTAACAACAACAAAAAAATAAAAACTTGATTTCAAATAACTTGGTACAAAAAACAATGCAGAACGTACCGTAAAATACATAGCCTACGTGATTACATAAGAGAAAGTTTTTTTCTTTGTTTTCCTTTAGAACAATTTAATAATAGCGCGTGCATATTTTAACTGGTCTACTTATCTATGCCTTAGATTCCCCACGCCCCACTATGAGCTTTAGTCGGCTATCCAGATCACTTTTGGCCTCCATAGATATCTTACAGTATTATGGCTAGTTGACATGAATACAGTTGGCGCCCAAGACTGGTTTTTTTCTATTAATTCAGTAATAACTTAATACTCGCGTAATTTAATCAAATATCATAATCATCTTATTGTAGTAAAGATATTCACTCTCAATGTTTTGAGTTTTTTTTTATGAGCTTGATTATTGGTTTCTCTTCTTATGATTATTATTCTAGATTACACCTTATGTGTTTTGAGTTCTAAAGGTGTTTAATATATACAAATCCCGTCAAAATCAAAGTAATATTTAATTTTCGATGAATGTATCCTCATTTAAAGTACCTGGCGACAAATATCTTTCCAGAACAAATGTCGTTCCAGAACAACATATGCAAAATCTTCTCACATCTCGTTAAAATTACTCCAATTTAAATAACCCCCATCGTTCAGGTTTTAAACCTTATTCAAACTCTAGGGCAGAGATTCAAGAAGTTGACATTGTCGGTGATAAAACGTTTCAACAACCTATACATTGGGATTGAGCAGCATTTACCAAATATGACGTCCAGAATCGAAGAGACGTCTGGTTTTTCGTCACCAAACCTTTCAAGTACATAGTAAACTAAATCAGGTGGTATTTTCAAAAGCCCTATTCGATAAAGTAAAGTGTTGGAATTGTGGTATAAATGGTCATTTTTATTATAGATGTGTTAATGAACCCCAACACGTATTCTGTCGTGGTTGTGGTTAATCTGATATACTTTTTGAGTAAAGTATTAAGTGTCAGGGAAACTTGAAGAAGGAGGAATTCAAACTTCCCTCAGTCATTATCAGACCCCGTTTCCACAAGTTATGAAGAAAGAGGAAGCGTCTAATACCAATCCAGATTTTTGAAAAAATCAAATGATGAACTCGTCGCCTTCTTTGATTCACTCTTTTCAATATGTGTCAAACTAATTGCCTGATCAATATAAGCCTTTGTTTAATTCAAATGATGTACCTGTGAATTCCAGTTTTGACTTTAAAGGTAAAAGCAGTAAGCTTCGTAATATTAAATACTTCAATATTAAATACTTCAAGCGTAAGATTTAAAAAACAGTGGTTGCAGCTCATATATTGATACCTCTGAAGATCCGCAGGATAAGCGTCTTTATACCGAAGTATATATTGCTGGTGTTTCAGGCAAAGGATTACTCGATAGTGGTGCCAGTATAACAGTCTTGGGGCAAGGTTCAGCAAATTTTATATCGAACCCAGGTGTTTGATTTTTTAACCAACCTACTTCTTTCTCTTCCTATACAACGTCTGGAGAGAATAATCGAGTCATCGGTCATATGCGTGCATTAGTTTCATTTGCAAATAAACAAAAGATCATGAGGATTTTTATAGCGCCTGGTTTAAAACAACAACCTAGGGAGTGACTATGTTCTGTATTTTTCCCTATGATGTTGGGGCAGATTTGAGTTTACATATTCCTTCAATCACCCCTTCGCCTGATAATCACATGCTTTCGAAAATAGATACCGATAAACTCTTGAACGTTGTTCATTCATTTCCTAGCTTTAATACCCTGGGTTTAGAATGGACGCACCTTCTCATTCACGTTATCGACGTAGGTCAAGCCAGATCTGTGAAACAAAGATTTTATCCAGTCCCACCGATTCTACAAAAAGAATTATACGACGAAATAGATCGTATGTTGGCACTGGAAGTAATTAAATTCTATAGTTCATGGAATAATCCTGTAACTATGTTAAAAAAATCAAATAGCAAGAAACGGTTTTGTTTGGATGCTCGTCGATTATAGACCAGGGTCGATAATTTTTGAAAACAAGACAAATAATAGTAGGATGAAACCCATTAGAAAAGGAGGAGAATATTATAAAAATGAAAGGAAAAATAATTTACGGCGATCTGAGGTCGGGAAGGGGAAGGGGTGAGGCAAAGGCAAGGTTTATTGGCAAAGTTGTAGGTAATGAAAAGGTCTAAAACTTTTGTATCAACACTTTTTTCACATAACCTCAAAATTTATGTGAAAAATTCAAAAAACCAAGTTTTTGCGTTTTTATTTTTATATCTTTTACAAAAATTTTTTTTTCACGAAATTTGGTGAAAACTTGCCTTTTTATGTCTCACATACGCTGTAATTTATTTGATTTGAAATATTTATTTTTTCACCTTATTTTGAATTCATATCGTAAAAGCACCCTAATTTTCAATCGAAAACTCACCCGTCAAAATATCAGCTTTTTTCAAAAGTTGGTATGCTTGGTTATGTGAAAAAAGTGTTGATGCAAAAGTTTTAGACCTTTTTATTACCTACAACTTTGCCATTAAACTTTTTTCCATAGGACTTTTAGTTTTGCCGGGAATCGAGATAAACCGTTTTTTACCCTTAAAAACTCACTCCTTCCCCTTCCCGACTTCAGATCGCCCGTAAATTATTTTTCCTTTCATTTTTATAATATTCTACTCCTTTTCTAATGGTTTTCATCCTACTATTATTTTTTTCACTTTTTATTATTTTTAAAGGCTTCTAACCTGGTCTATTAAACGATGTAACCGTTAAAGATGCGTATGGGCTCCATATAGTAGACGGACTTCTAAGTAGACTTAACGATACTCTCTTCATTTCGGCCATAGACTTGAAATACGCGTTTTGGAAAATCCCTTTAAACTTACAGTCCAAGGTAGGCCATTATACCAGTTCAAAGTTATACTCCTTAGACTGCGTGATGCGCCACAGACGATAGTAAGCTGATAACAAAGTAATTCCTCACCATCTGCATGACCCGGCATTCGTGTTTCTTGCCGATTCACTTGTTATTTCGGCAACACTAGAACAACATTTTATTCGACTTGCAGAGGTAGCTAACCAATTGGAATCTTGGTTATGTAGTTGGCGGGGAATGCTTACAAGTCAATATGGGTAAACTGGAAGCTGTTACACCTATTCCTATTCCAAAAACTCCTCGTCACTTCCGGCGATTTCTCGGAGTCAGGGTGGTATGCCCGTTTTATACCAAAATAGACCACGTTAGTGATACCTCTAACAGACCTTTTAGGAAAAGATGAATTTCTATGGACTCCCGATTGCCAAAACGCTTTAACATATCAAAAACCGTTTAACGCCAGCCCCCATATTGGTACACCCCATCTTTAAAAGGACCTTTTATTTACAATCCGATGCGTCGTAAATACTATACCATATAGGAAGTGTGATCTTTCAAAAGGATGATTTGGGATCTGATCATCCCATTGCATATTGTTCAAAGAAACTGAATAGATCTCAAAGAAATTCGAGTACTACTGAGTTAGAGTGTTACGCCTTCTTCGCTAGCATTAAAAAATTTCGGGCGTACATTGAGAGTTACGATTCTAGTTTGCAGTGGTTAAATAAATAAAAAGACTTGTCTGGAAGATCAGGTGGTATTGAGGCACGTTGGAGCCTGAAACTTCAGAGATTCAGCTTTCAAATTCAACACAGAAGAGGAAAGGAAAACGTTGTTCCAGACATCTTATCGCGAATGTTTTCGGATGAGCTCTTACCCGAAGATGAAGTTGCCGAAATCTCTCTCTATGATGACGCATACCGTAGTTCTGAATATCTGAGCCTAATTGATCAGGTTGAAAAAAATTCAAAGAGATAATCTAGTGATTAAAAGTGGCAAAGTTTAAATTAAAGTTGGAAGAAGACCTGATGCAACTTTAAATCTTTACCGTTTGTATGTTCCTATAGTGATTTAATTCCCGTTTTGTTAACCTCCAACCATGACTCTCCTTCGGCTAGTCACTTGGGCATTGAGAAAACTTAATAACGAATCAGGCAATTATACAATTGGCCTAAAATGTTTAAAACCATAGAAAATTTCATGAATGTAAAAGCTCAAAACACCAAACTTTAGTTTAAGACCTCGTATGGGAAGCTTTGCACTGCCTACTGTTCCTCTTCAACGCATTTTTGTGGATTTTCTAGAACCGTACCCAAGGAGCAAATTTGTTTTTAGCTACGTGATGATGATCTTGGTTCATTTGACAAAGTTTTCTATTCTTGAACCTCTTCGAACGATTACGATTACTTCAGAAACAATACAAACTCCAAAGAAAAGAATATTTTTTATTTTTGGCGTCCCTGAATTTGTTATAAGCGATAATGGACCACATTTATTTGTGAAAATTTTAAAACTTTTTTGGCCAAGTTCAGTATAACGCACGTTAGTACTTCGAAGTATTGTCGACAGTTTAATTCTTCAGAACGAGTTAACCGCACTATTGTGGCGCCATCCGATCTTATCTACTTATCCTCAACTCAAACGACTGGGGATGTACATCTGGACGAAAAAAGTCGTGCTATACGTTCCTCATATCACTCGTTCATCGGAACCAGACATGATAGAGCTCTTTTTGGACGTCACATGTTAACCAATGGTGAACAGTACAACATCTTACGGTAGCTTGAATCTTTAGGTGAAGCAGATGTAGACGTTGTTAGTTCTGAAATAAGCTTTGAGAAGATAAGAAGTGAGATTCACCTTACGCATCAAAAGCCGTAATTTTTCGGTTGGCCAGGCGGTTTACGTGAGAAATTTCGTCCGAATCGATGCTATACAACGCTTTTCGGCGAAACTCGCTCCCAAGTTTCTTAAAGCTCTTATTGTTGAAAGAATTGCTAACGTGGCTTACAAATGTGTTGACGAAAGTGGCAAGGACATGGGAATTTATCACGTGAAGGATATTCTGTAACGTCTTTTATGCTTGTTGAAATAATTTTGTTTATCTAAAAATCTTTCTATCTTTATCTTCCTTGAGCTATAAATTTGTATGCCCGATTTTTTGAGACACCTACAGGGTCATGTGGCAGCCCACAATCTGCAACCCTAATTTTGGGTCACAAATTATTTTTCATATTTGTGGTTGAAAAATTCCTTTTTGTATATCTGATTCACCCTGTTCGTTTGAGTTAATTGAATTTAACATGGTTTACGAACGTAACAAAAACAAAAAAATAAAAACTTGATTTCAAATAACTTGGTACAAAACGATGAACGCGTAAAATCCATGGCCTACGAGATTACATAAGATAATGTTTTTTTGAATGTTTTCGTTTATAGAACATTATAGTCGTAGCGTGTGCATATTTTAAGTGGTCTACGTAAATTTATATATGCATTAGATCTCCGACGCTCCACTATGAGCTTTAGTGGGCTATCCAGACCACTTTAAGGCCTCTAGATATCTCACAGTACTATGGCTAATTAGCATGGATACACTATCTAATTTATCTAATACTCTTTGTGGTTATATATTTGTTTATCTGAGTCTGTATGATCTTTCTTTTCAGTCTTAACTACCATATATTGGTACAGGTATGTGAATGATATTTTGTGCTATTGACTATCTTGTCCCAATTCACAGTTTAACACTATCAAATTTACTCTGAAAGTTGAATTAAATCACGCACTTAATTTCTTAGACAATAACCCAGATAGATTTCAAATTAGATTTTAGTATTTTTAGAAAACCGACCTACTCCGATGCCATAATACCTGCTAGCCACAACCATTAAATACAAAACTGTCTGCGTTAAATTTGGTAGCTTTAACAAGGAACTTGACACAATTCTAGCAATAGCATCCAACAATTACATATAAATTATTTTAATTTTAAATGCTTGCACTTGCAAGGTGCACTTGCACCTTTTATCAGCCACTTTTTAATTAATAAATTTTGAAATAATATTAAATTAAAAATTGTTTTTATAAAAAAAAATAAATATATTATTTATTATTTATATTTTTATATAAATTATAGCCATCCGGCTATAAGAGTGAGATTGTCTTAAGTTTGCTTAGGAAAAAATAAAGACAAAAACTTTTTCATATCATCTCGTTAAAGGTTCCTCGTTAAAGGTCGTTAAAGATTCCTCAAGCAAATGGTGACGAGTAAAAAAAATCAGAAAAAATCAGTTCCAAGCTTGTTAATTTCACCAAAAAATATTCTGATATTAAATTCGTGCTTTCCAACCGTAATACTTTAAAAAAATCTCTTTTTAATAATAAACAAAAACTTGTTACCTTAAATTAAAAAATCTGTGTCTATGAAATTAGTTGCAACAATTGTTCGTTCAAATATGTCGGTCAGACGGGAAGAAATTTTAAAATTAGAACTAAAGAACTCTAGCGGCTATTAAACAAGCATGTAGAGGTTCTGATACGGCAAATCATGTGATCGTCTTAAATCATAATGTTTCAATGGATTTTGCACCCAGAACCCAAAGGAAAGAAATTTAGAGTAGAAAAACATTGTTTTTGGGACCAGATATTCTGAATATTCGAAATCAAATTTGCCCCGTTAACCGATCCAGCCCGGTTTTCTCCATAGCTATTTATGCAATTGTGAAGTCAGATACTGTTTTTTTTTTCTTTTCTATTTGTCTCTTTTTAGGTTACCTTACTTTCTTGATTCAACATTAAACAACGACGTTAAATTAAATTTAATTATATTCGGTTTGTCCATGTTTTGTAATTACTAATATATTGTTACTTTTAATGTGTTTGTAAACTTTTGTTTTGGTAATTTTCTTACTCTTTTTAATTCATGATAAAATTAGTATTTGTTTATAATGAACAAATACGAATTTTATCATGAATTAAAAAGAGTCAATTCAACTCACTAAATAAAGTTTCGATAAGGTCCAATAAAAACGCTTCATTTACTATTTTTTAACAAAGCAAAACGAATTGTTTCGATTATTTTTCTCTGTTGGGAAGGAACAGCGAATATTTTCGAATATTTTCGGCCCACTTAATATATTAATTTAAAACAAAAATTCACATACAAAATTATGTGAAAATGCAATTTGCAAATAGTAAAAATGTCCGTTTTCATTCATAAATGATTGCATGTTTATGTTTATTTGTCAAAAATAAATTACAAATTTATAACATTTATGCGCCTACTAAGATGAAATAATATTTTATTATGTATGATTATGTTGTATGAAATAATGTTACTATTTCTGTTCGTTAAATTGTCTGCTAAATACAACTCGTCACCAAATTATTAGTCGATTATTTTTCAACATTACCACTCATGTAATTTTAGGTTAAAAATTTCCCTTGTGCACTACGCGCACTCGGGACCTCAAATGACATTCGTAATAATGATTATGAAAAATAATCGACTATTATTTGAGGACTCGTGATATTATATATGATAATTTTTAATTGTTTGTTTTCTTTTTGCATTAGTATTAACTGTATTATGTATAGTTAGTTCTGTTTTTTATGTATATTGTGGCCTAACTATGATAATAGTACATATTTGTTTACCAATATATTTTTGACAGATATCAAGCAGCAGAGTAAAACAGAGGTAGTGATCTTATATCACTACCAGAGATGTATTATGTCATATAGGTATTGAGGATCGTAAACTATTGCTTGCTTAAACAATCAACTTTATGTGTTTCTATAAACAATCGAGCGTCACATGATCAAGGAATATATGCCACTATAGCTGTATTATTGGTAATCCAATTTTAGTTTTGTTACTGCAAATTTTTAAAACAAATTTGCTTTTTATCTCTTATTTTACTTTAGGAGAGAAAATTATCCTCACATGAAATATTGGCCTATATCATATTTAAAATGTGATAGGATTTATTGTTTAGTTATTCATTCTTTAAAAAAAATATAACAAAAAGATTTTCGTTCATCAACACTTCAGAACGCACGTTGTTAAGCGACCGTGGATTGAAAAGGTTTAATGTGCTGTTGTGTTGTGACACATATTATAATTTCTCCTCACATCACATTATACTAAAAAAATTTTTCGGCAAACGGCTGTAAAGTTTAACTTTACTGCCGCTAGGGAGCTGGCTCAAGTCTTACTTTTTAGCCTGCGACAGCAAAAGTAACGCCATTTTTATTTTATATTATGCTGTAAAGTAGCATTTGTTATTTGTTAGTTTGTTATTTTTTCAAACATATTGTATAACTATGACAACAAAAAATATGTTGATTCTCATTGGATTATCATATTTTGAATTATTGTATATTACTATGACAACAAAACATCACAAACAGTTTCGTTGGATAATGAAAAAAATAACAAAAAGTTTCATTGGATAATGAAATTTGAAATTATTGTATAACTATGACAACAAAATAACAACTATTTCAATTGGATTAAGAAATTTTGAAAAGGCTGCTTTGATAAAAAAAATTTTATTCATACAAATTTAAATGTTTTTTTCTCTTTTTTGGAAGTAATTATGACGATAAAAATTCATATTTATAAAAAGTTTGATGTATTAAATTCAAATTTATAAAAGATTTAAACGTTTGCCGAAAAAATAGTAAATACTCTATTTTGTCGGCAAACGTTTAAATTTTTCGGAGCTAAAGTGACTTTTTGTGTATCGTGTATCGTCTATAATTGTCAAACTATAGGCTCAACACAAAAAGTATCACTTTAGCTCCTAATTAAATAATGTACTGTTATGGAAATTGGAAATATTACTATTTTTAAAACAAAATATTTCTTGCTTTTTTCGTTTTTTATTATATTTTTTGTTAGTCTTTTTGATCTTTTACTATCAGTGTTCGTTTGTTACACTTTAATATGCTCCTCGTAATTTTATATTGCAGTGATTAGTGTATTAATAGAACCAGTAGAGAGATTAAAGTTTCAAGCGGTAGAACAACTATGCGCACATGAAGATAAGAAAAATTCCCTCTAAAAATCAAAAATAACATGCTAAAAACAGAAATGACTATTAACAGACGTTACGGCCACCATAAAGACTATTGAATCAACTTCATGAATTCGAGGTAATTTGTCTTCGATTAGGATATTTAATTTGAAAACAACTGTATACGGAACGCGATATATTGAAAATCGAATAAGTGACACAATATTGAATTAGGATATAAAGTTATCATAAAATTTTGTAATTGAATCTGAAGGTTAGCGAGTAGCGTATTGAGAGATAAAAATATTCGATGAGTGAAATATGTAAACATATTATAGAAACAAAACGAACAAATCGGATGGTATGCTAACTTGACATCTGTCAAAAATTATGGTTGGTGAATTCAGTGATAAAATTTGTTGAATAATTTTAAAGAATATATTAAGAGATTATAGCTATTAAAACTGTAAAAATTGATAGCTTCATTATATGCAATATTTATTTATTCAATAAACATCTTGCTAAATAAATGTTACAACCAAATGAAATTTGTTTATTTAAGCAATTAAATAAAATACTTTTCATAAAATAGAAATTCCCAAATAGATTTGCGAACGCATTGTTTTTTTTATAGAAACATCACATTAATTATACCATACACGATGACCCCACAATCTATATGTAAATGAATTTAGAAGAATTCGCTATTTACAATATGTACAACAAATAAAATGTTCATAATTAAAATTCGGATTATTAATTTCACACTACTCGAAATTTATTGCCTTTTTTCTCTTCCAATTATTAATATCAACTTTATTTGTATGTTTTTTCCATAATAATAGTATGTATTATTGTATTGTTTTCTAACCTATAGACTAATGAACTTAACCTATTGTCTAATGAAAAACTTCCTATAAAAAAATTATCATTATTCAATTGGTATGATCCCAATTGGTCAAATTGTATTGAAATTATTGTCAAATTATAAACACAATGACTTTGATACGTTTTGTTCAAAAATCAAGTTTTAAGTTAAATTCTCTTATTTCTTTTAGTTGAATTTGGTTGATTGTATGGAATGGGTTTTTTTATCATCAGGGTTTTTTTAAATCAGAAATTTGATTTCTCAATTAAAACAATAAAGATTTATTGTTTTAATTGAAGAAACGTTTTTATTTTATATAATACATAATTCTTTGTCAAAGAATAAAGTAGTGTAATCAATTCCTGTTTAATGAATTTTATTCTCTCGCAAATTTAAAATTTTTGCTCGTGCCTCGCTCAAATTTTAAATTATTGCTCGTGCCTCGCTCAAATTTTAAATTATTGCTTAAGAATAAAGTATAAACTATCTCATTAAACACTAATTGATTAAAGTACTATTATTATAAGAGAAACTCAAGGAACAAATAAAACATAATAAATCTTTTTAGAAAAAATTATATAATCATTATATGATTAAAGACAATCGTTTGAGACAATATGGTTTGTACAAATAAAATCATTCAGTTATTATTTATTGTAAATTATGAAGATGGATTTTTGTATGAACGAATTTTTTCTTTATTTTCAAAGTTGACCCAAGGCTAACATGTTTAGTTAAAGTTGCTTTGTGTAAACGTATAATTTATGTTGGTAAATCTAGTTATAAGAATCCAAATTAAACTGTTTTCAGTATAAAAGTTCACCAATATTTGGTTTAGTTTAGTCGTACAACTTAAACAAACTTTCAAAATAAATTTACTTATATACTACACTGAAATTCTGCTATTCAAAAAAATGAATGCAAATATATTCGTAAATGTCAAATTAATAATTAAAATACATAAAAAATATTTATTTCGTTATTTGTATTTCCAACTATATAAAAAGAGTTGAACCGGTAGTGATTCCAGTTATTCTTTTCATATTTTTTTTTTACTTGTTAAACTTATTTGTTTTTCTTCTATAAAAAAAACCATTGTTTTGGAAAAAGGAAAAATCAAATTTGCAATTTGGAGTCCAAATTGTTAAATCTTACTTTTAAGATTTAATAAACCAACATAGCCCGGTAATCAGTAAGAAACGGCATTTGAATATTAAACTTCAGATCGCTTTCATGTTTAATTTCTACTTCGGCTGTATTCGAAACGACGACTTATTTGAAACTTATACTAGTTTCCCACCGTAGCAATTTGCTAGCTCGTATAGTTTAATAAAGTATCATAGCAAATTCTAATTGTTCATTATCTTCTCAAACTTCAATGGTTAAAATTTTTTGATGAAATAAATTGTTCGAAAAAATAATGAACAATTAGAATATTAATCGGACTAAAAATCTGTAAAATTAAATATCTCAAGAACACGAATTAACGCCAATTTGTAAATTTTATATATTTTAAAGTAAGGTTGAGCTATATTTAAAAAAAAAGTTAAAATTTAATTGATTTTAAAATTTTTTGTTAATGGAAGTTGTTTGAAAAAATGAAAAAAAATTCGAATTTCAGTCGTACTAAAAATCTTTAAAATTAAATATCTCAAGAACAAAAATTGACGCCTCTGAGTTGATTTGATATATTTTAGAGTAAGGATAAAACTATTTTCAGAAAAAAAATTAATTAAATTCCAATTGATCTTCGACCCTAACGCCATCTTTAAAAAAGTTTTTTTAATATTTATATTTAAAAATCAATTATAAAAAAATTAATTAATTTTTTTTCAAAGGACTAACTAATCATCTATCTATCAAACAAAAAAAAGTTTGATGAAATCGGTATAGCCGTTCTTGAGCAATTTAATTTCAAAGTTACATCAGATTGGCAGAATTTTCCTTTTTCATGCATGTTGGGGTGCCCCCTATGCTCAAACTATGCACTTTAAAAAAATTTAAAATAAGTCGTATTTTTTATTTGGTCCATACTACTTATATGCCAAGTTTCAGGAAAATCCAAAATGGTCAAGTTTTCACAACTCTGTTTAGAACACGTTTTTCATCAATTATTAGTTTATAGGTGAAATGTCATTTTATGGAATTTGTAAACATTTTGTTTTCTTGCGGTTTTTAGCTTGTAAGATTCATTTCTGATCTTTAATAAAATAAAAAGTGTATGTATTAATTGTTGGTTATGATATAGATATGTTTAGTATAGCATTATAAAGGAATAAGACAAAAAAACGTAATCAACGTAGACGTTTGGTTTTCGTGAGAGAATTATTTAAAAAAGACGTTAGATATAGTATAAAACTTATATGTATTTTATACTGTTCAAAAACAGTAGCAGGGCTGGTCTAAATCTAGTTTGATCTTCTCTGGGTTGTAAATTTCATTTTAAAAACTATAACGCTAATATCAAATAGACAGTACGGTATTTTGATATATCAATTTTATTCTAGTGTCAAGTTAGGTTTGGTTTCCCACCGAAACATTATCTTAATATAATATGAACGGTGAGAAATCAAACAATATCAAATATTTGCTATACTACATAGTAAATTTCTGCGGTGGGAAAATTATTTATGTAGACTTTTAAATAAGTATTTAAAAGCTATTCGAAATGACTTAGCATACTTAATTTGACAGCGCATAAAAGCAAATTCGAAAATAAATTTAATTAAAACGATTTATTTAATTTGATCAATAAGAGTTTTCAAAAAAAATTAAATTTTTTTCTATTTTTTTCATTTTAAATTATTACATTAATTAATTTTATTAGGGATCGAAAAAGAAGTTTTATTCCTTAAAATCATTTAGTAAACAAACAAAAATATTTGACACTGTCAAATCGAATTAGATTTTTCTATGAAAAAAAAAATTTCAAATAAGTCACCCCTTTAGGTTACTTATTCAAATAAGTAAGTCTCCACAAATAAGTTTTGAATAAGTTTTGGTTTCGAATACAGCCTAAGTTCTTGTAACGATTAACGTTTTTCGAAATGTGATTTAAAATAATTTATTTCATATACAGCCTAAGTTCTTGTAACGATTAACGTTTTTTCGAAATGTGATTTAAAATAATTTATTTTGACGAGAAAGTGTATCGTCAAGTTGTTTATTTAATAATTAAAAAAAGCACTTCACTCAAACCTATTTTTGCACGGTAGATACGTACAAATAAAATGTGTAGAAAGACTCATACTAATAATTAAATAAAAAACGTTTTTGGGTTTATCGAGCTTTTTTATATACTGGATTTTGAAGATAATAATGAAAATAATACTGGAAAAAGTGTTTAGTTTTTCTTGAAATTTGAACTCGTCCATCTGTGAGTATAGAACCTCAACCAATAATGCTGAATGGATTGATGAAATTAAAAATAGTGAAAAGCTTGTAGACGCCACTAAAGATGTCTGACAACAGATCAAGTCATGAGAGGGCGACTTTATTTTTAAAACTTAAAAAAATATGTAAATCATCATTTAAAAAGGGGTTTGTCTCTTAAATTGGACGTTCTTTGTTACGTGTGCTGAAAACGATAAGGTGCCTAATTTTTTATTTTTTTAAATAAAAAGTGTTGTGTAATATAGGAATTACAATATGTGTCACAATAACACAAAGATACCTTTTAAGATTTAGGTCCCACAACAACATGCGTTCTTGGTATTGGTGGACTTTTTTTTAAACCTTTATGGTTTGACGGCACTCGAGACTATTGATTCGGACAAGGCGATGTGCGGACAGATTGACGAGTAAAACTTGAAAAAAGAATATGTTTGAGGCATGATGGGTCTGATTTCATCCGAGCAGTGCTGATTACGATATTTATAAAAAACAACGAGATTAGCAACAATGCCACGATTTTGTCAGAATCAAGATTTTATATTATACAGATGCGTCATACGTGTGTTCATTATGCGTCTGTTGACAGCTTAATTAGCTTAATTAGTATGACAGTAATTTATGCGTTACAGCGCAACGAAAGCTTGACAAATGCATCCAGTTTTATTGTACGATTTAAACGCCAATAAAAATGAAATAGCTATTATAGTACATTATGATGCTAGGACGTAAAGCTAAAGATTTTGGACGTATGTGGAGTTTGCAAATCGAGGCGCTAGCCGAGATTTGCATCCACATTAAGTCCGAAATATCTTACGTCCGTGCATCATATACTATTTTTTATTCGTCGCAACCAAAATATTTTTAAAAAAAATTGTTTATTCTAAAATAAAATTATAAATTTGCATAAATTTTGAAATAAAAATATGTGAAACAAGTAACCATTGACAAAATATTTGTTATTTTTCCCAAATTATTGTATAACTATGACAACAAATGATAACAACTATGTATTTTAATTGGATTTCAAAATTTTGAATTTAAGGGTTGCTTTGAAAAAAATTTCTATTTTTTATAGAATGAATAGAATAAAAATGACTTTTTTCTCTTAAATGTCAATAGTAATGTCAATTGAAAATTGATCCAAATTATACACAAAATGTTAAATCTCGGTAAATAGAGCAGTTAAGGGTAATTTAAGAGAGAATCTATTACACCAACTTGTAAATGGTTTAAATTGGAAAATATACATTATTAATTAAAATAATAATTCAATAATAATTGACAATAATTTAAAAACTGTGCACCGCAAAATTTGAAAAAAATAATGCAGCATTTCTTAAATAAGGTACTCTTTTGTATGACATCCCACTCATAAGGGTCAAAAAAGCTTTTCTGAACCATTTCCCACTCCTATCCACTCAAAATAGAGAAAAATAATTATGTGACACTTCATATTAGTTTAAGTTCAAACTTCCTATCTCTTCGAGATTTTTCAAATTTTTCCCTTAATCAACGTAGGGGGGAGATTAACGTAGGGGGAGGGGGAGACTTTCAGTTGCACTTTTTTTGACAATAATTCAAAAACTGCACCGCCTAATTCGAAAAAAATACAACGTTCTTAAATTAAGCAGGGACTGAAACCCTGAAAAAATTGGGCTCAATTTGGGTTCAGGTTTGGGTTCGGTTTCAGTCCCTGAAATTAAATGCTCTTTCATATGACACCCCCACTCGTTTACTCAAAAAAAATTTTGTTCACCCCTCCCCAATTTCACCCCTAAAAGTAAAGAAAACTAATTATGTAACACTTTACTATAGTTTTAGTTCAGGGTTTATCAAACTTCCTATCTCTGTGAGTTTTTTCAAATTTTTCTGTTAACCAACGTCGAAACGTAGGGGGTGAAACCATCTTTTGGTTGCACTGTTTGACAATAATTTAAAAACTGTGCAATGCAAAATTCTAAAACAAATTGCTATGTCTCTTAAATTAAGTGCTTTTTCATATGATATTTCACATGACTGGGTTTTAAATAGCGTTTTCCCCCTTCTCATTCCCTCCCGTTTAATAAATAAGATTATGAGTATTTTGCACTTCGTTATATTTTTTGTTTAAAAGTTACCACTTTTTCTATTTCTTCAAAGAATTTTGAAGTTTTTTTATTAAAAATGTTCGAAACTAAGTGGGGAAAGAAAACATGAAAAAAACGCTATTATTTAATTTTATTCAAAAAACTGTGTAGTGAAAAATTCGAAGTCGGAAACGACTTTATTTTTTTTTGTATCCGTCATCTTCAGGTGACTGGTCAGTTTTATACGCATCTCAAATTTCATCGGATTTATAGTTTATGAGATAATCTATTTTAAGACAAAAACACGAGTACGATGTACGATCAATAGTGTTCCGTATAAAAATCGGAACCCTAAAAACGTATGAAAAATAATAGTCAACGCACGTGTGATTGTAAATATTCTGTTTTAATTTAGCGCATACAGATGTGTGCACATGTAGTGGATAGAAATGTCAAAACAGACGCACGCATTAACGTATTATTCTAATCCAAGTTTAATGATGTTTTTTGCAGTTAGATTTCAGTAGTCTAGTTTTATTAACAGTAAGATTTCACTAGCCAAAGTGTGCTGGAGTATAATTAAACAACAGTATAATTCCTTGTCTCACTAACTTTAAGTGTCAGTGTAAATCTTCCGTTGAGGTTAACAACAACAATTTTATTTTGTTTTTGCTTTTACGTTTTTAATTCTTAGCAGGGTAGCGAAATTATTTAAAAGCACATTGTTGGATTTAAACCAAATTCCAACCATCCAGTAAAAATGCTGGATCTATTTGAGGTACTGCCTAAGAGAGGGATCGTAGGTTTTCATTTATCAGGTCAGCAACTTTTCTTGAACATAAATGGTTAACATTATGAATTGTAACTCTCATACGGAAAATTGTCAATAAGTTCTGTGTAAATCTTGCTCAAGTAGCTGTTTAGGATTTGAGACCATATTGAACTTTATTGAATCAGAATGTATTTGTTTTGCTTAGAAATGCAATTGTTTATCAACGAATTGTGCTCGATTATCATTAATACTCGATTTATTATATGGAATCTTATTACTTTATACTTATGCGTTTATCAATACTTCCAAATTTTGGCAAAGGCAAATACGCCATCACTGTGTAGTTGTATTCGTATGACATCATTTATGATCCGTATTGGTGGCTTTAGGTAACTTTATTTTTTATAAGTTGAATAAAAGTGAGAGAACTACGACATTTAACAGTCTTTGAACATTTTCATTTTATATTACGCAGACGGACATAGAAACCGTTCCTTCATAGAAAAACGTGATGCATTCGAATGCATTGAAGTATCACGTTTAATGCATTATTAATATATTTTTAATGTATTTTGCGCTAGCTGGGAAATAGCACTTAACTGTAATCCAGTGACTATATGATTGTGCTACACGGTTTCAATTATGCTGTATTCGACAAATATGTGTGTACAATTTTTTCAGCAAATCTGTTGGCTTATAAAGTACTAAAGATGAAGTAATTGGCACAGTGTCAAAATGAATTGAAATATTTAAATTACATTTGATTTACAATTTCAAAAAGTACAAAAAAAAATTCTGATTCCAACTTGACCGGATTTTCTCTTTAAACATTAGGACAGGTCTCTTATTCTTATTTAAGCTGTAAAAATTTCAATATTACCATAAATTCTAGTTCGTAAAAAGCATATTTTCTTAAAACTGTTAGGTAATATATATAATACGTTACACTTTTGATTCTCATTACGTTACACTTATTGTAATAATCAATTTACATGTCGTGGATAGTGTGATGTAATTGATAATTTACTGTGATAGGAGTAGAAAAACTTAATTATTTGCTGTTTTGAATTTGAAAATATTTTAGTTAAATCTGTCTGGAAAGAATGAATGAAAAACCCGATGTTAGTTTTAATTGAGTTCCACACAAAATGCCGCATGTATTCCATAATGGCATGTTTTCCATAATGGCACTACTCGCCTAGACAAAAATACTAAATAGGTATAATAACTTTCACATAGATGTAGATATAGCAACCTCGCATACTTCATTCAATGCTATTGACATACAGGTTTACTTGAGATATCGCACTACTAGCAATAACAGTGAAATATCACTAGCCAAGGTGATATCTTAGGAGTGCTGGCGGACGAATTGTATTCACTCAACGAAAGCACTCTCAATCTTAGCTATTGAATATTCCTTGATGATGGTACGCTGTTGCTTGCTCGAACCGATAACTGAGCCTTCATATAACTTTATATCTGTGTCTTATTCATTGAGGAAGACAATGCGTCACATAATCCAGGAATATGCCACTTTGACCAACTGTATTATTGGCAACCTAATTTTTGTTTTGTTCGTGCAAATTTGCTTATACCCTCTTATTTTATTTGCATTTTCTTTATCCTATCGTGAAATATTTGGTTATGTCATATTTTGTTATGTGATGGGCTTTATTGTTTAGTTTTCCATTCTATAAAAAAATAAAAAAAATTGCGTTTATCAACACCTAAGCACGCATGTGGTTGTGGGTCCTTTGTCTTAAAACGTTTTTATGTAGACAATGCGTCACATAATGCGTTTATGTAGACAATGCGTCACATAATGCGTTATGAAGACAATGCGTCACATAATCCAGGAATATGCCACTTTGACTAACTGTATTATTGGCAACCTAATTTTTGTTTTGTTCGTGCAAATTTGCTTATACCCTCTTATTTTATTTGCATTTCCTTTATCCTATTGTGAAATATTTGGTTATGTCATATTTTGTTGTGTGATGGGCTTTATTGTTTAGTTTTCCATTCTATAAAAAAAATTGCGTTTATCAACACCTAAGCACGCATGTGGTTGTGGGTCCTTTGTCTTAAAACGTTTTTATGTATTGTTGTGACACATATTGTAATTCCTATCCTATTACACAACACATTTTATTTTTAAAAAAATATAGAACACATAATAATTTAAGTTGTAACGCACAGCATGAAATGCTAATAGTGAAATCGTTTCGACCGAACAAGTTCCAAACCGAATCATCGAGTTTTGTATTCTTTTGTATGGAGTGCAATACAAAAATAAAAATTTTAATAATTCGGTGTTGGAACCGAAATTTGTTCGGTACAGTCGGAAAGAATTCATTATAAGTGAATGAATTCTTCTAAATATTCAACACTTTAAACTCAAAAATATGCAAACCAGTAGATCACATGTTTGGGTGTCTTTAGGAGTAACTATAATATTTTCTTTAAATCTCGAACTTTTAATAATGGCCCTTGATAATGCACTCTCACATATAGCAAGAAGTCTTTTATGGTAGGCAGTTAAATACTCTATTTAAATAATAAGTTAAAAATTCGCGTATAACAAGATCGTGTAAAAAAGGTATGGAAACATCTTTTTAGTACTAATTTATCTCTGCCATCTAACAACAACAAACAGAAATACAATATAAAAATAAAGGGAGCGGGAGCGGGATAAACCGTTAAAACAACTATTTTAAGATTATTTACAAATGGGAATTTACGTATTCATTGATTCGTCACCAAATAATAAATAATAAATATCTCTGATATACATAAACAAATTATAAGTCGACTATGCATGCTCATGGAGATATTTAAGTTCAATCGAAAATATGTAATATCAAATTTATAATTAATTTTAATATAAGATAAAAACATGCTTTTGAGATAGGATCAACTATCAACGATAAGTTGATAGTTTAACATTTAACTCAAGGTTAGATGAGACAATAAACGAAATAGTAAAAAAAAATAAATAAATACAAATTTTGTTTTCTGTCTTATTTATAAAACTTATATTTTACTTTCAATCAATATTCCATTCCATTGAAAATTACGAGTTTTACAACAAAAACGCTAAACTTTAGCATCATATCATTTACATAATTTCTTGTTTCTTTATTTAAAAATATTTCAATAAAAGCAAAAAAAATTAATTTTGTTTGTTGTTGTGGTAATCTAAAGTCAACAAAAAAAAAACACCATGAAAAGATGGAAATTATCTATTGAAGGATAATTGAATTTATGCATTGAATTTTATATTTTTTTTCAACCTACCTAAATTTCTTGGTATCCTCATTTTGTAAATTAAAATTTTGCTAAATTACGACGAAATTATTTTTTAATTAACATAAATTTATTTACTTTTACCACTTTTATCACTTTTATAATAAATATAATTTTTTATATTTTCTAAATACACTAGCACACACACAATCTTTTTTCTCTTGATTTTAAACTCCAACTTTATTAATTTAATAACAAAATTAACTAAACACAATTATTGTACGATGACTAAAACAAATAGTAAGTAATAAACTACTAATTAAATGTAACTGTACGTTACTGTTTTACGCTTTATCTCGTATTGAAATATCAGAATGAACTGACGAGCACAGAAGAATAAATGTTATATATTATAAAAACATATTTTCTTTTCAGTTTTGTTTTTGCAATGAATTTATTTTATCAACACAAGAAATACATAGGCGTAGAATCATTCAAAAATACAGTGCTAGTGAATATCGAATAAAGTAGTCGTAGTCACATATTGGTGACCCTGGAGGGGAACCCATCTATTATGTATTGTTGTGACACATATTGTAATTCCTATCCTATTACACAACACATTTTATTTAAAAATAATTTAGAACACATAATAATTTAAGTTGTAACGCACAGCATGAAATGATAATAGTGAAATCTTTTCGACCGAACAAGTTCCAAACCGAATCATCGAGTTTTGTATTTTTTTGTATGGAGTGCAATACAAAAAATAAAAATTTTAATAATTCGGTGTTGGAACCGAAATTTGTTCGGTATAGTCGGAAAGAATTCATTATAATGAATGCTTCTAAATATTCAACACTTTAAACTCAAAAATATGCAAGTAGATCACATGTTTGGGCCTTAGAAACCTTTCATTTTTTATTCGCCTTAGAAACATTTCAGAAACATTTCAAATACAACAGTTTATACTCCGTTGAGTCTCTTTCAACTTATTCTATAATGGAGTTCTATAATGGACAAGCCTTAGACCAAAAATTAACTCAAAAAATTTATAGGTTGCTTAAGTTTTACTAGCAACTAAATGAGTTCCTCAAATGCAACAAGAAGCTAAACATTTTACGAAGGTAAAGACCTTGTAGTTGTTTTTCAAAGAAACGTAACAACGTGTTAAATAAATAACAATTCGGTCCAATTAAGAAATGAACCCAAAAAAAAAAAAGAAAAGTCCTCTTAAAATCAACTTAAAGCTAAAAGAAAATAAGCGTGAAAAAAAATGCAACTTGAGTGTCATCTCTGAAAAATAATTATAATATAAATGTGTTTTCCAAATGGAATACAAATGGAAAAATATGGAGGGGCTGAAATCACAAGCTCTGAGATATCAAGACTTCGGTTTTGGTTCAGGATTTTGATATAGTTTTCGGGATAAAACTTTTATGAGGACATTGTTTTTAGTTTTGGACAGCGATGTATATCAAACATAAAACTCTTTGTTAAAGCACATGCATTTTTTTATCTCTGTTTAGAAATTTATTAAAAAACTAACACATCAATACGTTGCCGCAAAATTATAACAGATCATAAATTAACATAATTTAGTGAAAAGAGATACAATCAGCAAACTACTCAAATACCTCTCCATTTAGCGTTTCGAGAAAATATTACAAAATCAAAAATTCATATTTCTTTCAAAATTTCAAAAATATTGTAAAAATTAAAATAAAATCGAAAATTCAAACTTTTTCAAAAATTCTAAAAATATTCCAAAAATTCTTACAAAATCAAATATTGAAACTTTTTTCAAAATTCTAAAAAATATATAAAATTCAAATTTCACGAATTCAAAAATTCTATTTTGTTCAAAATTCTAAAAATATTGCAAAACTTATAACAAAATCAAAAATTAAAACTTTTTCAATTATTACAAAATCAAAAATACAAACATTTTTCAAAATTCCAAAAATATTCCAAAAACTATGACAAATTCAAAAATTTCCATGTCCAATTGCATGTCATACAAATAATTAAACTTTTTTTCCATGAAATTAGCTAAAAAAGTAAATGAATCATTTTTTGACACACTTGATAATATTTTTTTGACAAATTTATAATGCAATAAAATGCTCAATAATAATAACTAGGAATCGCCCAGTGTCCGAAATTCGGCCATTGTGAATAGAAATTGTGTATAGACCTCCTAACCAAATAGTTACAGCACATTATTTCAGAGTTTAATTAATTAATATAGATTAATTTTGAGCTGTGAAACAAATACCTTGGAAAAAAAAAACAAAATAACCGAATAAAAAACACAATTATCACATTTTTGCCATTTTTTCTGAAAAAATCGTCAAAATTCAAAAAAAAGTATTTTTCGACACATCTACTACTCAAGACCTTTCCTACAATATACATATTACCACACTTTTGATGGAGCAAATATTTTAAAATTGTACCGCAAAAATTATGCTTGCCTATTTATATATAGATTTCATGTTCAATTACATTTAACATTACATACAAATAATTAATTTTATTTTTTCCCCAAAAAAATAAATGAAAATCATTCTTTTGACACATTTGACAACATTTTTTTGACAAACTTCTAATGCAATAATCTAGATTTTGGTCTCACATACCAATCCCGACCATCAAGATTTCTCCAAATTCAACACAGTTGAAAAAGTAACTGCAATATTTAACGCAAGTCTTGCAATAGGAGCTATGCGTTACAGGTTATTATTGAATTGTAAAGTAAATGTTGCATTAAACCTAATTTTAATGCATATCTATAAAATTTAAAACAACTCTTGCATCATAATTTATTTCTATAGAACAGCTAGAAGTTTTAATACACCTTGCCACAATTTAATACATTAAAAATTTAATGAAATTTCAAAATTCACTAGAGTATTATCCATTTTAGAAATATATAGTTAAAATCGTTTCATGTATGTTTTAGTTATCGCTTCTCAGCTGAAAGTCTATAATAGTAGTGATTACGGTTTTGTGATTAAGGTATGTTTTAATTTTTTTCCGTAGTAATTTTTTTTATTTTAATTTGATTAATTTAGGCAGGTGCGTAGTAATCAAAGTAACTCGAAATTATGATGTAATTTGCATTAAAATGTCATACTAAAAAAAATGTTGCGCGTAATATTATTTAATGCAAAGAACAGACATTTTTAAACAACAAGCTTTATATTTTACTCGAAGTACTCTGTTAAATATTGATGCAAAGAGCATTAGCTTAACTTTATATAGCAAGCTTTGTATTGTTTTGTAATGGAAACTTCCATAGGACCTATATGTGTAGCAATTTGCATTACATATTCAATTTTTTTTAACTGTGAATGTACGTATTCGTAATCACTTAAACTTAACGTTTTTTAAGCAAAAAATATGCAAATTTCCTTGTTTTAACACACTTGACGATTTTTTTGAACCATTGAGCTCTTACCATTGAGTATAAAAATGTCAAAAAGGGGGGGTAAGAATTTCACTTTTGGCTCATGATTGTAATAATTAGGTTTTTGGTTTTTTCAAAACCGAAGTAATTATATGGTGCATATGAATTATTTATATCATAAATTATTAAAAAAAGAGTTCACTACAAAAACTATCGCTTTTACTATGAGAGCCGTGTTCGATTTGACTGAAACAACTGAAGCAACTGAAAAATTAAATGCAATTGTTGTTGTTTTTTCAGTTGTTTCAGTCAAATCGAACGCACCTGAGAGTAATGTGGCTATTATTTTGAAAACGTACATTTTTTGTCGATTTTTAAATTTTTGATTTTAAAAAAATCTGAAATTTTGATATATTGTTGGTATTGACGAAAAAAAAAAACATTTCTGGTTTTATTTTTTGAGTACTCTGAATCGGAGCTATGCGTGGTTGAATTTTTGAGGCTTTTTCACGTAGTTTTGGTAAAGGTGTCAATGTTTTGTTAATAGATCCCATAAATTTCATGCGATTTACATATATTTTTGGAAATAATGAGAAAAATAGTTGAAAAAACGAAGTGTGTAAGTTGGAAATTTTTAATTTTTTTCTTTTCCGCTAGGCGGTTTGTTAAACCTTGGTTTACTTCAAATCTCATATCTCAAAAATCTTCCTTTTTTTTGTTTTTCAAATTTTAAAGTAAACACATTCAGCTATGAAACTAAAAAATAAAAAGTGAGAGATTCCATATGGATTTCTTTATACGATTTTTTAAAGTTTAGTATATGAAAAGTGTTTTTACATAAAATTAATTATGCTTTACTAAATGTGAATCTAATATATTGAAAATTTTATATTTTAACATCTGTACTGAATATTGAAACATATTCTGTGCATTACTCATCGAAAACAGGTTTTTATTGAGAATAAGAATTGAAGATTCCAACGACCGAAGATTGTGATTTACTTTCAACATCTTAACACTAACATAAGCATAATACTATTATTAATAAATATTTTTTCCACTAATTGTTTTAATGTCCGAAAACCGCAAAAGAAATTACTCCTGTAGTTCGATATCTCCTGAAGACACAAATGAAAATTTCATACGTGGTTGATTTTTTTCGACCAAATTTCTATCATTTCAAATGATTCCCTTGCTGTTGATATTTTCTCTCTCTCCTTTAAGCGATGCTCTCCGATCTTCTCTTTTAAGTGTGCTTCCAATCTCATCCAATGGACCCGTTCCATGTGCAGTTGCAAAGAAATGCCATGCTGCAGGTATTTTAAAATCAACAATATTTATAAAATTTCTCTTATTTTTATTTTGAGTTTCTGAGCCATCCGTAAAATATAAAAGTATTTTAATAATTAGAACGAACCAATAATAATGACCAGTATTGCAGCAATAGCCGAGTACTGGCAACCACGACTGGACCATTAAAAAGCATATTAAATATTATTATATGTAAATTTAAATAAATTAAATACAAAATAATTAAAATAAAATTGAAATGTCTAATGAAAAAAAATTTAAAACTGATACCAACATTATCAATAATATCATAGTCTTTCAGCTGAGAAACGATAACTAAACTATAGGTAAAATTTTTCAAATTTTTTATTTTTAAAATGGATATTAGAATTCTAAGACACTAGAAATGAATGTATTCAATTGAATAGAATGAAAAATTGCTTTGAAAAGTGAAAGATCCGCAACAAAAGTTTTATCTCAATTCCGGTCGGTTCGGGAATCGAACCGGCGTCCCTCTGATCAAAGTTTATATGGTTAACCATTTAACCAACTCGATTAACCGTTTAACCAACGAGATCTCGTCGCTGGTCGAGTTGGTTAAATGGTTAACCATAAGTTGGTTAAATGGTTAACCATATAAACTTCAGATTAACTTCAGATCAGATTCCCGAACCGACCGGAATTGAGATAAAACTTTTGTTGCGGATCTCTCACTTTTCAAAGCAATTTTTCATTCTATTCAATTGAATACATTCATTTCTAGTGTCTTAGAATTCTAAACTACATAATGGTTAGATCCATTTTTTTTTTCTTTAATAAAATGTGTTGTGTAGTAGGAATTACAATATGTGTCACAATAACACATAAAAACCTTTTAAGACCAAGGTCCCACAACAACATACGTTCAGAGGTGTTGATGGACGTAAATCTTTCTTTTTTTGTTTTTTTACAGTTTTTGTTAAAGAATGGATAACTAAACAAAAAATCCTATCACCGACAAAATATGACATAGGCCAATATTTTATGATAGAATAGAGAAAATAAAAGTAAATTAAAAAGTAAATAGCAAATTTTTACAAAAATTTGCTGAAACAAAACAAAAATGTAGATGCCAATAATCCAGCCGGTTGCATATTCCTTGATCCTGTGACGCACCGTCTTTCTTAAAGATTAAAGCTCACACATAGTTATATGAAGGCTCGTTTCTTCAACGAAGCAATAGCGTCTCATCATCAAGGATTATTTTATAGCTAAGATTGAGGGTGCTGCCGTTGACTGAATACAGTTCATCCGCCACCACCCCTAAGATGTCACCTTGGCTAGTGAGATCTCACTGCTATTGCCAGTGGTATGTAATATCTCACGTTAACTCGTATGTCAATAGCAGGGACTGGAGTACGCGGGGTTGTCACACCCGTAGATCAAAAATAAAAAAAAAATGTCAAAACACTAAAAACTGATCCCTCCATGCGGAAAAATGCTAAAGATGCTAAACTCTTAATAAAAAAAATCTTGAATGGATATTACTCTAATTTAACCGAATGACATAGATCGGGCAATTCATGTTTGCAGTACTGGACCAATAACAATATCCAATTAATGTTAAACTTTAACGGGCCATTGATAGACCATATAAAGTAAAGTGTACTGGCTATTTTCTATAAACCGTAGATCGGTCGATTTATGGTTCTAGTTATGGCCCAATAAAAATAGCCAAGTACTGTTAAGGGCAATGCTTGGCCATTCAAAAGTAACTGTATACTGGCTCTTTTCTGTAAACCATAGATCGGCCGATGAATGGTTCTAGTACCAGCCCAATAACAAAAGCCATGTACTCAAAGTCTGGCAAACTCTGCTTGGGTTTTTACCGGATAACACTACAGTCGATAAAATAATTGCCCAAATGTTTTCCTTTTCCAATAATCAGAAATATTTCAATTTAGAGGCAAAAAAAGCATATAAATTAATTTGTTTATGTATTTGTTTGTAATATTATTATTGTTTCATTAAATTATGATTTTTATAGAAAAAATATTTATTAATAATAGTCTCATGCTTATGTTAGTGTTAAGATGTTGAAAGTAAATCTAGAGTGACCATTCGTACTGATTTTATCAGTACAGTACTGATTTTCTAGCTTCTGTACTGATAGACATATACGGTACTGATTTTTACTGATTTTTAAAATTATGTACTGAAAGTACTGATTTTTAAGAAAATTGTTGAATTTTACTTTAAGCTTCAATTTAAATAAGGAAATAAAACAATACGTGTCATCGTTTGGTATAAACTTGTAATAAAAATTATTTGAAAAATAGTACATTTTGCTACAAGAGAGAAGAAAACGCTGCTTTTTCGTGAGTGAAAATTTATTCACGAGACGTGTTAGCGTCGAGTGGGGCAATTTCACGAACGTAAAATGTTTCTCGCGTAGGAAATACAATTTTTTCTATGATAACAATTGAAAAGTCTATTTTCATCACGCTTAATGACCTGTGAAAATGGGTTCTTTTACAACTATGTAGTGTAAAAAGAATAACAAATTGCAGTTGCTATGGTTTCTCATATAATTTTACAAAGTTTTTTAAACAACGCAACCATCAAAAAATAGAATATGAATTTTTAATGTTATGTTGTCAATTTTTAATTTTATAATTTATAGTAAATATCGATTAAAAATATACTATCATAGAAAAAACTGCATTTCCTACGCGAGATAAAAACGTTTTTCGTTCGTAAACAACTGTTTACTTACAAAAAACAATGTTTTCATCTCTTGTAGGAAAATATGCTATTTCAAGCAGGCTTAAGAAAATAGACATTTCATTTGCTATCATAGAAAAAATACTTTTATTTTTAAAAGGTGGAGTTACCCACGGAAAAAAGATCAAAATTCTAACCGTGTTTCCCAAGCAATCGTGGCGGAAAGTTGTATTTCACAAAATTCTGGTGTTGGTCTCAACAAAATTTCCTTAAAACTAATTAAAAAAATTAAAACAGATTTGTCTACTTCGTTCACACATTACCTTTCGGCTTAGAAGAGTCATAGGTGACTAAGGATGCTACATATTTTAACTTTTAAAATTTTGTACTGATTTTACGTAGAAAAAAAATGGTCACCCTAAGTAAATCACAATCTTCGGTCGGTGGAATCTCCAATTCTTATTCTCAATAAAATCCTGTTTTCGATGAGTAATACACAGAATATGTTTCAATATTTAGTACAGGTGTTAAAATATAAAATTTTCAATATATTAGATTCACATTTAGTAAAACATAATTAATTTGATGTAAAAACACATGTGAATTTTTCATACACATACTAAACATTAAAAAATCGTATAAAAAATCCAAATGGAATCTCTCACTTTTTATTTTTTAGTTCCATAGCTGCATGGTGTTAAAGTGTTTACTTTAAAATTTGTGAAAAACAAAAAAAAAGGACGATTTTTGAGATATGAGATTTGAAGTAAACCGATGTTTGCTGCGTCGTCTAGCGAAACAGAGAATAATTACTAATTTCCAACTTACACATTTCGATTATTCAACTGTTTTTCTCTTTATTTGCAAAAATAGACGTAAATCGCATGAAATTTATGGGCTCTCTTAACAAAACATTGACACCATTACCAAAACTACGTGAAAAGACCTCAAAAATTCAACTGCGCATAACTCCGATTCAGAGTACTCAAAAAATAAAACCAGAAATGTTTTTTTTCTTTCGTCAATACCAACAATATATCAAAATTTGAGATTTTTTTAAATAGTCGATTTTTTTTCGATGTACGTTTTTAAAATAATAGCCCTAATATTAAAAATAATCAATACGTTTATCTTTTGATATATTTATTGTTACGATTCTACAGAATCGCAACGAAGTACAAACAAAATTGTATTCAACCTCAATTCACCCTAGGTATACAATATTCTAATAACAAAACTAAAATTATTTACTTAAATCACAGTCACCAACATGTGATGCCGGTTCGGTTCCAAGAGGAAAAGTCGACAAAACAATAACAATAATAAAATAAATACAAACAAATAATAACTACGTCGATTACATTTTGAGAATTTTTCGAGTTTTCTTCATAAAGTAATTTTGGATTTATCTGGAACAACCTCGATATACATAAATTAAAATTTATTTAAGAAGTTCCTTTTGTGGAAAAAAAGATTAAAGACAGTTCAAATTAAAAGCGATAGTGTTATTACAATTTAAGTTGGAATGTGACAGTTAGAATGTGATCCTGCTAAATAATTTAATTTATTGCTAACGAAACATCGTGAACATAAAACCGTGAAAATAGAATGTGATTTTTTAATTGTATGTAATAGTATATTGTATATTAAGAGCAGAAAGTACTACATTGCTGCTCGTGCATGAAAATTGCTATCATGCTAGAGCAGCAATGTTACTTTCTGCTCAAAGTATACAAACTATTTTTTAACGACTGCCGAAAAATACGATTAAAGTTGCCACGGAGGCATTTATTTGTTGTTTAAAAAACGTATTGGACGTCAAGTTAAAATTTTAAATTAATAAATTTAAAATTTATACAGAGTTTATATCTATTGTTAAATAAAAATAATTTAAAATGAGCAGTAGTGATGAAAGTGATATAATTAGCACTTCACCTCATATAAAAGAAGCAGCCAATAATTTAACTTTAGATCTGTTGCCTGAAAAATTTAAAGTCCGGTATGAAAAAGCTTTCCTATTATTTATCAATTGGTGTAAGAACAAAAAAACAGGAAATTTTTATTCGAAGATGTGTTTTTGGCATATTTTGGTGAACTATCGCAGACAAAAAAGTCTTCAACAACGTGGTCAAATTATTCAATGTTAAAATCAACATTCATCGTTAAAGAAAATTTGAATATTAGTAAATATAAAAAATGAATGCCTTTTTTAAAAAAGAAGTCCTCGGGTTATAGAGCCAAAAAATTAAAAGTGTTTTGGAGAGAAAAAATTAATAAATTTTAATATTATATCTTTGCCCATTATGTCTTTTGTTTTACTTGTGTTTTTACTTTCCGCTTAAGAGCAGAAAAAATTAAAAAATGTTGGCTAAACAGCAAAAGCCAATTTTCTGTTTTAACCTGACAGATAGAAAACATTATTTTCTATGACAGTCGTTAAAAAATAAAATTTGTTTTATTGTTTCCCTGTTGTTGTGAAACAAGAAAAGTGTTGAATACTTAACTTAACACCTTAATACCATACTTAACACCTTACCCAAGTAGCAAAAATAGTGATTGTCAGTACTTAAAGAAAGATTTAAGAAGACTTTAACAAAGCAACGCGCCTCCTTAAAGAAGGATTTAAGTTTGAATTAAGTACAAAAAGGCCCATGTGGGCGGGTCCGATAGAACGAATTAAGAAGCGTATTTTTATCTTATTTGCTTCTTAAATTGATATGTTATTTTTCAACTCCTTCTTATCTCCAGCTTAACTCTTTCTTAAATCGGTATGTCATTTTTTTGTTATATACTATCAAAGTCAAAGAGTGACGCAGAATTTTCTATCTCTCTTTATCTATATTAAATTGATTTAAATTAAAGTAATAGACAATGTTGAAATGAAACAAAAAAACATGACATGTTATGCTGTTTTAAAATTTAATGAAAGAATTGATAAATAAAGAAAAATTATATGTAAGGTTTAAAATCAGTTTTAAGAAAATATTAAACCGATATTTGCAAACGAAACGAGTTTTATGGTGAAATTGGAACTTCTAGCTCCATTAAAACTCACGCGCCTCCACGATTTCTCTAATTTATTACAATTGTTGAAAATATGCCAAAATTCAAAGCGCCCTAAATTATATTTTAAATTATTTTTAGATCAAACCCCGACCTATTCATGCTCACATCGTTGTTAGCTATCTAAATATAAGTAAAAATAAAAAGCTCGTGCAATATTTAATGTTTATATTTTAACGGAAATTTTTTCAAATTAAATCTTAAAAATTGCTGTTTGAAAATATGGCGGAATTTTGTTCTTGCTCAAGTAGAAGGAAAATTCTCAAATTAAGTTCAAATATCTTCTTAATTTAGTATGACACAATACCAAAAAAGTTGATATTTCTTCTTAATTCGGGAGAAAAACCAAGAACAAATATATACTATTTTAGGTATGATTATTTTTGAACATGTACACTGGAAAAAAAGGTGGTGTAATCTATAATAAGTTAGTTCAATCAAATTAATTTTGTAGCATGATCTAAAATTAAGAACAACATACAAAGCATTTGTCTAACGGTAAAACGTTTTTTCAATCGTACTAAATGTACGATGCTACAAAATTGATTTGGTTTAACTAATATTGTAGAATTTACCAACATATTTTTTCAGTGTACATCACTACAAACTTATGGTATGTGACATACCAATATTCGACGTATTAAAGAAGGCACATCATACTGATTTAATACTTCCAATATACATACCAAATTAAGAAGCCTTTAAGAATTCTTTATGCGTGCTCATACATTCCGATTTAAGATGTTGATATGCATACCAAATTAAGAAGTCTTTAAGAATACTTTAAGTGAGATCTTACATACCAATTTAAAACCAAGATGAGAGTACCATTTTAAGAACGATTTAAGAAGCATTAAAGAAATAAAATTTAAAACACCAAAAAACGAATGGATTAAGTTGGAATTAAGAAATGACATCCCAAAGCAATACCAATTTTGCTACTTGGGTAACCAGGTGTTTCTGCTTACTAATCAGTAATCCATAAAAAGATTTGGGAATTACGTTTGTCGAATTGGGAGTTGTCGAAAATTATCAAGAATCAGAATCAAAAGAATTGATGCTACGACTTTGAGAAGTTATGGAAGCCAATGCAATAGAAGTGGAGAGTTACCAGTTTGGTTTAGTTTCAACCTAAAGTAATTCAGTATCAGTGGCGGAAGAGAAAAGTTTTATTACGGCAACAATTACTTCATTACCATGTGCAAATTTTGATGTTACCCAGTTATGGCTATGATTCAGCAAATTAATTTTGAACTTGAATCAAATATGTGATCAACAAAGCCTTAACCTCAAGCAACGGATAGGTGCTAGCAAGAAATCAATCTCAACAACAGATGGAAGTTGCTAAAATTAATATGGCTGCTAATGAGGAAGAACTAACTACAACGTTGACTAGATGAGATAAGTCAGCAAACAGATGAGTAGAACATTAGCTTACATCAACACTTGGATGAGAAACTTCTACCAATGTCAGCAGTATTCGATGGAAAAATCAAGAAAATATAAGAATTTGAGCATAAAGTGTTAAAGACTTTGAGAAGAGGTTACAAGATATTGAAACGGCTAAAGTTACTACACGTTTGATTCCACAAATAACAATCTTCAAATTGAAACCACCATCATACGATGGAACAATATCGTTCGGTATCTTCAAGTTCCAGTTTGAGATAGTAGCAGAAATCGTATTGTTGCATTCATTGTTCCGGGGAAATGAAACATTACAGACGGTGTCAGAAAACAATCGCAACATTTATGCAGAAGTAATGAACGCGTTGGAATAAAAGTACGGCAGCGATCATAGAATAGAGTTATACAAAATTGAGCTAAAGGGTCGCTCGTAGCAAAATGGAAAGAGTCTTCAGGAATATGCATCAGTAGTGAAACGGCTTGTTGATCTTGGGGATCACTCGAATGCTTCTGCATATTTTATGGAAAAGATTAACATCGAGGCGTTCATTGACGGTATCTGTATTTTAGATCCAGAAAGCAGAATAACAGTAATGGTTACACATAAGACGGTGTTTTATTAAACAGTTGGACACGTAATGCAATGTGAGATGGCACAACGGATCTTTCTGCCATATGTTGGATGCGGAAAAGGGGTGTAGAGTGGGACATCAAAGGTAAAGTATTGGCACATAGAGGGAGAAGCAACATCAGATGCTCGGCATATGAAGAAGAGGGTCACCTAAGGCGGTAGTGCGAGAAAAATTTGGAAAAAGAAAGATCGTCGTCTTCTGGAAAGAACGAAGAAAAGAGTCAAGTAGGGTTCAAAAGAAGCAATAGAAAGCGACTGTGTTGGAAAATCGGGACGTATCTCACAGAATTGCTGGAACAGAGCGAACTGTGAAAGTGAGGAACGTTTAATCTCCATTTCAGTTTCAAGAATGGCAATAAATGGTAAAAGCTTGGGTATCAAGGGACAGATTTTTTAAAAATGTGTTGCATAGTAGGAATTACAACATTTGTCGCAACAACATATCAAAACCTTTTAAGACCAAGGTCCCACAATAACATGCGCTCTGAGGTGTAGATGAACTCCAATTTTTTTATTTTTGGTTGTATATTTTTTCGAAAGAATGGATAACTAAGCAATAAATCCTATCACATAATAAGTCCAATATTTCATGAAAGGAACTGAAATAAACATAAAATAATCCAGTTAATGGTATATTTTTGGTCATGTGACAGACTGTCTTCCTCAATGGTTAAAACCTATATACAGATTTGGGCATTTTTGAGATCAATTAAACTCAAGTAAGTAAAGAAGTAATTGGATTTTTTCAATGCAAATACTTCTAAGATATCATCTTGGCTTGTGATATCCCACTCCTATTGCTAGTGGTATGTGATATCTCACGTTAACTCGTACGTCAGAAGCAGGGACTGGAGTACGCGAAGTTTTCACATTCGTAGATAAAAAATAAAATATTTAACAAATCAACAAAAACTGATATCTCCATACGGTAAAATTGGCAGGTTCAGCTCGCACATTTGTTCGCAAAGGCTTGATTGCTGACGTTTTGGCACCATCAGATGGGTTAAAACTGCAATGAAAATTTAGACTCATCAAGGAGCGACATGGAATAAAGTGCTAGTCAAGGACTTAAAAAGGGACAGCAAGTAACGCTAAACAACATGAAATATAGGAAAAGCAAAAAAAACAATTTGGATTCAACAATTGGAGAAGAGATTTAAAACCTGATTCCGACGAACAGGCCTAGGTGGAGGGTAATTGTCTACATATTATCGTAACGAAATACAAAACAAAATTGTATACAACCTTAATTCACCCTATACAATATTCCATTAACAAAATTAAAATAATTTACATCACTGTCTCTGTCATCATGTGATATTGGTTCCAAGAAAAAAAGTCGACAAAACAATAACAGTAAATAAATACAAAATAATATCGCTGTCAATTATTCTCAGAATTCGTCGATTTTTCTTCGTAAAGTAAATTTGGATTTACCTAGCACAATTTCGATGCACATATGTATATAAATTAAAATTGTATTCGAGGAATTTCTTTTGCAAAACAAAAGACAGCTGAAATTAGAATGCGATAGCCTTAAGACAATTTAAATCCAGATAGGACAATCGGTGTCCAGATAGTGTAAACATTTGGAATGCTATTGTGTAAGTGAGTTGATTAATTGTAAACGAAACGCTGTGTCGTGAACATAAAGCCGTGCAAATAGAAGTAAAGTGATTTTTTAAATATTATTTATTAGAAATATTTTGTGTGATATTTCGGGCGCTCTGTTTATGCTCGAAATTGAAATTTGAAGCTGGTGAAGGAATAGTAATATGTTCGGGAGAATTGTTTGCTGTTCTGTTTTCTGTGGTTGTGAAACAAGAAACGTGTGGCATTCTTTTCTGGCGTTTGCTTCATTATATCGAAAATTTTCGATATTATGATATTTCGATAGTATACGATTTTTATTTTATTTTATGAATTTCGATCATCTGATTTTTCGTTTTCTGAATTAAATTTTCGATTATATGATTTTTTGTGATGCGATGTTTTGATGTAATACTTGCCGACGAAATGAAATTTCGGTGATATGATATCGATCTAATGATTTTTCAATTTCAAAACCAATCGATGATATGAAATTCGGTGGTATGAACTTTTGGTCTCCTGATTTTCAGTTTTATAACACGATTTATAACCCACTATGATGCGGGTTCATAAAAATCAGGAATATAAAGTCAAAACAGTTCTCCCAACGCGTATAGCTGCTTCACTGCACGAGAAATAATGTGTATAATAAGAGCCAACCGATTCAACGAATTTTAGCCTAAACTGTGAAGATGAGTTACCAACTGTGAACGGTGTAGAAATATAGACACGGAGCCCGTGAACATTAAATGATTCTTAGTTCGCAATTTGCTTATATTCGGGGGCTAGGGGTCTTAAATCAAAGAAAGTTTGCTTACGTAATACTTGAACGCTTCCTAGGTCTGAAAAACAAATTTTATAACTTTGGCCAATTTGAAATTGACAGAACTTAGGATTTGAGAAAATCAAATATACAGAACATGGCTCGGGAAACGAAGTCCAATTTCAAGGTTTTTGGTTTGATTTTTCTAAGTACAAGACTTTAAAAATACAAGAACAATATATATGAAAATCCCAAAAAAAATTTAAACATTCCAGTTTAACCTTCGTCGTGCTAGAAGTTTGTTGAAGCAAACAATACAATTATTAATTAATTTACAGATGAAACGTTTGGGCTAAAAGTATATAAAAATCCACTGTTGTGCGCTACTGTGCATGAATAATGGAATTGTTGCCATTGAGTAAATGAGTTTTTTTTAAATAAAATCAACACAATGTCACATTGGAATGAAATAATTAATGCAATTATAATGTTCATGTATTATCATTTTTCTATGTAAACAAAACCATTAACAAAGTTTTATTCAATTTGGTAGCCCGCATATCAAAAAAGGTCAATGATCACATCTCTTAGTTTAATATTTTTACCATAAAAACATATAGTTAACACAAATTAATTCCTTTCATGGTTATAACGCACATAAAATAATTTTGGCATTCGAATTTCTCACTCAGGTGTCATTACTAAAAATGTCAATAAAACATTAATACTTTTTGCCATTATGTACCCCCAGACATTTTAAATGTGTAAAAATATTGATAACAAACTGCTTTTAAATGTTCAATGGTAAATAAAATGTTTATGAGCTATGAATATGATTAAAACACAAATTAGACTTCACTCGTTCTGTTTTTTTTAACTTTGATTCATTTTCTGCATATAAATTGTGCGGTTTGGGTCAATAAGTTAAATATAGAATGGTATTTCTAAAATTTTGTATTCGAAAAAGAATTAAGCTTCAAGTCGTTCTTCCCACCAATTAGTGAGGAGACAAATGTTCTACAGAGACGATGCTGAACTTCCCAGAAATGATAATGTATCTACGCTAGAGTTTTGCTCTTTCCTGTGTAACTTTATTATTTGTGGTACACAGGATCAAATCCCCACTAAAACTCTCCGTCTCTGAAAAAAAAATAACAAGAAATTAAACGTAGCAAAATGAGAAAACTACAAAATACAAATCAACCAAGCTTCTGTTTATTGATACTAAATGACGTCATAGTTTACTTAAAAGTTAAAATATAACCGTTTAAAGTTTTGACTGACGGGAAACTTTAAAAATGAAGTTAGTATTATTAAATGTTTACTAATTATATTTTTTAATTTATCTAAATGTTTTTTGTATTGTTAATTATTGTATTGTAGACGTTGAATAAACATTATTTTTCTTAAGTTGTGTAAATATATAATTTTGAAAATTTGTAAAATAAATTAAAAATATGCAAAACTAGAGTCGATGGTGAAGAAGTAGAAAGGTAAATTAACATGAGCAAAAAATATTCGCTTCAGACTTCTAACATGTGTATTTAATATTTATACATAAAGTAAGAAAAGAAATTATTTAAATTTATCATTCTGACCTAATGATAACTGATTTCTATTTATAAAAAATTTGTTTTTGTTACTCTGTAAAAGTCAGAACTTTTTTTTTGAAAACAATATGAGAGCCTTAAAATTTATAAACATAAAGGATCTAATATGATCAAAAAAGAAGTTTTTATTTCAGAAATAAAAAAATTTTCTTGGGAAAATCAGTATCTGTTAAGATTAACTAAAAGTTCCCGTCATTACAAAGTTGATAGGTTATCTTAATTGAGGTTTTAAAATTATTATAAATTTTATTTGTAAACACCAACAACTGTATTTTTCTCTGAATACAGTTTTTACAGAATGTACACGTTAAACCTCACGCACGATAGCAAGATTTGTTACCGATCCTTTGTATAGGGTTATTTTTAGACAAGACATTTAAATTTTACATTATATTCATTTTTTTTAATTAGTAAGGTTAAGCAAATAATGAAACAACAGAAAGTATATATAAATTATATAACAATAGAAGTGTGAAGTCCGTATTTCAACATCGGTTTGTAAATTTTAAAATTGTCATGCTATGACGTTCTTATTTTAAATTGCAAAAAAATAGTTTTTTTCATATTGCCATCATAGTCTTGCATCTGTTTTCAAACCATATATATTTACAATATGATGATATGCACAAAAAATTTTTTCCCAAAAGCTATTCAGGGAATTTCTAAGTTTTTGTTTGGCTTGAATGAATTATTCTAATTTTTGTTCAGAGAAAGTGAAATAGTCAAATTTTCATGAATTGATATAAGACTGCGTATTACCGTCAAAGAGTTGGTTAACCTTCCACAACTGTCTCGTATTTTTTGTAATAACGATGTTTGTCCACTTCTCATAAGCGCTTTAAGCTGTTACCGGCTCGAAGGACCATATCCTATATGGTTAACATCAGAATACTGCTGGATTTAATAAAAGTAAATTGTGGGATAAATGCGGGTATCCCTAGTGATAAAAAACGGTGATAAAAACTATCAGTAAAATGAAACCCATTTTAAATTAACCAAAAACTATTTTATTGAACAATTATAGAATGAATGGATGCTCTTAATTTTTTTTACCAGTTATGTTTGGTGAGACGTAGCGAAAGTTGTTTTATTCTGTGAGTTTATCGGTTTTCATGTTCTCCGTATTATTGAAATGTTCTGTTTCCTAGATGAATGATGAACTAAACAGTCATCTCGTTAACGATGGTTGGGCTTTGCTGACAAACTTTGATTTAAACCTGATCATTGCTACGCTCGTGCTATATATAGCATATAGGTATGCCTAAGGAAAAAAATAATAAAAATGTAAACTACAGTTTTTGTCGATATATCAACTCACTAAGTCCTCTCCTTTACTCTGTCAATCACCTATAAATAATGGAAGTAAGCAAGCCAAAATCGAGAAAAAGTTTAAGACTTATAGTCCAAGAGCCAGCGAAAAAAATGCTCTCAGTTTATAATAGCTGATATTCTGTACTGATGATCTGTAAAACAATTTTCAGCCTTTATGAATTGATTCTGTTACCAACGTAATGATAACAGGTTTGATAATATAGAAGACGCCTGTTCTATAGTTCGCTTGCCTGACCGAAGTATGTGTGTGTACAGAACCACCTGATGGAATATCAACTATTATAAACTCACAGCATTTTTCGCTGGCTCTCCGTCTAAATTGATTATCGCCAAATTCTTATTTGTTCGATTTATCTGAATTGTTTGTTGACACAGATTCATTAAGAGTAAGTTAAGAAAGAGCAATTTTTATCCATATTTGAGAAGCTTTATTGATGAGAACCATTTCGCAAATTGATTTATCAATGATATATAGATTGTTGCACTGATACGCTTGAAATTTATAGCATTGAACTTTTTTACAAAATAGATTTATGAATAATTGCATCCAACACGTAACAACGAGAAATGAAGCGAACACCGCAGGCACATTGGGCACAAAAAGTGTGTAGAATTGTATTGTTACAACTTCAACTGAATAAACATTTTCACGTTTATGTAATTGAATATGTTTTATTAGATTCATTTTTCATTTTCATTTTATTCTCCAAACGATTTATTAAACAACTTTTACCAATATTAATAGAAACCGGCAATCTTCCAAAATACTTTAAGACTACGAAAGTGATAGCGATACTTAAACCAGGTAAACCATCCAATGAACCAGGAAGCTATCGCCCAATCGCCCTTTTTAGCACCTGCTAAAAATTGCTAGAACGGCTCATATACAACTGTATCGCACCGATTTTGAATGACCAGATCCCAGTCGAACAAGCTGGTTTCTGTCCCAATCGCAGCTGCACTGACCAACTGCTCGCTTTAACATCCTACATCGAAGCTGGGTTTCAAAAACAATTAAAAACAGGCGCAGTATTCATCGATCTCACTGCAGCATATGACACGGTCTGGCGAACTGGGATTATATAAGCTGTTCAATGCAATACCTTGTAACACCATCTCACGCTTAATTAACAACATGCTGAGTAATCGTGTATTCAAAGTTCATCTATATAATTCCTGTAGTAGGTCCAAAATGCTTAACAATGGTTTGCCACAGAGTTCCGTCCTGGCGCCATTACTTTTTAATTTGTACATCCATGACATGCCTGATACAACATCAAAGAAATTTGGGTACGCGGATGATTGGACCCTGGCCACTCAAAATAAAAACGTGGGTGTCTTGGAAGATTTGCTGTCAACTGATCTGGCGACAATGAATGACTATTTTCGAACGTGGAGCTTATTTCCTAATCTAAGTAAAACCGAGAGTTCTTGTTTCCACTTAAACAACAAACTGGCAAAACACGACGAGAAACAATATATTGCATAAACTGGCAGGCTCGACATGGGGTGCTACTCCAGCAACCCTCCGCACAACTGCTCTAAGTCTGGTTTACTCAGTGGCTGAGTACGGCGCACCAGTCTGGCTTAATAGTACACATACTCAAAAAGTTGACTGCCAGCTGCATGCCGCGATGCGTACTATAAGTGGTACTATCAGGTCCACTCCTTTACCTTGGCTCCCTGTGTTGAGCAATATCGCTCCACCTGCACTCAGACGCTCGCATGCACTCATGCGTGAACATAAAAAGGTAACCAACAACATCACGTTACCCTTGCACGAAGATGGTGACCACACTAGTTGTCGATTGAAGTCAAGAAAGCCTCCACATAAAACTGCCAGCAACCTGCTGGCAACTGGTTTTAATATTTTGGATGCCTGGGACACCTCCTGGAATGATTACAACACTCCTGGCGTTTCTATTACTAACCCAACTTCTGCCCAACCTGGTTTCGATCTGCCACGTCATACCTGGACCACACTAAACCGAATAAGAACGAATCATGGACTTTGTGCTGATTCGTTCTACAAGTGGGGAATCTCAGAGTCCCCTCAATGTGACTGCGGAGCTCCACAACAAACCATAAAACACATTGCAACTGTGTGCCCACTTCGACGATACAATGGCGACATCTCAGACATCCAATTGGCAACTCCCAATGTAGTAGCATGGATAAACTCACTCGATGTAAATATCTAATGTTCAAATATACTGCCCAATGTTCAAATATTTTAATATTTTACTTTTTAACTAAAAGACGCTAAATCATATTGATTGTAAGCTCATTTAGTGTGTATTATTCATGTTTTGTTTTATGTAGATTTCATATGAAAATCTATCTATTTTAAGTTTTATTTTTGTTTTATTTTTGTTTTTAATGTGTCACAACAAAAACCATACGCTAAATAAACCAATATTAATTCATTTAAAAATAGATAAATAACAATTATTTCAAAATCACAATAAAACAACTTGAATAATAAAAATTAGCGTTGATTTCGATGTAAATGCGATGAACAGAATGCCTGGTGTTTTATTAGCGAGAATTTGCTATCTCCGTTTCCTTTCAAATATACATTGATCATCCCCACGTCCAAAAGTTATTCAGAATTTTCATTACTTGATCGCAAATTAGGACTCAGTTGAATGAGAATGAGTCTCTGTAAAAACAACATCTCTTATACCGCTAGTTTAATTATATCACAAAAAAAATGCAATAGCGAGAATTTGCTACCTCCGTTTCCTTTCAAATATACATTGATCACCCTCACGTCCAAAAGTTATTCAGAATTTTCATTACTTGATCGCTAATTAGTACTCAGTTGGATGAGAATGAGTCTCTGTAAAAACAACATCTCTTATATCGCTAGTTTAATCATATCACAAAAAAAATCAATACACATACCAACACGAAAATCAAGGGCTACAATTTCACATTTAATAAATTCTGTTTATTAAATAAATTTCTATTATTGAAGTTCCAAAATAAAATAATAAATTGATGTACGGAGTTTCTTTGAATGTTTTTGCCTTTAATTTTTTTTATTTTGATTTAGAGCAAAAACTAAAAGTAGGATAATAAGTTGTTTTTATTTTGATTCTTCCTTTATACAACATATGCACTTTACAAATTTCAATCTTACCGATATTGTAAAAAACTGACACTATTTTTTTAGATTTACTTTGTTTAGACATTTTTTAAAACAATGTTGGATCGATCTTGATGTATTTTCTCATATAGTTAGACAATAATGATTGCTAAGTTTGCTATCTATCGGGTTTTATATGAACTGGTTAGCCAAACTTTTGAAAAGGCTGGATATGGAAACAAACTGATAGAAAAAAGAAAGTCTGTTGTATGAGGAATATATATCGAGGTCGATTATGTTTACTGTGAGTGGGATCGTGAACACCTTATATCTGTTTGCATAGTTTTTATATTATAGTTGATTCAAACTAAAATGTTTACATTATGTATGATTGAAATTTGTTTTCTGATTAAAAAAATTATAGTGTTTTGCAAATAAAATAAAACTAAAACCAAGAGAATCCCCTTTTTTAACAAAAATAACATAAAGCCAATACCTAACCTGTAGTGAAAGGTTAATCTATTTATGTTCCCATTAGTGGAATAAGTAAGCTTAAATTGGTTGTTTTCGAAAGAGAGATTAGAGGAACGTTTGCTAAATGCAAACAATTATTTAAAGGAATTTGTTGTGATCTTAAAAGGGAGGATTTCAGCGATGCTTTAGTCCATCTAGCCTATTTTTGAATAAATTACCGCATGGATAATTATTATTTATTAATTAATTAATAAGACCAATTAAATAGGTGCGTTGATATAATTAATGAAAATAATAAACTGAGGGTTCTGGAGAATTCTACTATCAACATTTGCTAGAATATTTGTAAGTTTTATTGTCATTCATTTATCTTAAGTGCGATAAGTGCTGATAGTTTTCTTTTTATTGTTTTAAAATTGAAAATTGAAGTTTAAAACAAAGAAAATGTCATATTAAGTTCTAGAAGTGATCGCGAAAATGACCGCGCTCTGATACCCACAGAAATATTCCCGATAAATTTCCTAAAATGATTATTGTTTTAAATTTACTATTGATCTCATAAAATTTTTTTTACAACCACGTGCCATGTAGACAAGGCTTGGATTACTGAAGATACTCCCGCAAGAATTTCTAGGTGTGAGCAGCCCTACAGCGGGCAGCACCATAAGAATGCCAATATCCATTGCATATGGTGAAAAACACGTGAAATCAGCAAGGTCTGGAAATGAGGTTTTAATTTTGTATATTTAGGTATTGGAATTCGTTGACATCAATAAAAAAAAAATTTTCGCGCTTTTAGTTTTTTTTTTTAACTCTGTTTTAAGATACAGGGTGATGAAAAATCAAGAAATTGCTCGACCCTGGTGTATTTAAATGGCTCTACAGTCAAAACTACTGAACTGATTTTAATATTATATAGCTTAAAATGTAGGTATTGAACAGAGCTAATCAAAATAATAGTTCACATTATATGACCTTGAACACATTCTTTTAGAAAAATAACGGTAAAAAATTCAAATTCGATTTTCTAGAAATGCGTATTTTTTAAATTTTTGATTTTGTGAAATGTACATATGTTACTAACATTTTATAAAAAATTCAGGAGGGGAAAATTTTTTGTTTTTTTTTTTATTAATTTTATTGCAACACGCCTTAAAATTAATTTTTCATCATAAAAAAGTGGAGTTAAAAAATGAACGTTTGTTTTGGATTTACATATATGTTTTTATAATAAATATTTTATTTTTAGTCAAAATAAATATTTTACACTTTTTTTATCATTTATTTAATTTTACATTACTAAATTCCGTAGAGTTAGAATAACGTCTAGCTAAGATAGATCCATCATTTGTAGGTATGTATGAGTGATATCCTCGTGTTCCAGGAATTGTTTTTAAATTGGCGTATCTATCAGCTAGTTGATTTCGTTTTACAATGTAACCTGCCTCCGTTACATAGAAAAAATGAATAATGTTGTATCCCACTGTATAATGTAATATAATTGTAATGTATTATATAATTGTGTATGTAGTCGATTGTTATCAAGAGTCTGATCGAAGGGAAGTCTAAAAACGGTAGTCAGTCTAAAATAGTCTTCTGTCTAGAACAGTCAATAAATGGTCAATAATAAAAATCATTGTGATAAGTCTATAATAAAAGTCTTGTTTTATTAATATAAATATTTAGAGTTAATAAATATTTCAATGGCGACGAAGATGTTGGAATAATAATTATAAAAATTAGTATGTGTAACAAGTGTTAATTACAAATTTTTGTGCAAGTTCAATAAATTGATAATAAACTTATACAACAGAAAATTAATTAAAAAATTTCGATAACTCTAAAGTAAAGTACCGATTTATTCTACTGTTGTGAAATTGTTATTATAGTGTTGTACAATAAATTTTTTTTGGAAAAAAAAAATAACGTAAATTAGAAAAAAAAATCATTGCAATTGTGTTTTTGTATTTTTCAATAAAAAAATAGCCAAAATGAGTGACGAAGATAGAAAAAAAGTTACAGTTTTCAGTACAATAGTGGGTAGTATGGAGCCGTATGTATTAGGTGATAATTTCAATGATTATGCGGAACGTTTATTACAATTTTATGAGTTGAATGATATGCCTAATAGAAAAAAAGTTTCATTTTTCTTAAATTGTATGGGTCCTGAAACATATAATATTTTGAAGAAATGTGTGATGCCAGATGCTCCCAGCAGCAAAAAATTCGAAGAATTGATTGCTGTTTTAAAATCACATTTTGCACCACATATAAACGAAATACCGGAACGTTATGTCTTTCACAAAGAGGATCAAAAAGAAGGTCAGTCGATTAACGATTATGTAGTACGGTTAAAAGAATTGGCGCAAACATGCAATTTTAAAGCTTTTTTGTCAGAATGTTTGCGAGATCGTTTTGTGTTCGGATTGCGGGACAGTCAATTACGTTCACAGTTGTATATCAAGCATAAAGAAGAACCGTTAACTTTTGAAAAAGCTGTGGATTTTGCAAAAAATTGGGAGATGGCGAATATAGGAAGAGTTTCCACATATTCGCAACACGCTATTAATGAAAATTTTTTGCATTGTCGATCTGTTCGAGGTCGATCTAGAGATCATTCTTCGAGACAACGCTACGGTAGAAGTAGAAGTAGGAGTATTGGCAGATTTAGCCATTCAAAAAGAAATACATGTTGTTTCCGATGTGGTAGATTCCATGACGCTAATTATTGTCCAGCGAGAAATTGGGAATGTTTTATTTGTTATTCCCAAGGGCATACCTCAAAAATGTGCCCAAAAGCCACCTCAAGTAAACGAAGTTCGGATGGTAATAACTTTCATCAAAGTAGAAGAAGAAGTCCTGGTATAGGAAGAAGTTCCGGCAGAGTTAGGAGTTCCAGTAGAGGGCGAAGCCCAGAATATCGACGAGCCAATTATGTGCTGGAATTGTCTGATGACTATGATTCAGATACTGGTAACGCAAATTATGTGTGTGAATTGTCCAATGAAATGGATCAATTAAATATGCACAAAGTGGATGACGATGATACAGAAAAAGTCAATCACATCGATACACCGTCCTTGGTGACGGTCCTTATTGAGAAGCTGCCAGTTCGGATGGAAGTCGATTCAGGAGCCAGTTCATCAATTATTAGCGTAGATATGTTTAGAAAATTTTTTTGTAATATTTTAATTCAAAATGTATCAAGTCATTTCTCTTCTGTTACAGGTGAACGAATTAATGTGGTCGGAAAAATTACTGTTGATGTTCAACTTCATGTTAAGAGCGAGGTAGTACAGTTGGAGTTAATTGTTATACGAACGAGCAAAAAAATAACACCTTTGATGGGACGAACGTGGTTGGATAAATTATTTCCAAATTGGCGAAATTCAATGCTGCGTCTAGAGTTACCAAGTACTTCGTCAAAAATGTCTAAACAGGATCATCATACTATTTATGGTAGTAAAAAAGATAGTATAGTTGAATTATTAAATCGTGAGTATCCAAATTGTATTTCGAATTCTCTAAAACCTATTCATGGATTTGTGGCTGAAATTGTTATGAAAGAAGATGTTAGTCCGATTTTCCACCGGGCTTACGATGTTCCTTTTCATTTAAGAGAGTCTGTGGAAAGGGAACTGGAAAGATTATGTGGAACTGGTATTCTTTCTCCTGTAAAATATAGTGATTGGGCCTCTCCTGTCGTAGTTGTCCCGAAATCAGATGGAGAAATTAGGTTGTGCATTGACTGCAAAGTCACTATTAATCAATACATTCAAACAGAACACTATCCACTACCCAGGATAGATGATATTTTTGCAAGCCTTGCAACTTCTGCTTTTTATTGTGTAATTGATCTCAGTGGTGCTTATCAACAATTATTAGTGAGTGAAAAATCACGTCCTTTACTAACTATAAATACCCAGAAGGGATTATTTCAATTTATGAGATTAGCTCAAGGGGTCAAAAGTGCTCCAGCTATTTTTCAGGCAGTAATGGACCAAGTGCTCCTTGGTATAAAAAAAGCTGTTTGTTATATAGATGACATATTAATTGGTACTGCGTCCCTTGAAGAATGTCGGGAAGTACTTTATCAGGTCCTTGAACGTCTTAATAAACATAATATAAAAATAAAGTTAAGCAAATGTAAGTTTTTTGAAACTCAAGTTTCATTTTTAGGTCACACAATAACAGCTACTGGTATTCGACCAAATACTGATAAAGTTGAAGCTATCATTAAAGCTCCCTCACCTAAAAATTTGACAGAGTTGCAGTCTTTTTTAGGCCTATTAAATTATTACGGAAGGTTCATTCCTCATCTTTCTACAGAATTGAGAGATTTGTATCTATTGTTGCAAAAAGAAGTAAAATTTGATTGGAGTGAAACTTGTCAAAAAACATTTGAGAGATGTAAATCCCTTATAGTTAAAAATAATGTACTTGAGCTGTATGATCCAAAGAAGCCGATTGTGGTGGCTGCTGATGCGAGCCCATATGGGGTAGGTGCCGTTCTTTCACACTTAGTTGACGGGGAAGAACGACCAGTTTTATTTGCGTCCTGCACCCTTTCTCCAGCAGAGAAAAAGTATTCACAATTACATCGTGAAGCGCTAGCGATCATTTTTGCCGTGAAAAAGTTTTTTAAATATATTTATGGTCATCATTTTCTTTTGTATTCGGATTCAGAGGCACTTAAAGAGATTTTTAATCCCAGGAAGGGTACATCAACAGTGGCCGCATCCCGATTACAAAGATGGGCCGTGATAATGTCGATGTATGACTATGAAATTCGTCATCGTCCAGGCAAGTATATGGCAAATGCAGATGCATTATCCCGTTTGCCATTGCCATGTCAGATAGAGATTGACACAGATTCGATCAACGCTGTTTATTCTGAGAAAGATTTTTTGGTAAATATTAAGGATGTCGCAAACGAAACAACCAAAGATACAATACTGTCAGAAGTTATTAGATATGTTGATAGGGGTTGGCCATTCAAAATGAACAAAACTCTTCTTTATTATTATAAACTTCGAAATAATTTTTCAATAGAATATGATTGTTTATTCTATGGTAATAGGTTAGTAGTACCAACTAAGTTTATTATGATTATTTTAGAAAAATTGCACAGTAGTCATGAAGGTATGGTGCGTATGAAGATTCTTGGTCGCAGTCTGTTTTGGTGGAGGTCAATGAATTCGGATATTGAGAAATGTGTTAAGAATTGTTATGTGTGCAATACTACTCAAAATGTTAAAAAGGAAGTTGTGCTATCAAAATGGGGTCTAACTTCATTTCCTTTTGAAAGAATCCATTTGGATCTTTTCTATTTTCAAAGTAATACTTTTCTTATATTGGTCGATTCATTCAGTAAATTTATTCAGGTTCAATTGTTGAGATCGTCTCAGGCGCATCAAGTGATTGAAAAACTTCAATCAGTTTTTGTCATTTTTGGATTACCAACTAAAATTTGCACAGATAATGGTCCACCATTTAATTCATCTGTGTTCAATGAATTCGGTCGTAATAATGGTATTGAAATGCTCAAATCACCTCCTTATCATCCACAGTCAAACGGATTGGCAGAGAGAGGTGTTCAAACCGCAAAGACGTATTTGACTAAGTATTTGGTAGACAGCGCAAGACAAAAGTTACGAGTCGAAGAAAAAATAAATAAATTTTTAAGTTCTTATAACAATATGCCTTCGACGGTCACTTCTCGTTCCCCAAACGATTTAATATTTTCATTTACACCGCGAACACATATTAATTCTATTAACCCAAAGGTAACTGCGGAAAATGTTGACAAGAGTAGAGAAAATCTGAATGAAAAGAAAAAAGTTACATTTCAATTGCCTTTTGAAGATCTGTCTAAAAAGGGGAAAGAAGAGAAAAATGTAATAAAATATGAAATTGGAGACAAAATTTTGTATCGCAATCATTTCAAGGATTATCTAAAGTGGATACCGGGTCGGATTCTGAAAAAACTTAGTTCATACATTTATCTAATTAATATAAATAAAATGGTACGTCGTGTACATGTTAATCAACTAAGAAAATCTACATTATCAGATGAATACCATCCACTCCTAGATATGATTCAGCCAATTTCTAAGGAACACCTTGAGATTGTTCCTGATTCAAATTTGGAAATAATCCCTGAAATGATTTCAGTTAGATCAAAGAAAAGAAAAAGATCTGAAGATGATGAAATAATGTTAAGAAGGTCTGAAAGAAAAAAATATATGCCAAACAGATTGCAGTATGATCAATTCAAAAAATAATAAAAATATTTAGATTATATATGTGTGTTAGGTTAATCTTTAAATCTTTAATCATATGCATGTTATAATTGTATTATATATTTTAAACTTAGATAAGATATTTTGATTAATTGTTAATTACTAGATTCCTATTACTGCATGTGGATCATTTGATATAAGTTCATTTTCATTAATAATATTTGTTTCAATTTAAAAAGGGGAAAATGTTGTATCCCACTGTATAATGTAATATAATTGTAATGTATTATATAATTGTGTATGTAGTCGATTGTTATCAAGAGTCTGATCGAAGGGAAGTCTAAAAACGGTAGTCAGTCTAAAATAGTCTTCTGTCTAGAACAGTCAATAAATGGTCAATAATAAAAATCATTGTGATAAGTCTATAATAAAAGTCTTGTTTTATTAATATAAATATTTAGAGTTAATAAATATTGCAAATAATATCTTGAAAATTGCCTGGAGCTGCTGCCCAGTTATATAACTCCAGAGGTGTTGATATAACTTTGTCGTATTCTTTCTTAAGACTCGCTCTAGCTGCTTTTCTTTTTACTGTTCCTCCAATTCCATCATATCAGAACTGCTCTAACCAGGTAACGAGGAGGTACAGTTCACCAAGGAGTAGTTAGTTGAAGACGTACAAACGATTTTTTTTGATCGCAGTACTGTAGCCACACTATATTCTGATCTAAGCTATAATCTTATCTGGTAATTGAAGTACACATAATATTTATTTTTGTGTTAAAAATAATATAATATTTGCTGTGATAAAATATACTATATCGAATATCAAGTAATCTCTCTGGACTAAAATTGCCCAGCTTTATTTTTTGAGAGTCAACAAAACATATATTGTGATTAAAAATTAACTAAAAGTCGATTTTTCTCCATAAAACAAAAACAACACTTCCACCATATCTAAGTGAACAAAAAATAGAAACTAAGGATAAGTATAATATGAGTCTAAACCAGGGATGGGGAACCTTTTTACCATTAAAGGCCAATTATAATTTTGCAAATCGTTAACAGGCCGCATTATGCGGAGTATTGTTACCAAGTTTGGGGGGCTGCATCTGTTACTAAAATGGCTCTTTTAGACTCTGTTCAAAAGCGTGCTAAACGAATTGTTAATTTTTTCTGATCTCGTTGTTTTTTATAAATATCTTCATCAGCAGTGTTCGGATGAAATCAAATCCACTATACCTGCAAACAGTCAAACTGTTGAGATCACTCACTCACCACTGTCATATAGTGACAGAATGCAGAGGGATTTCTTTGTTTGCAAAACAAAATCAACTAGTTGATAGATACGCCAAATTAAAAACAATTCCTGGAACACGAGGATATCACTCATACATTCCTACAAATGATGGATCAATCTTAGCTAGACGTTATTCTAACTCTACGGAATTTAGTAATGTAAAATTAAATAAATGATAAAAATGTGTAAAATATTTATTTTGAGTTAAAATTAAAAATTTATTATAAAAACATATATGTAAATCCAAAAAAAACTGATCAGTTTTTAACTCCACTTTTTTTTATGATGAAAAATTTTAAGGCGTGTTGCAATAAAATTAATAAAAAAAAAACAAAAAATTTTCCCCTCCTGAATTTTTTATCAAATGTTAGTAACATATGTACCTTTCACATATTAAAAAATCAAAAATTTTAAAAATACGCAGTTCTAGAAAATCGAATTTGAATTTTTTACCGTTATTTTTCTAAAAGAAAGTGTTCAAGGTCATATAATGTGAATTATTATTTTGATTAGCTCTGTTCAATACCTACATTTTGAGCTATATCAATCAGTTCAGTAGTTTTGACTGTAGAGTCATTTCAATACACCAGGGTCGAGCAATTTTTTTGATTTTTCATTACCCTGTATCTTAAGACAGGGTAAAAAAAACTAAAAATGCCGAAAATTTTTTTTATTGATGTCAACGTATTCCAATACCTAAATATACAAAATTGAAACCTCATTTCCAAAATTGCATGATTTTTGCTGATTTCACGTGTTTTTCACCATATGTATATGTATTACATTAGGCTATGATTTCTTTAATATATTACATCAGTCTATGGTTTTCGTTTCTTTTCTTTTCAATTTGGTCAACATTAGAGGATTGGTTGTTAATATAACTTCGGTCCACCTTTATTTTGAACATTTTAAGCCTGATGTTGTTTTTTAACTGATAAAAAATTAGTGAAAAATCTGTAACTCTATAAAGTAAATTTTTTTATCCTAAATATTATATAGAATCTTTATTTTACCACAGATATAGTGTTTGAGTGGTTCTGTGTGTACATTCGAGATGATACTATATATAGCATATTGTTACGATTCTACATAATCACAATGAAATTGAAACCAAATTGTATTCAACCTCAATTTTCCCTAGTCAATATTTCAATCTAAAATCAAGGTTACAAGAAAGGGGGACAAAGCAGAAAATCAAAACAAAAACAACGTGAAATAAATTTCATCAGAATTTCTGAAGCTTTCTTTGTAAAGAATTAACTTACCTGCAATATTGAATTAAGTTAGTTTTTAATCGACTGCGTTGATGTAAAGTTATAATTTAAATTATACTGCGATCGGTACCTCCAATTGAGTTAATTAATTTCATTAAAGGCGCAGTGCTCTGTGAACTGATCGTCTCAAGGCCCTCCAATAAACTATATGAATAACTGCAGGTTGCGCTAGATTATTGATTAATTTTAGCTGCACTATTGTCATTCCTGGTTTTCTAAAACTGATCGACTTGTTACAATTAATATAAGTTATAAAATAAACTAAATAGAAATATTCATAGAAAAACAATTAAAGATTTAATTGTTTCCGAATTAATTTATATATTATAATTATTCAAATATTATTATAATATTATTATTGCAATGAAACACATAAAAGCAATAAATTGATTATATCTAAATATTACATTTTCTTGCTCAATCAATTAATTTATGTCTTGACTTCTATTTTTTTATTATTATTAATACAGAATAAGAATAACATATTTTAAAAAAATGAATAATTATGTCTCTTAACTATAATTAACAGTGGCGAAGCGTGCTTCTGAAACTAGGGTAGACATATTCAAAAGTTTTATTGATTTGCCTGTAGAAACTAATTATAGTACATTAAGATGAGAGGATAGAAAGCTAAGGTTTTTGGACGTATGTGAAGTTTGTGAGTCGAAGCGCCAACCGAGTTTTGCACCCACATTTAAAATGACATACGTCCGTGCATCATATACTATATTTTTTATTCGCCGCAAGCAAAATATTTAAAAAAAGATTGTTCAATCTAAATCAAAATTAAAAATTTTGAAATAAAAATATTTTGTACAAAAGATAAAGGATATTGTAAATTAACAAAAACATTGCTTTAAGTTTTGGGGAGCGATGAATATTAAACATAAAATTCTTTGTAAAAGTACGAATAAAAGTACACGTACAACTTTCTCAAAATTCTAAAAATATTCCAAAAATTATAACAAAATCCAAAATTTAAACTTTTTCATCAACAAAAAGTTTCTAAAAATTATTAAATAATCAAAAGTTGAAACTATTTTCAAAATTCCAAAATTAATGCAAGAACTATAACAAAATTTAAAAATTCAAACTTTTCCTAGAACTCTTAAAATATTGCAATAATTATAACAAAATTAAAAATTCAAACTTTTCCCGAAATGCCAAAAATATTGCAAAAATTATAACATAATCAAAGATTGAAACTTTTTTCAAAATTCTAAAAATATTCCAAAAATTAATCCAAAATCAAAGATTCAAATTTATTTTCCAACTGTTCCTGTTTTTCAGAAGTCGTAGAATCGAATTCACAATCACACAATCACACAAAAAATTGCTCAAGAAACATCTAACTAATAATTACAATTTTTGTCAAAAATGCTTCCCATAATATGTTTCTCAAAAAATTTGGAAACAAAATATATAAACAGAAATAGACATAAACAAAACTGTCTATCCAAGAAGGAACAAAAGTTGAAAATTTGTTGTTGTTGCTATTGCTTATTTTGGTAGTCATAATTTGAAACGTCTACTGATGTTTCTCAACAAATTTGGAAACAAAAATAGACAGAAACAAAACTGTCTATCCAAGAAGGAACAAAAGTTGAAAATTTGTTGTTGTTGCTATTGCTTATTTTGGTAGTCATAATTTGAAACGTCTACTGATGTTTCTCAACAAATTTGGAAACAAAAATAGACAGAAACAAAACTCTCTACCCAAGAAGGAACAAAAGTTGAAAATTTGTTGTTGTTGCTATTGCTTATTTTGGTAGTCATAATTTGAAACGTCTACTGCACTGAGAAAAACATTTTTGTTTGTTTGTACATGAAACTGGGAAACGTTTGTATTAAAGTTTCGGGAACATAGCTGAATTGTTTTTGTTCTAATTATTGTATTAAAACTTAATGATTTTCTTAGAACGTTTGACAAAATAGTATTAAGTCGACATTATGCGAACAATATGAAAATAAAGTTTCATATTTATATTATGTTTGGGTAGACACTGTCTAGTGTGTCTATACCGACGCTTCGCCACTGATAATTAAAGATTGTTTCTAATATTAAATAAAACAAAAAGTTATTGAATAACACAAAAAAAATTGTTTTAACATTTGGATTCGATGAAATATGATTTTAAGTTATAAATTATTAGGCATTCGGATATATAAGTACATTAAATAAAACTTTTAATAACTAATACTGTTACACATGTATAGTTTTTAATTTTAATTAAATATAACGTATATAATTTTCCTTCTTAACTGTAAAGTTTATAATCTAATTTGAATTAAAACATTATTATAATTTATAATTATTTTTGTCGTCTTCTGTAATAGTTTTGTATTACAATTTATAGAAATTGATAATTTCGTGATTATTTTTGAAAATATAAAAAACTATCTCATAATGATAATGAGATAAACGTGAGATTAAGATTGATTGATTTTGGTGAGATAATTGAATTAGAATTTTGATTTACATAAATAGGATAAATAAGAAAATTTCAAATAAAATCATCACTTTCAATTTTTATTCGTCATATATATATTCAAATTGTAATTTTTAGACGGTTTGTTTCGATTTTGCGTCGATTTACGAAATATAATTTTGAAATAACTTACCAATTATTTATTCTTTTTACAAAAGTTTCATTATTCAATCCCATATATATTTATTTCCAATTTGTAAAAAAATAGTAATTTAATTGATGATGTTTTTTGTTCTATTTTTATTCATTTTTCAAATCCATATTCATTCCAGGTACAACGTAATTGAAACGAGACTTCCAAGTTTCCGTTATATAGATTTTTGATATAAAAATAGTTTTGGAAATTCATTTAGTTAGAATGGACATCAAATAAAACAACCTACTCTATCGGTGGTTATAGAAATCTATATGTTAAATGATCCAACCTATTTTTTTGTTTTACAATTTATCAAAGAGTATTGTGATAGAGAGAGATAATCTTCTAACAAAACTTATGTCATATTTGTATTACAATGTCATTTTAGGTTAAAAACAAATCAAATATTCAACTGAAACGCATAATTAGGAAATTTGGGTGTCTCTTTCTTTCTAATGGAAAAATATAGCTTTTAATATTGAGAGACTAACTTGTTTAACATGTTTTTGATAATAAAATTTATCTACGTTTTGAGATTATTAATGCGGCTAGATGTTTTTCAGCATAGTAAACAAGCGAGTCAATATGGGAAGGGAGTTATCAGACGGGTGAATAACAGCCATTATATGCGAGCATAATACCTTACATTACCCAGCTAATGTTAGAATTTAATCTATTAAAATGTTTTGTAAAATAACAGTCAACTAGATGAAATTTAACGACTAGTTACGTAAAGGACGAAATAAAGAACGTTTTAAAGTATTGAGAAATTATTAATTGGTGAAAAATATCAATCATAGACTTCTCCCAGAATCGTTTAAATTTTTGGTGTGTAATAACGTTAAAATTATAATATGCTACAACTTGTTCTTCTTAAAGTAGAAGAAAATACAAAAATAAAGTACCCATTTTCAACAATCTAAAATTACAAATAAAGAAACAAAATGTAAAAAAGACAAAAAAATTAAAGCGAAAGAAAGTGTAAAAAATTAAATGTTTTTTTTCGAGCAATGAAAAAAATCGGGTCAGGCAGAATAAAAAACAATCGTATACAAAATATTCTACTGTAAATCGAATGAGATAAATAAAACTAAATGTTAAATTAGTTGACGCTGTCAAATAGTGGTTGAAACATTACAGGCGGTGTAGGAAACGAAAATTATTGAGAAGTAATGAACGCGTTGGAATGAAAATATAGCGGCGTTTATAAAAGGGAAATGTACAGAATTAAACTAAAAAGCCGATTGCCGTGAAATTGAGAAACCCTACAAGAATATACCTCGGCAGTGGAATGGCTTGTTAATTTGCCACACTCGGATACTCTACCGTATTCTATGGAGAGGATGAAGATCGAGGGCTTTGCTGAGGGTATTTGTGATCCAAAAACAAGGAAGGTGGTAATGTTATCGCCAATAAAAACATTTACTGAAACCATTGCTTGTGGAAATGAAACCGCGAAGGGGATCTCACGTACGTTCTCAGAAAAATTTGAAAAATTCTTAGACAGGAAATTTGATAAATTTTTAATGAAAAGTATAGAGAAGTCTCAAATAATTTTATTTCTATGGGTTTAAGGGATGGGAGGGGGGGTGAAAAAGGCTTTTTTGATCCAAATGAGTGAGGTTCATTTGAAGGAGCACCAATATTAAGAAAAATTGTCATTAGAATTGGGCGATACACAGTGTTTGAATTATAGTCAAAACAGTGAAACCAAAAGTTTGTCCCCCTTCCCCCTACGTTTCTACATTAATAGACAGACAAAAATTTGAAAAAATTAATCGACAGAAAATTTTATGAACTTTTAATGAAAAATATAGGAAGTCTTAAATAATTTCAATTCTCTGTGTTTCGGGGATGGAAAACGTTAAAACTTTTAATGTGGGGGAGGGGGTATCATTTGAAAGAATTCCAGAAGCATTACAACTTTTAGAATTTTGCGGTGAACGATTTTGGAATTATGGTAAGTGCTATGTTTAGTATTTAACACACCCCAAAAAACGAATGAACAACGGCAACGGGATAAGAAGTAACAGTAACATTTTTGTGTCATTTCATTTCGATCAATGTAGATAAGATTGACATTTACCATTGATATTTACGATGAAACATTAGTTTGTTTGTGCCTATGGTCTGGCAATATAAAGACTTTACAGCACAACTTTATGTCAATTATTTTTGATATTGTATTCTTTTACATTCACGGAACCCTTGGCAAGCGAATTTTATTCACATTTGTCCGACTTTTCTACTAGAGGTACAGTGAAGGACATATAGACAGTATTTGTTATTTTGTTTTAAAGAACATTCCGGATAAAAGAATTTTAGAATACGATGGATTTTTCTAGATCGGACAGAATACTATTTAAACAGGTTTTTATACAGAATAAATTAACTAGAAAAGAAACTCTGTATCGTAATCATAAAATCGTGTAAAGAGAAGTAAAGTGATTTTTAATTGTAAATAAAAAGGTTTAAGTGGTGGGAATATTTGGTGTATTACTTTAGAATGCTGTGTGTATACTCGAAATTTCTTCGTTAAACTTCCTTCGTTAAAGTTTCTGAAGCTGTTCCTGTTAAGAAATATTTTTGGTGTATTGTTTTCCTGTTGTTGTGAAACAATTAAGATGTTGAATATTTAATAAAACCTATTGTTTTGCTTACTAATTACTGATCGAATTCAGAAATATATTTGGGAATAACGTTTATCTTATTGAGTGTAAGGCAAATTCGAAGAAAGATAGAAGAACGTAACAATACAATAGAAAGACAAAGATGGTCCATATGTAATTATCTCTGATTCACATTTGAATTTTTATTTCCTATAAAACTGAAAATCTGACATTTAAGTATTTTGTTAGAAGATTATTCGTCTATCATACTTTAAATAGTTAGACCGGTGCAAATTCAAAAATATAAATGGAAAACTAATAGTCAAAACTTCTATTATAAAATATACATTTATGTTACACAATAGAACAATCCAATAAACATCATCAATATATTAAAATAATAATAATATAAACATGAAATAGGATAAATTTATCAGAAGTTAGCCAAAATGAAATTATCTTTTTAATTTGACATTTTAACTGGCTACTCAACAACCCATGCTTTTACCTCCAAAAATTTAAATTTTATCATAATCTTCTAAATAACATTTTTCTTTGTTTTTTTTTTCAAACTTAAAAATCATTAATAAATCTAATTATTATAGTAATTGGTTATTGCGAATAAATTTAGCATAGTTAAATAAAAATATACACAAATGTTGTCTTTTGTTATAACAAAACAATATATTGATTAAAATATACAAAACAAAAATATTTAAACAAAACAATAATTTTTAACTTTATTACTACAAATGAAAATTTAAAAGATTTATTACAACAGAAAAAATATCAATTTTTTATTTTAAATCTAGAAAATAAATAAGTATTGTAATAACAAATGGAATTACTATTGATAAAAACTTTTTACCTTATCTCAAATTAGTATGAATGTAAAAGTAATTATAAATTTATCGTAAATCTGGGTTGTCATTTGCTTGTTTCTTAATTCGCAATAAAATTGTTGTGTACCATTGATCCAATCTTGAAATACTATCATACTCCTTCACCGTTTCAGTGAATCCATCGATATTTACTTCTTCTAGGTGTTCACACAATGTCTGGAGTAAAATGAAATAAAAGTTATTGGATGTGCAACAATGTTGCGCAGCAAAATATTATTTGTCTATTCACCTTAACCAACTTGTATTCTCTGGAATCTTGAAACGCTGGATATTGTTGTGAATACTTTTCGAGTGCATGTTGAGCATTTAACAGATCCACACTTAAATGACATAAAGAAGCACGGAAAAAATATTCTTTTGCGCTGTACTTTAAAAGTGAGCTCTCTAAACATGAACTAGCCACCTACAATTATAAATCAAAATAACTATTTATTCCGTCGTATGGTACAAAAATATAAAAAAAAATTAATCAATATTTTTTCTAAAATAGTGTTGTTGTAATAGTTAGATGAATGTATTGCAAAATTTTCTTCTATTTTATTGATTTTTTTCTCTAGTGAATATTACCTGTTCATATATTTGTATAGCTTTTTCGTAATCTTCTAGTTGTGCAGCATATTGAGCAACTTTAAGCATACATTTATTGGCAGAGCTTGTAGATTCTTCTCCTTTGAAATAATCAGCCGCCTGTTCATAATGTTGCACTGCTCTTGCCTATAAAATTATTCAAATTACTATCACAAACTTAAAAAAAAAAAATAATCAAACCTACCAAATCGTTTGCTTCATTTTCAAACATTTCGGCAATGGTCTGATGATGTTTTGCGGCCATTGTAAAGCGTCCCATGTCTGTATATATATCAATTGATTTTAAGAGGCATGAAACAGCTTCATTGGTATCAGTTTTTTTATAACAATTTGATGCATCCACATAATTTGTTGCAGCATCATGTCTGCTTCCAGCTTTTGCATGTAAATTGGCTGCTTCACAAAATGCTTGTCCTGCTTGGTTCCATTTCTTAGCCATTTTAAACATATTTGCTGCCCGTTGATAACATTCCACAGCATCTTCGACACGTGATGATGAGTTCCTATGAACAATATTAGAGCACAATAAAAATTTGGATATATGTCATTTTTTTAATTATCAACAAATATTATAAAAACAATCCAATTATGATATCATAGTAAAAAAAATTAATCGTCATTATGTCAGCTGGAAAAAAACTTTAACTCACCCAAATAATTGTCCAAAAAATCCTTTCGATGAATTTAGCTTTTTCTCGGCCTCAGCCATCAATTGCATAGCTTTTTGTTCATTATCAGCCATTTTATAGGCTTTTTATAATATTGGAAATAAGTTAATATCACGAAATAATTTCAATTTATCAAGAAATGTTCTATTTTCTTAATTTAAAACTTTTTTTTCTTCTCTTTAATTTTACTTGACACAATGGATGTAAATGTTTAAATGTCTCTTTTGATTATTGATGTTTTAATTTACGGCTTTTAATAAAGATGGCATATATTTAAATTCGAACAAAAGGTATTAAACGGACTCTATTTTTAAAACGTGGCGGTTATTTTCGAGGTGGCAGAATAATTTATAGAATTGTATTTGTTATTTTAAGGGCAGTTTATTGAATTCATATTTTATTTCGTTGTTAAAACTTCAACACAATTTAAAGATGAAGTTGTTCGACCAAAAGGGTCCACATACTCGCAAGAATTTGTTTTGGGAAGCTAAAATTAACTGCACATAATATATCTGATTTAATGCATTAAGATACTCCCGTGTATTTGGCCAGTAAGATTTACTATCTGTTACTTTCATTTAGTGCTTTTGAACAGATTACAGAAACCAATAGATCGTTGCAAATTTTACATCAATTCTCCATACAAATGCAAGACTTGTAAGGAAATTGGCTTTAAAAAAATTCCCGTCGTTTTGCTTAAATTCGTTTCGGTCTGATCGAGACTCTTCTGATTTTATTACTGATTGCTTTCGTACAGCACAAACAGCGATATCATTCACACAATTTAGAATGGTTCCATTTGTATTAATATATTTGAATGATAAACCAACGATAAACAAGTAGAAAATTTAAGAACTCGCAAGATTTATTCACCATGATTGAATATTTTTAATCACCAAAAAAAAAAACATTAAACGAACTCATAAAATTCTTTGAACTAAAATCTTACTTGACAGCCAAAGATTATTCCAAAATTTTTATTGAGTTGTGAACGAATTGAAAAATTTTGTCTTTTAAATTTTTAATAAGTGTTAAACTTTCTTACAATATATTATTCAAAAGTTAATAACAAATCAATAATAAGTTTCTATATTTGTGTTTTTAGATAATTGGTAATTTAAATGAATTTTTTGAATCTTTATTTGTGCGTTTTTGGTTAGTTTTTTCTTTTGTTCAAAATAAAACAAGTGCGGTTGTTCAACTTAAATAATAATTACATATAATTATATAAATTATATTTTATTATCTTAGAAATCAAGAACATAGTTTTTATAATAAATTTTATATGGTTTTGTCTGGATTTTTATTTTTTTTAGGATTACATAAACATTAAGCTCTAATCGATAACTTTATCGATTTCATTATTTACTTTATTATACTAACCCTCTTCACCTTCGAATTAATTAAATTCGTATAATTCTTTATTTTTGTTTATTTAATGTTATTAAACTGTGTATCCTACACAGAGCTATAATTCATTGTTTCAGAATTTGAAGAGAAAACATTCTATGTTAAACAAGATAAATGGTTTGTTTGATTATTATAAAAAATTATTCGAAAAATTACTAACTATCAAAAGCTATAGAAATTAGACGCGTAGTTTATGCAATTGCAATCCCGTTCGTGCGTGTTCGTGTCTGTCTGTGGACCAGATATCTCTGAAATTACTTTACATATTGACACCAAATTTTGTACACAGTTATCTTAGGAAATACATTCTTTGCTGTTGATTTTCAGATCTGCAGGTCAATTGTTACCCGAGATATGGGGTCAAAAGTTCAAAATGCGTGTGTTTGTCTGTCGGTGGATATAATATTTCAGAAACGTTTGGCCTATTGATCCCAAATTTAGAACACTGCCAATGCCAATATCTCCCAAAACATTGATTTTCAGACCAGCAGGTCAACCTAAGACATAGGGGTCAAAAGGTGTGTGTCTGTAGACACTATCTCAGAAATTATTGTCAATTATTGAAATTATAATATTAACATATTGACCCCAAATATGGTTAAACAGGTATCTTTGGTCAACATTTGCTATGTATTTGAATTTCAAATCCGCAGGCCAATTGTGAGTTGTGACTTGTGACCCGAGATATGGGGGATCTAAAAATTTGTATATTTGTTTGTCTGTGGACAAAATATCTCAAAATACTTGACATATTGAAGCCAAATTTAGTACACAATTTTAAACCAAATCCAGTTGCATTTATCATTAATGGAGTATGAGCTTATTACACACCAGTTAATTTTTGTTGTAGATTGTTGTTTTCATCAATTCGACAGGTACGCAATTGTATAGTGCATTAAAAATAGATCGATACAGTGCAGATATAAAAGATAGATGCAGTTTTTTTATGAATGAACTTTGATAGAGAATGATCTAAATAGTTTTAATTATCAACAAATTTATTTATGATATTTTTTGCTATAGTATTTTTGTCCCTTTGCACCTCGATTACCAGATTAATATAAAAACATATTTATGCATCGAAACTGTCGAGTTATATCAATTGTCTTAAACATACTTGATGTTCTCCAAAACTATTAAATAAATTATAACCATCAATAATTCTACATACCGTTTCCAACAATGTGTGACCGTGACTGGCGTATGACAACTCCGCATACTCCAGTCAGTATTGACATACGAGTTAACATGAGATGTTACATACCATTGGCAATGTCAGTGCGATATCACTAGCCAAGGTAATATGTTAGTATCTTAGGGGTACTGGTGGATTAACTTATTTAGTCAACGATAGCACCCTTGATCTTAATTCTTAACTATGGAGTATTCCTTGATGATTGTACTTTATTTTTGACCGAAAAATTGAGCCTTCATTTAACTCTATGTGTGAGGTTTAATAATTAAGGCAGACCGTAGTCCGTACCTCGCCTGATCAAGGAATATGCCATTAGCTGGATTATTGGCAACACCATTTAAATATTCCTGTAAAAATTTTTTAAAACAAATTGCTTTTTATCTCTTATTTTATTGTTTCTATTCTATCATGAAATATTGGTCTATGTCATATTTTATATGTAATAGGATTTATTGTTTTGTTATCTCTTCTTTCAAAAAATATAAAAAACAAAAATTTGTGTCCATTAACACCTTAGTGCCCAAGTTGTGGGATCGTGGTCTAAAAAGTTTTTTATGTGTTGTTGTGACACATATTGTAACTCCTACTACACGACACATTTTATTAAAAAAAATCTTATTTATAAATCAAGGTTTTGGTATAAAGAAAAAACACGACATATATTTAGATAGCAACGGATTTTCGGTTTTGGAATTATATTTTTATTAAATTTGGTTATAAAAGCGACAAACTCGTAACAATATTTTTACCTCAATTGCGGCCTTAACCAGGAATCGATCCATTTTCGTTCTGGAGTGTATTGCAATTAGCCATCATGATATTTTCGCTTTTCGCAGAAATGTTATTTTATAGTGTATTCTTTTGGACTGTACCGAGTGTAGACAAAAAATCAGAATTTTTAAATCTGATTTAAATATTAATGAAAAAAAAATTTTGAGAAAAAGTAAAAATGTGTGATATTAGACAAAAAATCAATAAAGGCTTGACGAAAATTAGATCGTGAGCGGGCTCGTTTTATAAATACTAAATAAACATTATGTTGGTTTGTCAAGCAAGTTTAATCGTCTGCACGCCGGTTTATATCACTCCTTTACTCGTTCTTTCATAGAGCTTAACTTAAACAAATATAACATTTCCAAATCTCTTGTTTTAATACTAAAAAAATATCGCTCTTACTCCTGAATCGATATAAATATTTTCTTTTAAATACTCACACATTTAATTTTTGTTTCAAGTTTGATGCTTTCCTTCGCTTTAATCATAAACAGATTTACTGTCACCATTTTTTTTTGTCTATTTTCATACAATTTTGTAGTTACGTTCTCTCTTTATCTATATTTACTTTAATACCGGTTATATAAAAAAAACAATCCCTAAAACGGTTAACAAACAAAAATTTTAAGTTTTTTTGTAATGAACCACTACCAATTTCTACGAGGCTATTTTTTTGCACTCGGTGTGAACAAAATCACAATTCTGTTGCCAAAAAACTACGATCCGTTAATCACAATTCTGTGTAGATAATCACGACTGAAATGATAAAAGTAATTTGTGTGCATTAATAAATTAAGTTTTTTCGTAAATTATTAGAAAAATGAAATTCTAGAATTTTATAAAAGCTTTTGTCGGAAAACTAATTTGGTTCATTTCAATTTTAAAATTCCAATTTGTCGTTCAGCATTTTCAATTCTCTTAGGGCCGATTATATGAACAAGGATGGATAGAAAAAAATCCGAGTATAAAATTCTATCTTCATCCGAGGATTCTTTTTTTCGTCGATTGTATGAACACGGATAGATTAATTTTTATTTTTTTTTTATTGTACCAAATCTTGTTGTTGGACATGTATTCATAGTTAAATTTAATTTGTAAGACTTTGTAATACATTATGTAAATATGCTTTTTTATTAAATTATAATTAAATTATATTATCAATAAATATTACTCTAAGACTGCGTTCCAATTGATGCTAAATTGTACTAAACGCGCTAAATCAATTTAGTCAACTATTTTATTTGACTAAATCAACATTTTGTTGCTAAATAATTGTGAAGAAATTCATACGTTAAACGATATCTGAGAACTGGATTACATTAATTCAAATTAAAATTCGGTAATTTTGTAAAATTAAATTTTGATTTAGCAGTTTAGTACAATTTAGCAGCTAATTTGGAACCCAGGGTAAATTTCAATATTTCAATTTTTATTTTATATTTAATCGTTTCAATAATACCTCACCTGACACAGTAGTCTAAGAAGTTTTACTTCAACCGCATGTAAAGATTATGCACTTCATTTTTTTTAAATTTTATTTGTTTCGCTTCGACGACCTTGCAGACCTTCGATCAATTATAGCATCCTCCCTCCTAACAAAAAAATTTTCTGAAACTCAAGGGTAAAAAGTTAAGGCCAGTAAAACTTTCAATTTCCAATTCCTACGTTACCTACCGTAAATTCCGTAAAAGGTTGCGTATAAACAAAAAATATATAATAAGCCTATTAAAGCCGTGTTCGATTTGACTCAAGCAACTGAAACATCTGAAAAATTGTATGCAATTATTGTTGTTTTTGCAGTTGTTTCAGTCAAATCGAACACGACTTTAATAGGCTTATTATATATTTTTCTTATATAGTTATTGACACGATATTATTTGCAACTCCGTGGTGCAAATAATATCGTGTCAATCACCAAAAGATTCGAATTAGTGGTACAGGCTGGAGACCAACATGAAACACGAGGAGTTTTTCAGGAACGAACAACGTTTAAATTGAGAGAAATCCAAAAGGCTTTCAATTGGAAAAAACTTAAATGATTCTCTGAGTTGAGTTTAATTAGTCAAAAAACTCCTAATTAAAAACTAGAAATCTATTCAATTTCAATCTAGCGAATTATAATTTTTCAAAACTTATATCGGCAACTGAATTTAAATCACTGAAAGCTTTGAAAAATTATGTTGGTCGATTAGATGGTCTTTCAAATTTTTTATCAACATATTCAGTTCTATATGGACAGAAAAGAGTAGCAAACTTAGCTCAAAAGAAACACAAAAGCATATTTTGAACAAGATCAATTCAAGCTATTAATCATTTTGTTGTAAATGTATTAATCCCACAGTAACCCCTCGCTAGGTTGCATACAAATTGTTTATTTGATTAAAATCGATTTTTTTGTTTTAAATCAGAGTTTTTCATTTTTAATAGTAGTTTAATCAATAAGTGATAGTTTATTCTCAAGCAAAAGTTTAAAAGAGGCACGAGCGAAAATTTTAAATTTGCGAGAGAATAAAATTGATTAAACAGGAATTAATTACAATACTTTATCCTCTGACAGAAAGGGATGTATTATATAAAATAGAAGTTTTTTGGACCCGATATCTCAGAAACTACTTGACCTCTTTATTCTGATATGGTACACATCTTAGGCAAATATCTCGTATGACATTGTCTTTCATATCCGCAGGTTGTGACCCGAGATATAGAGATCGAAGGATGTGTGTGTGTGTCTGTATGCGAACACCATATTTCAGAAACTACTTGACCTACCGAACCCAAATTGGGACACAGGTATCTTAGGGCTAATATCTGCTATAATATTGATTTTCAGATTCGCAGGCTCCCATGGGGACCTTCTGACACGAGATACGGGGGCAAAACTTCCCCATGCATTTTATGTTTTTTCTTTTCATCAATGCACGGTGGTATTTCTATTGGATTTCGATAGTTTCAGTTTACAGTCCTAGAGGATTGTAAATTTGAACTGTTATTGAAAGTCTGCATTTTTTTTACAGTTCAGCATTTATGCCGTTTTTATTTGCACTTTTTTTTAATTTAAATCAATTATTTAAAAAAAAATCGTACAAGTGCGAATATAACTCGCTCGTCAAGGGTTCAGGTATGTATAATATTCTACGCGGATAGTTCTTCTCAAAAACATAATTTTAGAAATAAACCAAAAACAATGGCTTCGCAAAGTACAGAAAAAATAGTTTTGGACTAGAAAAAAATTCACTTTTCATATGACACCGCACTCGTCAAGGTCATAAATAATTTTAAGGTTCTACTGAGATCAAATCAATTTTACCTGAACTACCAAAACTATCGCGTAACACCAGAGCAAATCTTCTAGCCCATCCTTTTACGGATTATATATAAAGGTGCAGAACTGTTACTTTTCACTGTGATTTTTTCAACAGTCTCGCATCTATGGAATTCCTTACCTTCATGGGTTTGCCCTGATAGCTTTAATCCTCAAAACTTTAAAGGCCTAATCCTAATCCCTAGGTGGCATGGTACCTTCGGATATTGATAGACTTTAATTTATAATTATAATTAACACTAAACATGCACTTTGAATAACAAAAAAAAAAGTTGAATTGACCTTGTGGAATTGCCGGATAAGAATTTTTAAGTGCGTTTGAATTTTTAGCGCTGACAAATAAACAAGATTTAGTCCTGTGGTTAGTGTCTTTTTTTATACTTGGTCCAAAATATCGAGCTGAAATTACGCATTTCTGATGACCAGCCAAGCAAGTTTTGAATTTCGTGTGGTGTAACAAAATTAATCTCGAATAATCTATTCATTATGTAATGAATGGGATAACGCGTCTGCCACTGTGTTATCTTTAATATACATATGTTAAATGTCGCTGTTAAAGCTAACTGGCGAGTTTGTCGTGGTCGTGTTAAAAACTGGTGGTAGGTGTAAATAGTCAAATTCTGACCGTCGACAAAATATCTATTGTTTTATTAATAGGTGAATTGCGAGTAACAATCGAATGAATTTAAAGTATTTTAGTTCAACATCTCAACGTTTCTGTCTTGGTGAGCTCATTTTCCCAAGTAAATTTTTTCACTGATTTTGACATCTTGAGTAAAGCAGCAAATTGTAAAAGGATTGTACAGAGTGTTTAGATAAATAAAAAAAATTAAATATCGTTTACATATCAACTTTTGATTTGTCACTTTCCGTAAATTCATAGTTGTTGTACTTTTAGTTATAAACAAAATAACAATGGATCAACGTGTTTTTAATTTTGTATTGTTTTTTTGATCAAAAATATTAACTTTACTGCCAGAGATCAGTTTTCACGTAATGTAAATTTTTCGATTTTAAAAAATTCAATGGTTTGTTTAGTGAATAAGATTTCGTAATTAAGATGTTGTTTTTAAAAAATTAATGTGTATTTTATGTAAAATGATAGAAAAATTTACCTTTTTCTTTTTAATTATATCGTTTTATATCTTTTTCCAAGATTAAAGTGCATTACTTTTGTTTTGTTTTATTATATATATATATATGAATATTTTTTCATACATGTACAAATTAATTTACTTTACGTTTTTATTTGTTTTGCATGAAGACTTTCTATCACACATTACTCAATTGTTAATAATGCTAGCTAGTTCTTTTAACGGTTGCAAGTTTAAGTGTTGTAATATTTTCGTATAGGTCAATAGTTTGTGGAAAATACAAATTATTCGTTTACGTCAACTACTACTAGATAATTAAAAATTAACCTCTTTTATACGATTATAGACTGGAACTAGGTAGTGTCATGTTGGATTTAATCGTGAACCGATTTACGGCTTGATTCTTTTTAACAGAATAGTTTATTTCAACAATTTTTTTTGTGTTTATAAATAAAAAAACTATCTGAAGCCCATTGTTTACATGCATAAATTAAGTTAAAGTTTAATAAGAAATTATTTAAATTTTTTCAAATAGCTATTAAATAAATAGTATAGTTCTTCAAACAATTATTGTTTTATCTTCTTTATATAAATAATTCTGTTTAATTTTTTTTTTAATTTTAGACTTCAATAACTCTCAACAAAAACAAAACGAATACGGAATCAAGAAAAACTTACATAAGAATATCGAACAAAAATGTTCTCAAGATTTAAAAGTTTTGTCACAAGACATAAAAAAAAATTCATTGTAACCGGAATTGTTGTTGGTGGTAGTGTAATAGCACTTCGTTACGCACAACGTAAACTACGAGAATTTCAAGAATCTCAAGCATCTGAATTAATTGAGAAAGCTCGACGATCATGTCATTTTGATTCGACTGAACAAACATGTAATCAAACAGTTATGAGTTTAGCACCGAATCTATTTGAAAATTTATTTAAATTATGTGATACGGAAAGTTTGTTAGAACAAATACGACAGAATCCGGAAAATAAATTAGAATTATGGGATGAGTTAAAAATATTATCATTTACACGTGTTACTGCTATTGTGTATGCATCATCAATGTTTGTTGTAACACTGAGAGTACAGTTAAATTTATTAGGTGGTTATTTGTATAAAGATTCAACTGCAATGGGTGATGCTAAAATATCCGATGAAATAAAACAAGTATATCTATCGTTAATTCAATATTATTTAAAAGATGGAATTTACGAGCTCTATAAAGTAGTAGAGTTAAATGTTCGTAAAATATTACAAAACTATAATTTAAAACAAAAATTAACATTATCAGAAATTGAACAAGTATTTTGGTCGATTCAAATGGCAATAAATAGTGATAAAAATGATCCAAACAGTTCATTATCTAACTATGTTCTCCCCAAAAAAGTCGATGAAAATCCTTTATTAAATAAAATGTTTTCTGAAACCTTAGATATACTCGAAAGTGATGAAGTAGCATATTTAAATACAACACATATAAGTCGAGGATTTTCACAATTGATTGATAGTATAGCGGAATTTTATACCGAACCGAATTATAAAACTAACAGTAGTAATAATAATATAACTTATAACAACACTAATGGTTTGATTGGTAAAAATGGAACAAATCAGATTATTGAAATAAATCAAAATCAACCGTCAACATCAAAAGCTGATTTAAATAAAATGTTTGATATCAATCAAATCGATATTCAATTAGCAAAACTTATTCCGATTATAAATGGATTAGGTTCAAAGAATTTTAGTAATACAGCCAAACCACCAAGCCTAACGACAACATTAATTACATTATATATCTTATCAGATAAAGTTAAAATGTTAGGCGCAAATGTTTATGAAGGTTTTAGTCAGTAATTTTTGTGTCGGATTAATTTCGTATGAAATATTAATTACGTATGAATATATATATTTTTAAAGTTATATTTATAAATTTATATTTCAATTAAATATTACATTTTCAGAGTTACAGAAATATACAACAGAACAAAATAGGACCTGCTTCCTTAAGGTGGTTAGATTTTATATGTTTTTTTATTTTTTATATTTAAGTTATCAATAGTATTAACATGATTGTAATTTTATAATTTAAAAATAAACATCCATTCCGCGGTCAATTGAAAATTGAGGAGTATTTTACCATCGGAATCAATCGGTTGTCTGAAAATATAATCCAAATTGACAATGGGAGTACACAGATAGAGAGTAGATATAGGTATTTAAGTTTTAAGTAGTCTACCTCACCACCTGTGATAATGGAATATTCTTACGGAATGCGCTGTCGTTGTTGAGTGTAGATATGAACCGGTTATTGTCTGCCTCATCATTCCAAACAAATATACAAAGCTTATTAACGAATATACGAAAGTCAAATGGAGAAAGACTTAAGATGAAAAACCCCTGGTACCCGTTAAAAGCTTCACAAGAGAGTCATAAATAATCAAACAAAATCCAACAATGCATGCGTTCGTTAATATCGTTGTGCATGATGGAGAAAAATGTTCCATTAGTTTCAATTCAACTTGCAATTTACTCTCAATTCTATTGGATATTGGAGACGCTCAAGCATTTATTTACACGCAAGTCCGACAACGTATAACATAGCATTTTTTCCTAAAACCAAAGTTGGAGATAAAACCACATGAACGCCGAAACAAGTAAAACCAGACAAATAGGCATCAATAATATCAGGTACGTTACTCGTCTCTTTAATAATATTTGGAACTAAATTAAAGCAAAGTTCTGGTTAGTCCGGATCCTTCATGTGGCTGTTGGATTTATTCAACTAAACTCATCACTATCACCAACAAATTATAAACAAATAAAATTTGCAGCATCCGTAGTCATTTAATGTCACATCTAGAATATCTCTACGTTGAGACCTAGAGATTCTTTTTTGAGCAATAAAAATCGGTGTTGGTGGTTGACAATTCAATTTAAGTTAAAGGATGATACTTTAGGTTTCTATGTTTGTATTTAGCAAAACGTGAGACAACTATTGGTGTACCACAACCCACGCTATCAATTTGTTGTCATTCGTTTCACAATTTGAGGCTAGAAACGATACTCTTTGTTTATCTCGAAAATAACAATCTTTTTCATCATGGTTGGTCTTTCTACATATACCACACTTTTTACTTGTGCTTAATTTGTCACGATTATGTGATTTGCAGTTCCTTTCAATATTTCCAGTTTGTTGGCACTTGAAACATTTTGCCCTCTTTTTGCACTGCTTTGCAAAATGACCAACTGCATTACACTTGAAGCATCGCATTTCATTTGTTTAAATGCAACTGATTGATTTTGTTGATCACGTGATTTTTGCCTTTGTTCTTCCGTTAATAATCGCGATATTAATTTTTCCAACTTTTGATCATCAGCAGCGACCGATTCCCACGCACTCACAAATAAACTATAAATTTCCGGAAGAGTTGAGATTATTTTTGAAATAGCCTTTCATTCGATATAACCTCATTTGATGCTTTTAATTGATACATAATGTTTTCAATTTTACTAATGTGACTAGCTACATCACCAGATTTATCGAATTTCATTTCGAAGAATTCTTGCAATAATTTGCACTTTTGTTGTTCATTTTCTTTTTGATAAAGTTTGCATAATTTATCATACATCTCTTTTGATGTATTACAATTCATTATATGAACCACATTTTTCTGATCAATTGACAACACTATAAACTTTTGAGCCTCCGCATCTTGCTTCTTCCATACTTTTTCATCAGCACCTTCGGCTTTCACTTCACTTACGATTTCATAACAGTCATTGGCTTTAAATAAAACTTCTATTTGAAATTTCCACATCGGAAAATTTTTGTGATCACTTAATTTTTCAATCTTGTTAAAATCGTCAGACGCCATTTTTAACAATTTTCTTTACTTCTGTTCTAATTACTTGATAATTTTTTTACTGCTTTCTGAGTACTATTTTATTGATGAGATCATCAGTTTTTCTTACTTTTAGTTTTTTTTTTACTTTTACTTCGCGGAGTGGGATATGGCCCTATTCAATCTCACACGACAATTTTGATTTTTCTTCACTAAACTTTTAGATTTTAATTTTACTTTATTGTTTTAATTATCCTGGGTCCATAACCTGATAAAATATTAAAAGATTATATTCAAATTATACAGATTATTTATTCACATCAAAGTAAGAACAGATTTTTACTACAAGTCAAAACGTGTAATCTAAGATGGATGACTTACTCGTACAGTGTACTAAAACTAAAGCCTTTACATGTTAATATTTGCTACGTTAAAATTATTTTCAACAGAAACTATAAATCATTTTCTAATTTTAATTGTAAAAAAGTTATAAAATTATTTATTTTTATCACCTGGTGTTCAAATTTATAATTATTTAGAAGAAATGAATTTGAACGATATCATTCATGAAAACCATCATTGTTGTCATGGCTTGTTATTTTTTATTCCCTATGGAGTAAAAAATTCAATCCGCTCCCGCAAGGCACTCCATTTTACTCCATTTTACCGATTGGTGTTGAGTTTCAAAAGTATCATATTTTTCTTTTACCTGTTTTGCTTGATTAGAATTAGAAATACTCTCATCTTGCTGTTCAGCGCCGTTATTAATTATTTTCATTCTTTGTTTGAAGCAAAGAAAATTTAAATTAATTTAAAAACATCATACAAAAATTTTCCCACTAAAGCAAAAACTAAACAACCGGTACGGAAAATTTGAAAATTTTAACAACCGGTACGGGCGTACCGGTCCGTACCAGCTGAATATCACCACTGTTTACACTCGAAAATAATGTATTTGATTTGCATTTTGCGTTTTTATAAACTAGAAATGATTGTGATGGTCATCTATTTTGAATTAAATGAAATTGCAAATTGCAACTATATTTAAATATTTTGAGACAGTTTTATATTTTATCAATATTACAAATATTACCGGTAATTTTATGACAAAATTACCACAAATATATTTTACCGGTAAATTTACATCTGTAGTCCTACCTATCTTTCATGTTATATGTTTAAAGATATACGAAGGGCCTGACCATTTTCAATAAAACGGGAAAACCCAGGAGAAGGATCCCAGTGGTCCGGTCGTATATCTATATTCATTCGTTCATTTATAGCCCAAATAAAAGCGACATTGAACTCTGGACCGCTCTATGTCAATACGACAGAAGAAATCGATTCTTAACACCAGCTCATTTTCTTATCGGACATCCAAGTGGCTTAGTCTCTGATCGGGAGTATAATGATGTCAACATTTCCAACTGCCGAGATATTAAATGTTGTACAAAATATTCCAAAACTTCTGGAAAAGATACTACCCTAAATATCCTGTATTACAAACCCTCAGAAAATAACCACTAAAGAAAACAAATGTGCAAACTGATAATAGAGCACTAATTAAAGAAGACAGCCTACCCACAAGCAAATGGTTGCATGGCAGAATAGTTGCAATTCATCAAGAAAAGATGCAATAGTACGAGTAATCCCCTTACAAACAAAAGAACATTGGTATCATCAAACGACCAGTACAGAAAATTTGTTTACTTCCACTTAACTGAATCAAACGATTCATGGCCGTCGGGATGTTTACGCCGAAAGTTAGTTAGTAGTGAGATTTGCAATTAGTTTGTAAGATTTGCAATGCGGTGTCCCACAGGGTGGTCCTCTGTCACCCATCTTGTTTAACATTGCCATTGATTTTATTAACAAAGAAATTTACGATCCACAATTTGCCAATGCGAACGGATACCAACTATCAAATGAATATGATGCACTTTGTTTGACCGGTTTTACAGATGACTAGGCAGCTTCTACAAATTCTAAAGAAGATGCTACACGTTCCATCGATTTGGTGCAAGACCTTTTCCGAAATATTGGTCTTGAGATCAATTCAAAAAAAAGCCAAGCAATTGTCATCGTAAAAGGTAGAATCGTTGAAGACAAAATTATACTATCAGACGGTAATGAAATCATGAGTATAAAAGCGGACGAAAAAATGAAATACCTCTACAAACAAACAAGGATTACCAATGGGAAGCCCACTATCAGGAACATTAGCAGAAATATACCTCAACAATCTTGAATGTAAACACATTTTGAACGACATCAATATACACAGAAAAAACATAATCTACTGGCATCGTTATGTAGATGATGTTTTAATTCTATTTAAAGGAACCAACAGACAGCTGAATAAACTACATCAATATATAAACAATATACATCCATCAATAAAATTCACATTAGAATCAGAAGAAAATAAGCAGATAAATTTCTTGGATTTAACAATAAGAAACAACAATTCAAAACACGAATTCAAAATCTTTCGGAAGCTCACACAAACGGACCAAACAATAAACATTTATTCACACCACCCATATCAGCACAAAATAGCAGCATATTTTTTTTTTTTTTTAACAAAATGTGTTGTGTAATAGGGCTTAGAATATGTGTCACAACAACACATAAATACCTTTTAAGACCTAGGTCTAGACCTGGGTGCCACAACAACTGGCGTTCTAAGGTGTAGATTAACGCTTTTTTAAACATCTGTGGGTTGAAGCCACCTGAGACTAAGTGTTCCGGCAAACTATTCCATTTGTACGCAGTTCGGACAAAGAAGTCTCTCTGCGATCTGCCAGAGAACAGCGCGGGATCTTTACCGTTTCACCGGTTGCGACAGCCGATTGCCGAGTGGAACGGGGGTAAGAATAAGTTTAAGGCATGATGCCGCTGATTTCATCTGAGCACTGCTGATGACGATATTTGTAAAAAACAACGAGGTCAGCAACAGTGCGACGATGTTGTAGAGAATCAAGTTTTGATGTCAAAGTTCGATCACCCACAATTTGTATAGCTCGCTTTTGAACAGAGTCCAAGAGGGCCAAGATGGAAACAGAGGCAGCACCCCAAACTTGACAGCAGTACTCCATACAGGGACGAATATAGGACTTATAAACATGGAGCAATTGGTATGGAGTGAAACATTTTTTGCATCTATTTAGGAGGCCGAGTTTTAAGACGCGCTTTTTGCCATCGCCATTACATGATCGTTCCAGAGTAGGTCATTTGAAACTGTGACACCCAATAAACGAATGTTTTTACATTCACCTATTGGTTCAACCACATGATCAACAGATTAAATGTAATACCAATGAGCCAAGAGGATTACCAAGAAGAACTGGATAACACACAATATATAGCCCAAAGGAATGGATATAAAACAAGTTTAATAGACACGTTGAATAAAAAACATAAAAACAAAAAATATTTACAAAACAAAACTACTCTGATAAGCGAAAAAAATGTCAAGGACAAAAAATACATTAGCATTAACTACAATAAAACAACATACAAAAAACTTTTAAACAATTCGGATACGTACCTGCATTTAAAACCCGCAATAAAATAAGAAATATAATAAAAACCGGAAAAACCCAAAATAGTGAGACAGGTGTTTACAAATTAACGTGTAACGATTGCCAGAAATTTTACATAGGCCAAACGGGGCGGTCCTTCAAAATAAGATTTACCGAGCATATAAGTGAAGTAAATAAGGACAATCCCAAATCACACTTTGCTCAACACCTCAAAAATGAAAAACACAATTACACTGACATCAACCACAATCTGAAAATCATCCACAAAATTCAAAAGGGGAGTGACATGGATAGAATAGAAGAATTACACATATACAAACACAAAAATGATATTAACTTGCTAAATGAGAAGATAAACACAAAAACAAATAAATTATACGACCACATAATAAATAATACATAATAATAAAATAGAATAGAAAATAGTATATAAGAAAGTAATTTTACCAAAAACCTGTGACGAAGGGTATTCCCAGAGACACCGCTATCCTAAACCTCGTCGCGTTTCAAAATTCCCTTCGTCCCAAGTTCAAATCCAGACATAAATTCACCCATTTAAGAAGCCATTTTTTTTAATGTTTTCCGTTCTGCTAATCACGCAAAACCTCAATTAGTAAAACTAAAATTTTCTCACACTTCGTTTTGTTTCCAAATTTAGTAAAAGCATGTGTCTTAACTTTAGTCTAGACATATGCTATACACATAACATTTCTCACAGCTCGTTTTTGCAGTAGATTGCAAAAACGTATTTTAAAACCCTCAAATCGTTTATTTTTTTTTGTCTATTAAACTGTAATTCGGTCTTTTTTTTTAAATTAAATAGTTTCCGTTGTTTAATTGTGGGAAAATTTATTTTTTTTTAACAATTAACTGACTGTCTGGAATTGGGTTTCTTTTTAACATCATTATGTTTTTTTTTCTTTGTTTTTTGATTGAGGGATCAAATAAAACCGAGGTTTGAAGTAGAGAAAAAGAATTGTTGGTGGGGATTCGAAAAGTGGCAAGCACCCGAGAATGATCAGAGAAAATCGGTGGTTTAGTTTTTTTAGTTTTGTTTAGTTTTGGTTTTAGTTTGTCTCTTGTTTGTTTGTGGTTTTCTTTTTGATTTTGTTCGGTAAATTAATTTGAGAAATACCAATCCCGGGGAAGATAATTAAGTGATCTAATAAGCCTGAATTAGTGGTTTTTCTTTTTTTTTTTTTCTCTTTATTTGGGTTTTAATTAAATAATTTTGAAAGAATAGTGATAAAATGATTGAAAATATACTAGTTGATAAAACTCATGAGTAAATTGTGTTGATTTGAATTTCCTTAAATAAATAATTTGGAAAAGATAGTGATAAAAATTATTATAAATATACTAAGGGATAAAACTCATGAGTAAATTGTGTTGATTTGAATTTTCTTTAAGTAAATAATTTGGGAAAATATAGTGAGAAAAATTATTATACATATGCTAATTGATAAAATTCATGAAAAAAATACTGGTTAATAAAACTCATGAGTAAATTGTGTTGATTTAAATTTCCTTAAATAAATAATTTGGAAAATATAGTGATAAAAATTATTGAAAATATACTAGTTGATAAAACTCATGAGTAAATTGTGTTGATTTGAATTTTCTTTAAATAAATAATTTGGAAAATATAGTGAGAAAAATTATTATACATATACTAATTGATAAAATTCATGAAAAAAACACTGGTTAGTAAAACTCATGAGTAAATCGGGTTGATTTGAATTTTCTTTAACTAATTAATTTGGAAAATAATAGTGATAAAATTATTAACAAAATAAAAAAAAAAAAATAATAGTCGATAGGATAACTAGAAAGAGGAAAAAAACGGAATAAAAGAATATTAAATAGAACTGATACAAATGTTTCTTTATTTTTGAAAACGAAGGAGGATTGGGGAGATTACTTAATTTGGTGTATGGAGGCCGGTCGTCGTTCTTGAATTAAAGGTCAGGTAAGTGCATCTTTACTGTACGTTTGTAGTCTCTTCTATCGTTTGAGTTGACGTGATTTAGTTGATTTTTGGTCTCGAGTAAAAGGCGTCCTATGGCCGGCATGTGATTTTTTTTTTGACGCCAGGATGTGGGGGTTGTGGGGATGGAGAAGTTTATCATTTAACAGATAAAGCCTGGTCCACCTCACAATCATGAGTTGATAATCCCGTCGAGGATTTGAGAAAGAACATGGTTTGAAGGAATTTAAGGTGAGTAAGGATGGACTGTTCCCTATTTAAATATCCTTTTTTTTTTCCTTTGTTATGAACCGCTTCCAACCAGGACCATCTAGTTACCGGACAACCCACGACCAAAAACATACGTCTGAGCCAAGCCGAAGAAGCGAGTCCGGATTTCTAGCTAGATGGTCAAATCTTTAACGTTGGCCAGGGCAATCTTTACTCCTTTTTGGGGGCTCAGGTTGCACTGATAATCGTTATAAACCCGTACTTCTCAAGATGGACGGGTCCACGCCCCAGAAGTACTCGAAACACAATTCCGACCAAGGACCATCGCAACAATTTCGACGAAAGGTGCAACGCCGCCGCTCCATTTTTTGGATAAAGAAGCAGTTGTCACTGGCCTCACTGCTTCAAACTCTCCTTGTCATGGCTGGTATTGAAAGAAACCCTGGACCAACTAAAATATGGCACTGTACAATATGTAAAAACATTTTAAGGGCAAACACTACATCCTTACACCACCATAACCCATTAATTGCACGTACCTCTGTTCCTAGTCGCGCGTACCTCTTGCGTTGCACGTACCTCTGTTCCTGATAAGCGAAAAAAATGTCAAGGACAAAAATACATTAGCATTAACTACAATAAAACAACATACAAAAAACTTTTAAACAATTCGGATACGTACCTGCATTTAAAACCCGCAATAAAATAAGAAATATAATAAAAACCGGAAAAACCCAAAATAGTGAGACAGGTGTTTACAAATTAACGTGTAACGATTGCCAGAAATTTTACATAGGCCAAACGGGGCGGTCCTTCAAAATAAGATTTACCGAGCATATAAGTGAAGTAAATAAGGACAATCCCAAATCACACTTTGCTCAACACCTCAAAAATGAAAAACACAATTACACTGACATCAACCACAATCTGAAAATCATCCACAAAATTCAAAAGGGGAGTGACATGGATAGAATAGAAGAATTACACATATACAAACACAAAAATGATATTAACTTGCTAAATGAGAAGATAAACACAAAAACAAATAAATTATACGACCACATAATAAATAATACATAATAATAAAATAGAATAGAAAATAGTATATAAGAAAGTAATTTTACCAAAAACCTGTGACGAAGGGTATTCCCAGAGACACCGCTATCCTAAACCTCGTCGCGTTTCAAAATTCCCTTCGTCCCAAGTTCAAATCCAGACATAAATTCACCCATTTAAGAAGCCATTTTTTTTTAATGTTTTCCGTTCTGCTAATCACGCAAAACCTCAATTAGTAAAACTAAAATTTTCTCACACTTCGTTTTGTTTCCAAATTTAGTAAAAGCATGTGTCTTAACTTTAGTCTAGACATATGCTATACACATAACATTTCTCACAGCTCGTTTTTGCAGTAGATTGCAAAAACGTATTTTAAAACCCTCAAATCGTTTATTTTTTTTTGTCTATTAAACTGTAATTCGGTCTTTTTTTTTAAATTAAATAGTTTCCGTTGTTTAATTGTGGGAAAATTTATTTTTTTTTAACAATTAACTGACTGTCTGGAATTGGGTTTCTTTTTAACATCATTATGTTTTTTTTTCTTTGTTTTTTGATTGAGGGATCAAATAAAACCGAGGTTTGAAGTAGAGAAAAAGAATTGTTGGTGGGGATTCGAAAAGTGGCAAGCACCCGAGAATGATCAGAGAAAATCGGTGGTTTAGTTTTTTTAGTTTTGTTTAGTTTTGGTTTTAGTTTGTCTCTTGTTTGTTTGTGGTTTTCTTTTTGATTTTGTTCGGTAAATTAATTTGAGAAATACCAATCCCGGGGAAGATAATTAAGTGATCTAATAAGCCTGAATTAGTGGTTTTTCTTTTTTTTTTTTTCTCTTTATTTGGGTTTTAATTAAATAATTTTGAAAGAATAGTGATAAAATGATTGAAAATATACTAGTTGATAAAACTCATGAGTAAATTGTGTTGATTTGAATTTCCTTAAATAAATAATTTGGAAAAGATAGTGATAAAAATTATTATAAATATACTAAGGGATAAAACTCATGAGTAAATTGTGTTGATTTGAATTTTCTTTAAGTAAATAATTTGGGAAAATATAGTGAGAAAAATTATTATACATATGCTAATTGATAAAATTCATGAAAAAAATACTGGTTAATAAAACTCATGAGTAAATTGTGTTGATTTAAATTTCCTTAAATAAATAATTTGGAAAATATAGTGATAAAAATTATTGAAAATATACTAGTTGATAAAACTCATGAGTAAATTGTGTTGATTTGAATTTTCTTTAAATAAATAATTTGGAAAATATAGTGAGAAAAATTATTATACATATACTAATTGATAAAATTCATGAAAAAAACACTGGTTAGTAAAACTCATGAGTAAATCGGGTTGATTTGAATTTTCTTTAACTAATTAATTTGGAAAATAATAGTGATAAAATTATTAACAAAATAAAAAAAAAAAAATAATAGTCGATAGGATAACTAGAAAGAGGAAAAAACGGAATAAAAGAATATTAAATAGAACTGATACAAATGTTTCTTTATTTTTGAAAACGAAGGAGGATTGGGGAGATTACTTAATTTGGTGTATGGAGGCCGGTCGTCGTTCTTGAATTAAAGGTCAGGTAAGTGCATCTTTACTGTACGTTTGTAGTCTCTTCTATCGTTTGAGTTGACGTGATTTAGTTGATTTTTGGTCTCGAGTAAAAGGCGTCCTATGGCCGGCATGTGATTTTTTTTTTTGACGCCAGGATGTGGGGGTTGTGGGGATGGAGAAGTATATCATTTAACAGATAAAGCCTGGTCCACCTCACAATCATGAGTTGATAATCCCGTCGAGGATTTGAGAAAGAACATGGTTTGAAGGAATTTAAGGTGAGTAAGGATGGACTGTTCCCTATTTAAATATCCTTTTTTTTTCCTTTGTTATGAACCGCTTCCAACCAGGACCATCTAGTTACCGGACAACCCACGACCAAAAACATACGTCTGAGCCAAGCCGAAGAAGCGAGTCCGGATTTCTAGCTAGATGGTCAAATCTTTAACGTTGGCCAGGGCAATCTTTACTCCTTTTTGGGGGCTCAGGTTGCACTGATAATCGTTATAAACCCGTACTTCTCAAGATGGACGGGTCCACGCCCCAGAAGTACTCGAAACACAATTCCGACCAAGGACCATCGCAACAATTTCGACGAAAGGTGCAACGCCGCCGCTCCATTTTTTGGATAAAGAAGCAGTTGTCACTGGCCTCACTGCTTCAAACTCTCCTTGTCATGGCTGGTATTGAAAGAAACCCTGGACCAACTAAAATATGGCACTGTACAATATGTAAAAACATTTTAAGGGCAAACACTACATCCTTACACCACCATAACCCATTAATTGCACGTACCTCTGTTCCTAGTTAAAAAACTTTTACAGGGTTTATCATAAGCTCAACCATCGATCGGCCGAGACAACTTTGTCTAAAACATTTATTTGGCATCAGATAGTAAAATTTTATATTTACCTCAGTCAAATTTATTTAGTTGCTCGTTTCCATCCCTAACCTCGTGGAGGTTGATGGTTTACATACAGAGAAGCTGTATGTTCTACTATCAAGAACTATGTCAGAAAGTGATCTAACCTGAAGGGTTAGAACTGATTCCTTTCTCGCATCAGTTCATGAGCTTCAGTGCAAAATTGTTTAAAAGCCTGAATCATTTTTATGTTTAGTAGTATACTAAGTGTATCTACTGTTAAAAATCCGTCAAATCCATTTTCAAATAAGGACGATTTAAGATCGTTCCTTAAGGTCTCGTAATCAGGGCAATCCAGTAAAACATGTAATGCAGTGTCATCAACATCACATGTTGCGCATAAACCATTGTCCGTAACACCAACACGTTTCAAGTACTCTCTAAATTTGCCGTGTCCAGTTATAAACTGGACCATCGGACCTGTCAGAGCCACCTTATTTGTGCCTAAAGCAAGAGTTGCATCGCTGATAAAAAGATACGTATGCCTACCCGTATCTGAGACCTCCCAACGTGCCTTCCATTCGTTGAGAGTCTCCTGGTGCAGTCCCTTTTTAATTTGCTTTCGCTCAACTCGGCTGATCGCGCGGTTGTATAATTTGACCTTCTCTTTTAAGAGAAGGTCTAAAGGGATTGTGCCCGCAATGACCTGAGTCGCGGTTGTAGAAATGGATCTATAACCTCGGATCATGCGGAGCAACATATTTCTTTGAGCTCCAAGTAACTGTTTATTATGCTTAACATTGGTCCGCCCATACCAACCAGCTGAGCAGTACGACATGATAGATTCCACCACAATCCTATAAATAAGATGTAGTGTATTTCTATCGAGACCCCACCACTCATGAGATAACCTAGTGAAACTATGGAAGAGGGACTTGGATTTCTCGCATATTCGTGTAACATGACTTGAAACCCCCATCCTCTCATCCAAGTCAACGCCAAGGTATCTAGTTGAGCTGACCATTCTGATTGTATTTCCATTAACCTTAATGGTTGGTGGTCTAGCTCTATCGTACTTGCCCTTTAGCTGTAGCATAACAGTCTTTTGCTCAGACAAACTTAGTTTGTTCCTTCTGCACCAGTTGGTCATATGGTTTAACGCTTCTTGACCTTTTTCTTGCAATTGTTTCCTAGAATTTCCAGATATAACAATTACTTTATCATCAGCGTATGCGACTTCTGAGACTCCATCTATCATGCTAGTGTCAAAGACCATATTCCAAAGTGTTGGGCCAAGAACAGACCCTTGCGGGGCTCCTCTTGTAATAGTCTTTTCCACCGAATCAAGCTCATCCCTAATTATTGCCTTTCTCGAATTAAGGTAGCTGTCCAGCAATCTTAGGAGATTAGCTGGGCAGCCCTGTTCAGTAAGGTAGCTCATGACACTTGTCCACCATAGATTATCGAAAGCTCCCGATATATCTACGAAAATGCCAAGACAGTACTTTTCCGCGGTTGATTGAACAATATCTATTAGCTTGCAGACTGCATCCTCGGTAGAGCGACCCTTTCTAAAGCCATACTGCTTATCCGATATCCCACCTCTCAAATCAATGCAACTTAATAGTTTTTTGTTAACTATTTTCTCGAAAATTTTACCCAGAACTGAAAGAAGCACGATTGGTCGATAAGATTTGGGGTCGCTATAGTCCCTATCTCCGGCTTTTGGAATAACAATAACCTGACCAATCTTCCACTCTTTCGGAAAGATACCGTACCTGAGGCAGCTATTGAAGAGTTTTAAGCAAGTAGGAGCTAAAACCTTCCAGGACTTCTGTACAATAACAACTTCTATTAAATCCAGACCAGGAGCTTTGCCACGTTTCATACTCATCACAGCCTCCTCAAGGTCATCGACTGTGAAGTCTGAGACATCCTGCGATACATACGGTAGCTGCGCTAACCTTCTGATCTCAGTATGCTCAGGTGAGTCCTCTGTATCATCTGGAAGCAAGGTGTCAAGCAGCACCTTGCTAGAGGTACTCCAAGAGTGCATGATATTACCGTTCGAAGAGACGGTTTCATGCACTCTACGTTGTGCAAGCTTTCCGGTCTGTTATTTATAGATGAAGCCCCATGGGTCCTTGTTGCCTACTTCCGTAACAAGTTTCATGAAGCTTTGCCTTTTCGTTGTACTGACCTTATGCCTGTAACTATTTCTAAGGTTCCTGTAAGCAGCCTGCTTTTGCAGCCTCAGATTTGGATCACGTTCCTTCTGGTATTTTCTTCTGACCTGGTTAACCTCACTTTTGAGTTTGGTTAGATCATTGGTCCACCAGGTTGCCCCATTTGTTTTGTTGCAGTTAGATTTGCGCGGTATGGAATCTTCACAAGCGTTTTGTATGACCTCGGTAAGGGAAGCTACTATCGCCTCACAGTCCGCAGAGCTACAAATCGTTGCAGCTTGCCTCTCGACTCGCTTAATATTAAGTACCAGATTTAGAGTAAGTAGATCCCAGTTGGTAGCCTCTGTCTTGAACCTATTGGTATTTGACTTATCACGAGAGACGCAGGCAGAACGGTTCTAGAATCAATTATCTCAAAAGAGATAGCACGATGATCACTGGAAGTCCAGCCCTCATGAACTTTCCAGTGTTTAATACGCCTTATCATACTTTGCGACACTAGGGTGACGTCATCGCACCCCTTGCCAGGGAGGTGGATTACCAATGCCTGTGTTCTAGCTTTCCTCTTAGCGTTTTGGCTCTTGCCACGCTTCCTCTTCCTCTTCCCTTTCTTCCTCTTGCCACCAACTACGGTCCACTCCTCATCTAGTACAGCTGCCTCATTGGCTTGCTCAGATACACTTATGGTGGAATCCGTCACGTTTTCACCAGTGTTATTTTGTTGCTGCTGTGGGACTACAGCAGACTGTGACTGTTGGATATCCTGTGTTTGAAAAGCCTCGGCATACGATTTTTTCTGTTTTTGCGTTTTCTTATTCTGAATTTTTGTCCTGATCGGAGTACCTTCATCGTTGTTTTTGCTAGTTTTGGGTATCATTTTTTGTATCGTTATTTTAGGTTTCATATGTTTGGTTAATAAATCATCGACTCCTTTCAGAATCTCATTCTTAATGTCATTTTTGTTGTCCTGTTTAGCCTCAAGAGCAGAAACATGGATCAACATCTTCGTATAAGCAAGTTGTGTTGCGTTAACCACTCGGATCACGTTATTTAGATTCTCCTTATGAGGACCTTTCGTCATAGTGGTTAACCCGACTAGTTCAAGCATTATGTCAGCCAGACCTTGCTGAACTGAGTCAACAACACAATCATCTTTACTACTATTGAGGATTACCTCATCGTCAACATTTTCCTCACTTCTGTTAGGTTTTGCACGCTTTAATCCTATTTCCTCCGCCATTTCAAATTCCGGCTCCTCGTTTCTATGCCTCTTCCCGCTACTTGCAGCCATCTCTTATAATAAGTCCGACCAAGTATTAGCCGTGTGAAGGGTTTTTATTGCGCCCGAAGGCGTTACCTTCACTTCGTTATCTCCCTGCGACCCCGGAGAGGTGCTTGATCGCGCGACTTTTTTAAGCAAAACCTCTTATAATCTTGGTTATAAAAATTTACTTTTATATATACTCTGATTACAAGAGCAATAGAACCTAAAAACAATTGTATTTCACAATTAATTAATAGACTCAGTCAAGTTTAATTGGTTATATCGTATCCTTCGACTGTCGTTATAGCTTGTTCTTCGTATAATGAATGAAATTAGTTTCGATTTTTGATTTGCAATTATAGCATTCCTTAGCTCAAAATTAAGTCAACGTTTTCCTGTATGACTTACCCCGCAGGGACAGTGTAACAGTTGTAACAGTGTAACAGTTGTAAGGAATGGTGTCATCTCAAGAACTGCTCAGGTCTTGCCACACATAAGCAATGGACTAAAAACTATATAGCGCCATGTTGCCAAACATCAGGTCAACAGTCAAGCAGGAACTCGCAACAGAACACAATGCGAATGAACACACATCCGGAAACCCCAAGCGATGTGAAAGTAATGCAATTAAATTGCAATGGTCTCATAAATAAAATCGATGACATAATAAACTATATGTGCAATAATGACATTCTAGTCGCGGTTCTACAAGAAACCAAACCGTTCACCTTAAGCCGTTCAATTAACCAAATAAAGTCCGAGAAAAAGACATATATTAATTTTAACAAAGCCGACTGGCAAAATTTTACAAATTTTACTGAGAAAGAATTCAGTAAGCAATTTTTACCACTTGACGCCCTCTCTGGGGAGAAAAAATTCAGAGAAATTTTTAATAAAGCCAGATCTCGCTTCATTCCAGTTGGCGGAATACAAAAGATGCAACCAAACTTCCCACAGGAAGCTTGTGCTCTCTCAACATTAAGAGATGACATCCGCAAAGCAGATCCAGCCAACACTAGAATTAAAAAATTAAACAATCAAATAAATAAGCTAGTTACGGAACACAAACGCAATAAATGGAGAGAGCTAGTGAGTAAGTCCAACTTTGGCCCAAGCAAAAATCTCTGGAAGGTCATAAAAGGCTTAACACATCCCCGACAACCGGATAATAACTGTATGATCTCCTTCTATGATATCCCAACCGAAAACCAAAGGAAATGCGCGACCGAATTTAACACACAGTTTACTGAAAAGCCAAGTAAACATGAGAAGAAAACAAGGTCAGTGTTGAGACATCTGCGCAAAGTAAATACTGAACATCTAGAGGATATCACATTCACCGAAGAAGAAGTTGAGAATGCTATAAAGAAAACAAAGCCATCAAAAGCTATTGGACCGGTCGGCATCTCAGCCATCATGCTAAAACACATTGGACCCAAAGGATTGAACTTTCTCACTACTACACTCAACACATCGCTAAATACTCTTCAGATACCAAACATCTGGAAAACAGCTAGAATAAACCCCATCTTGAAACCTGGAAAACCTGAAGAGAAGGGAGAATCCTACAGACCGATCTCCATCCTTTCATCGGTTGCAAAACTGATTGAAGCGCTTCTGTTACCTCGGTTATCCAGATCTTGCAATTTGGCGCCACACCAACATGGCTTTAGGACAGCACATAGTACAACCACCGCTCTTCACAAGATACAAGACCAAATCAGTGATGGATTAAACCAAAAACAACCTTGTGCCAGAACAATATTAGTTGCGCTCGACCTGTCAAGAGCATTCGATACAGTGTCGCACGCTGAACTATTAAATGATATATTTAACACCAATGTGCCAGGTTTAATAAAACGCTGGTTATGCAACTACTTAAGGGGCCGTCAAACATACGTTGAGTTCCGTAACTCCAAATCTAAGATGAGGGTGCTCAAACAAGGAGTTCCACAAGGTGGAGTTCTCTCACCTTCATTGTTCAATCTCTACCTAAGCAGCTTTCCTACACCACCAGAAGGAATAACCATCACGTCATATGCAGACGGCTGCACGGTGCTTGCAACAGGGAATAACCTGGAACAACTCACTAATGCTCTGAACACCTACCTTAACATCCTAAACGAATGGTTTAAAACCAGAAAACTAATACTTTCTACCGAAAAGTCCACATCTACACTTTTCACCACATGGACGAAGGAGGTGAACACAACATCTGCATTGACAACGTGCTTATTCCCACGGTCAAAAATCCGAGACTGTTGGGGGTCACATTCGACCCACTACTTAAATTCAATGCACATGCTCAACAGGTGAACGCAAGATTGAAGAGTAGAAACAATGCTCTGAAAGCACTGGCTGGTAGTTCATGGGGGAAGGATAAAGAAACAATTATAACAACAGACAAAGCAATAGGAAGACCAATTTTGAATTATGCTGCACCCATATCGACACCTCAAGTCGCTGACAACCACTGGAATAAACTACAAGTAACACAAAACGCAGCGTTGCGAACAGCAACCGGATGTCATATGATGGCTCATCGAGATCACCTGCACCAGGAATGTAACATATTGCCGGTCCGTCAACACAGTGAAATGCTCACCAAACATTATCTATGGGCCTGTCACAAAGAGCAACATCCCTGCAATGACACCCTATCCACAACCACACCACCCAGAGACATAAGGCGTACTGGGAAATGCTTCTTGAGTGATGTCAGAGGCAGTGAAATAATGAACAACATTGACGAGCTTGCATATAAAACGGGCTTAAAAACGCTGCACACTAGGGTTGTTGAGGAAACACTAAAGAACTACCCATACAAGGTTGTACAACTGGTCCAGTAATGGTCCATTACTGGCAGCCAGTAATGCAGCAATGGGCGAGAACTGGCGACCACGACTGGGCCATTAACATAATTTTACTGGATGATAACTTCGGACAATAAATGGTTGCCATTCTTGGGCCAAATACTCCGCAACCATGACTGGGCCGTTAAAAAAAATATACATTATTATCATATGTAAATTTAAATAAATTAAATACAAACAAATTTAAAACAAAATAAAAATGACGGAAAAAATTCAAAACTCCCCATACAACTGGTTCAGTTGCCATTAGAAAAAATATAAAATAATATTTTTTATACATAAATTTAAATAAATTATTTACAAAATAATTAAAATAAAATAGAAATGAAAATAAATTAAAAATATATTCCAACCTTTTCTATACTACCATAGTCTTTTAACCGACAAGGCGATAACTAAACTATATGTGAAATTTTTCAAACTATGTATTTCTAAAAGGGATAATACTCTAGTGAAATTTAAAAAAAATGACAGATCGGCAAATTCATGGCTACAGTACTGGCCCAATAACAATAGCCAAGTAATATTTACCATTCATGGGCCAGTGCTTGGCCATTCAAAGGTAAGAATATACTGGCTATTTTCTGTAAACCATAGATCGGCCGATGATTGGTTCTAGTATTGGCCCAGTAACAATAGCCAAGTACTGTTAACCATTAATGGACCAGTGCTTGGCCGTATGTCAATGTCTGGCAAAACCTACTTGGGCTGTGTGTGGGTACGCTTCAAATAGAGTCCTCCAGAGTAAGCCGTCACAGGTCGCTGTGGAAGAGGTCAAACTGCCGTGCAGCACTAGATCCACTCTAGCGCAGTTAAGATCCGGTTGGTCACGCATCTTAAATAATTACATGAATCGAATTGACCACAACATTGTTGACAAGTGTCCCATATGTGAGGGCACGCCACATGATGTAGACCACCTATTTATTTGTCCAGGAAAACCAACCAACTTGACGAAGGAAGATTTGTGGTACCGCCCAAGAGCAGTAGCAGAGTTCCTGAATCTGGACATGGAGCCGGAGGAGTAGCACCGCACCGTCGCTACAACAACAACCAAAAATTGTTATAGTTAAGAAAAAGAACTGATGAAGGAGTAATCCGAAATATATATATTCTTTTAAAAAATAAAATAAATATAAAAAAATTGTCACTATAAGGTATACTTAATTATCCCAAAAATAAAAATTAAATTTCAAAGTGACAAAAGCACACAAAACAAGTGAAAATTATGGAAAACCATATCAATACATATCATAAATACCTCGGTTGCTCTTTTTCTTCTGAATTAATTTTCGATCATTCCACAATCGAGAAACTAAACACAAATTTGAATAAACTATCAACAACACCATTGCTCAAACCAGACCAGAAATTGAACATAGACAATCAATATATATTTCCAACATTGATATATCCTTTGCAGACAGCTCCAATAAATAAAATTCCATCATATGTAACGGACGGACTTGATATAATGATTCGACGAACAATTAAAGAAATTATTGGACTTCCGATGCGAACCAACGACAATTTATTTTATTCGCCACGAATACTGAGAGGCTTAGGTATCTCGAGATCAAGCTTGGACGTCCATCTTCAACATTTCGCCATTGGAAAGAAACTATCAAATATCGACGATGGTCTGTTCCATGAAGTTTACGATTGTTCAACCGAAATGTCGAATTGCATTGAATCGCTTAGCGTCGAGGGTGATTCAACAAAAGCATTACGGCAAAAAAGTTACGAAAATTGGTGCAATTTAAAATACCAAGGATCAGGAACTATACATTTTCAAACATACACTCTAAGTAACGATTTTATTCACAACAAGAACACATTATCCTCATCAGAATAGGTTGCAGCCATCAAACTCAATTCGAATTACGCTAATCTGAATGGTGTGCCTGGTAATGCCTCTCGCAAATGCAACAGAGAGATTGAATCTATTGCTCATGTAACCGGAAGTTGTCAGTCAAATACACAGCTAATCATCGAGCGGCATCACAAGATCAAGCATCTGCTTGCAAATCCGTTGGAGGAAAAGGGAATAATATGTTTCTTAGAGGTATATGCGATAGACTCCAAAGGGCGGTCGAGATTCAGTGACATCGTGGCATTCGATACAAAATTGAAGAAAGCATATATCATCGACCCTACAATCCGTTACGAAATCAACGATCCGGAACCAGATACGAAAATTGCCAACAAAAAATATTCAATATATTCCCGTTTTATAAAGAACAATACAAAAATATGTACAACTTTAGTGACTGGACAGTTCTCGATTATGGTTTGGAAGCACAGGGACATTTGGTAATAGCGTTTTACAATTTTTCGAGCATTTTGGGCTAAACAAATCAAAATTAAAATCAATAACAGAAGAAATTTTAAGTGCAACAATAATATTATCTTTTTGATCGATCGATATGCAGTGTAGTAAAGCAACCTAGTTCAATTGGGCAGCACATTTATTGTTAAAATAAATTATTCTTCTTCTTCTTATTACATTGAACTAAAAAATTTGAAACTGAGACTTATAACGATATACTCATATACAGATAGATGTATATAGTCAGTCCAGTCCATGCACAAATTATTTGAAAATTAAAAATAATTTTTTTTATGTAAATGGCAATTTAAATTGCCAGTTTGTTATAGTTTAAGTTCAATGCGGTCTAGTCTTAAAATATGTCATTAAATTAATCATTAAAATTAAAGTAAACAATTGTCATTCTCTAGAGAACACTCAAACTTATTAAAACTTCATTTAAATTGCATGACTTATTAACCAAGAAGTACATAAAACATTTATTATATCTGAAATAAATATAACATAAAGAACAGCTAACAGCTTAGTCCCTTCCAGCTACACTAGATATTGAACATCAACCAGCAAAACTCAAAATCGTCAAACCTGGTTCAAATAAACAGCACCCAATGGATAGTTTGTTAGGTAACGTTGAAGTACATACTATTAAACTATTTTATAGGAATTAGTTTAATTAATTAGTTTAAATAATATAATTTAACAGTTTAATTAAAGCATAATAAAACTGTGTTAATATTTATGTACACAAATAGCATCATACTTGTAAGTTGACAATCACATTTTGGAGTCTAAAATATGTTTATGAGAATAATATAGATTTATAATCGTTTAGTTTTAATTCCTTCCGGTTTTTGTAACAATGACAATGATCTTGTTACTAAACAACGTAAAATAAAAACAAAACTATTTCAGTGTACTGTTTAATACCAGGGTTGTTCCTTTACGCGTAATCTAAAATAGATTACATTACATGTAATCTATGTAATGTAATCTATGTCATCTATGTAAATTTGGCGTAATCTATTAATTTTGATTTAAGAAGAAATACGTGAAAATATTGTATTATCCCTACTGAAAATTTTTTCTTAAAAGACATGATTAATAATATTGTCAAAAACAAGATCTTGCGATCTTGAAAAAAGTTAATTTATTGCTAAAAAATTTTAGAATTCACATACATATCAATTAAATAGATTACATTATAGTTTACATTATAGATTACACGAAAATATCTCGCGTAATTTACACGTAATCTATGCGTAATCTATACATGTAAAGTAATCTATTTTGTCTACGGCACAACCCTGTTTAATACTTCTCATATCACACCAAACGAATCTAACAGTTTTTAATTTTGTTAGTTTTGCAATTGACGATGATAGGAAAAGGTTGTTACATAATTGATTGTAAAGCTGACGTCAGATGTGCTACGCAATCTAAACTTCAAACGCTTCCCAGCTTTCATAGTACAATAGCGCACACCAAACTATAAAATTGATGATCTGATCACGGAGGAGCACACAATAGTTTTTGTATCAAATGGACAAAAATTAAGATTTTGTTTTACAGTATTTTAGAAAATTAACAAGTCGGCATATTACATTCAGTTCCCTTCCTAATATAATCCATTGATTAAATTTGTAACCAAAAACGTGGTGAACAATTTGTTTTGATTTTCTCTAAAACAGAAAAATTTAAATTGTTGTACCTTATTTTGAAAAATATATCAGACAAAATCAATCGTTCATTGTTCATTTCATTAATTATTTATCAATTTTCTTATCATGATAGCAATTATAATAACTGATTAGGACACATGCGCTGCTTCATATTTTGAAAATTTTACAATATTCAGCGTTCGTTCTTGCTTATGATGGTAGAAACATATAAGATAAAACAGAAATAATGGGTTATAGTTATGAAAAATTAATAGGCTATTTAACACAAACTCTTAACCATTACACAGTGTAATTGCAATTGTACACAGGGTGAAACAAAATTCGCGAAATATTTGAATTTGAATATTTCAAAGACGCAAGCGTTTGTGCGGTACATTACAATTCATATGCAATTTTGAATTTACAGGTACCATTGAACCATTCTACTTAAAAAAAATGGGACTGAACAGGCAAACAGTTAATTGTGTTCGCTATAACGACATAAAAATCCAGCTAGTTGTGTCGAAATTGTAAGATCTGGAATTGAACGAGTTTATAGTTTTATCAAGACTGTGCCTGATTCCTTCTTGTGTGAATTTTGAGACACCTTTTATTACAACGTTAAATCATAAAATAAACTATCCTTTTTTTCGTTTTGTTATGAGGCTTAAAATATTCCAACAACCGTTTCATAAAAATTATATATTCAATGATTTGGAAATATTTAATAAGCTTTAACAAACTTAAAGACTCGTCAAAGGGTCGTCAGGAAACAGAAATGAAAGTTTATGAATATAAATTGGAACAAAGGATAATAGAAATGTTTTGAGATTTTTTTGCATTCCACTATAACCAACAAACATTAATTTGCAATGCAAATTTTTTTCCTACTTGACACTACTTGAGTTTGAATAAAATTGACAACAAAATTATAAATTTGAATCAAAATAATTAAATCGGTAAATAATTGCTTTAACAAAAATAAACATTTTTGTTGGGGTAGGAGTTGGTGGTTTGGTTGATGGTTTATCACAACTCAACAAATAATACTGAAAATAAATTGAAAGGTAGATTAGAAAGAATTGTTTGCCTATAAGTTGTTGGATACAGAGTGAAAATGTTAACAAGCGATGCAATGGTGATATGATCATATATTATTTACTGGGTATCTGGTTATGCAGGGATTGTATATATAATGAAGAGACCGATGTGCTAACATACAATAATCTAGAATATTTTGGGGCGAAGATAGAGATAAATGTAGATTCTGTAGCGCTGTGGTCAACCTTCTCAAAAATTAAAATCATTGATTCACAAAAGAAGAGATCATTTAGAAGCCGGGAATAGCCGGCTCTTGATATACTGTCGGGTTAAGCGGGTGCTCTGACTGAACTGGTTTGGAAGCAGAGGGACATTTGGTTATAGCGTTTTACAATTTTTCGAGCATTTTGGGCTAAACAAATCAAAATTAAAATAAATAACAGAAGAAATTTTAAGTGCAGCAATTCACATAATTCATAATCACATCTATAATTAATTTCAAACTAAAATTCTAAATTCAACATTTCGTTAGTAATAATATTATCTTTTTGATCGATCGATATGCTGTGTAGTAAAGCAACCTAATTCAATTGGGCAGCACATTTATTGTTAAAATAAATTCTTCTTCTTCAAAACCAATGAAAAAAGTCCAGGCGGCACGTATATCCGATAGAAATAGGTAGATTTAGTTAAATTATGTTCAAGTTGAAAGAATTTATCAAAATCAATTTATCACAATTTACTCAAAACAATTCACTACAAAATCAATTTTTCACATTTATTTTAATTTATCACAATCAAAAGTAAAAAACTAAAATAGTATATTAAGAAACTAGTTTCATAATCGACGATTTTATCGCACGCAATCTGTTTAGAAAACGACCCGCGCAGCGGGGAGTTTTCTAAAGGATAAGTGCTATAAAACGTCTTATGAAACGAGTTTTTTATACTATTTTTTCTATTTTGCATTTTTTGTCTTGAAATTTAAAAAAATGTGTATTTTATTAAAAAATAGTCAATTTGAAATTTTGGTTTTATTACTAATTATTTTAATTAATTAAAATATTTAACACTAATTTAGATATTCTTTGGTAGCTTCTAGGTGTCCAATAGCTTCAGGTTCTTCAAGTGGCGTTGTCCGTATGATGTGGTTGTTCAGGAAATTTGACACAAATAAATTCAATTACTTTTCAGAAATATGAATGTAGAATTGCTGGCTGGAGGACACTGGATATAACGGTATTTTTCATAATTGGACACTGGATATAACGGTATTTTTCAGAGTTGAGGTAGCTGAACGTTGATGTAGTTGATATACTATCACGTCTTATATCTCTTGAGACGTATTTTTATGATTCCGATACAAGCGATTTATTGTTCCTAGTCCATATCCATATATGAGAAATATTCGTACTTCGTAGTATCAGCAATTTAAATAAAGCAAGATGAACTAATGATATAATTTTTTTACACATTGACTTGCGATAGCAACAACTGTATTTTAATATTATTACAATATATACAAATTCATAAGTTCGGTTTTAATAATATACAAATGTTAACCATCCTATATTGATACATATCCAATATATAATATAAGTATACAATGTTATAAATTATTGAATTTGAAACATTAACGAACTAGGAGTTTATTTTATTTTATATATATGTATGTATACTAAAAAGTATTAAATTAAAGATGGAGAGAAAATTTATCAATCTGACATTTCAATGAAAAATTAAAAACAAATTAATAATAATGAAAAAACGAATGACACTCCATGTTCTGATTCCAGGCAACTTTTCTTTCAAAACACAGGAGTTAAACTTTTTTTTAAATAAAACGAAAAGTTATCGCCACAATTCTTATTAATTTTATTTACATAATTATTCGTTTCAATGTTCACTGTCGTTTGTATGATCAATGTGACCAACCTTGAAAGACAAAACTTTGCGTATCGTAATGAAGACCGTTTCGATACGCATTTGGGTATCGAAATGACTTTATTTTAGACGCAAAATAGAAAAACCAAATTTATCGTATTATATAATGTGGTTTTCGATTGGTAAAATCAGATTTGATCGAAAAAGATCTAGATTTCGGCGACCAATCGAACATGAAATCAGCTGTTTTAACCATTTTTGTTGTATGGGTAAAAAAATGAAATTTGCTACATGTGCTTGGATAATAGTAAACTACTTTTACACACTTCACGCACTTTACACACTTTTATTTAATTTAGAATTATTCATTTCATTTAATTTAATTTAATTTACAATTAATAAACTCATCTAAAATTTAAAATCTCATATTAAAGAATACAATTGACATATGTCAATTTTCACTTTAATTGGTATTAGTGAAGGGGAATTGATCTGAGGGATAAATCTAGCTAAAATCTCAGATTTGAAAAATAGATCTCAGATCAAAAATAAATCCATTTTTTTTTGATCTGACGTACCAATGAAACACAAATTTGCTGTCAGATAAAAAAAAAATCAATTTTTTTCTGATCTGACGTGCAAATCGAAAATCACATCAGATTTGAAAAATAGATCTCAGATCAAACATAAATCAATTTTTTTTTGATCTGACGTACCAATGAAACACAAATTTGCTGTCAGATAAAAAAAAATCAATTTTTTCCTGATCTGACGTGCGAATCGAAAATCACATAAAATAACAAAATCTTGACATTACTATGGTTACTAAATAATAATTAACTACTACAATTTGTAAATAAATTCCATGCATATTATGTTGTATGTTTAATATTGGGATTAATCGTTTCAGTATTTTCAACACTTCCCCTTAATCCCATATTAGATATATGTTTGATAAATCCTATAAATTTTAATTGCTTTGTCATTACATCGGCTACTTTATCATTAGAAGTAACTTAAATGTTTCACATCCAATTTATTACACATTATCAAATCCCTTATGAACATGTATTTTATATCAACATGTTTTACTCGTTGATGCTGTCAAGGCTCCTCCGCTATTTTAATATATGGTATATTGTCTTCATACAATGTAAATTTATTAAGTTCAATATTAAGTTCTCTTAATAAACTAATAATCCAAATGCCCTCTTTAGCAGCACTACAAAGTGATATGAGTTCAGCTTCAGTAGATGATAAACTTACAGTTGTTTGTTTCTTTGTGGACCATGATACTGTATTTCCGAAAAGCTTAAAAATATTTCCTGAAATAGATTTTCTATCATACATATCGTTAGCAAAATCTGCATCAGCAAAGCCATCAAGTGTAAGTGTTTTCTGTTCTCTGTATACCAATCTATAATCTAAATGTTCCCTTCAAATATCTTAAAATTCGTTTTAAACCTAAAAAGTGTTGTTCATTAGGATTTTCTTGAAAACTGTTATAGTAGTTAACAGCAACAGAAATATCAGGTCTAGCAATTAAGCTTAAATACTGTAATGATCCAATCAATTCACGAAATCGTTTTTCAGTCGGAGTATTAACCAGTGGCGTAGCGACATAGGGGTTTGTTGGGGTTCAAACCCCCCCCATTCAAATTTTAAAGTTTCTGTAATCTAGAAGAATTGCTCTAATATTCTAATATTAAGATTTTTTCCCTGGTATCTTACGAATGAATTGAACAGTTGCTTTCTTTTCGTTCCTCAGAACCCCCCCTTCTCTCTTCTTGTCAGGCCTGACGCCAAGGGAGAGTTTTGGGGGTTGTGACACCCAGTGGCGTAGCGACATACGGGTTTGTTCGGGTTCAAACCCCCCCCCCCCCATTGAAATTTTAAAATTTCTGTAATCTATAAGAATTGCTCTAATATTCTAATATTAAGATTTTTTCCCTGGTATCTTACGAATGAATTGAACAGTTGCTTTCTTTTCGTTCCTCAGAACCCCCTCCTTCCCTCTTCCTGTCAGACCTGAAGCCGAGGGGGGTTTTGGGGGTTGTGACACCCTCCCAAGAATTTTCCCATTCGGCAAATTCGGCATTTTTACTAAAAGAATTTTCCAATTCGGCAATTTTACGATTTTATTAAAGTTAAGTTAAGTTTATTAAAGTTATTTAAGCAAACATTTAAATTTTCGCAGCGATTCCCACTTTTTGCTCAGTATCACTTATTTATTTTCTTTGTTATTCGGCAAATTACGATTTTAAAATCTTTACGGCAACTCGACTTAAAATAGCCGAAGCAGAAAAATCTGGATGAATGACTAATACATTTTTAAATAAAATCAATAATTTATATAAATAAATTATTGTAATTATAATCAACGGAACAAACTTTTTTGGTATATATTTATTATAACATGTTTCGAATGTAAACATTAATCGTCAGATTACCAAAATCAGGCGTAGCGATATACGGGTTTATTCGGGTTTTAACCCCCCCATTGAAATTTTAAAGTTTCTGTCTTCTAGAAGAATTGCTCTAATATTCTAATATTAAGATTTTTTCCCTGGAATCTTACGAATGAATTGAACAGTTGCTTTCTTTTCGTTCCATAGAACCCCACCCTCCACTATGTTGTCATAGTGATAGCACACATACACAAAAAGTTGACTGCCAGCTGCATGCCACGATGCGTACTATAAGTAGTACTATCAGAACCACCCCTTAACCTTGGCCCTGTGTTAAGCAATATCGCTCCACCTGCACTCAGACGCTCGCATGCTCTCATGCGTGAACATAAAAAGGTAACCAACAACATCACGTTACCCTTGCACGAAGATAACGGTGACCACACTCCTTGTCGATTGAAGTCAAGAAAGCCTGCACATAAAACTGCCAGCAACCTGCTGGCAACTAATTTTAATATCTTGGATGTCTGGGACACCTCCTGGCATCATAAATACAACTGGCCTTTCTATTACTAACCCGACTTCTACCCAACCTGGTTTCGATCTGCCACGTCATACCTGGACTACACTAAACCGAATAAGAACGAATCATGGACGTTGTGCTGATTCTTTCTACCTGTGGGCCATTTCAGAGTCCCCTGAGTGTGACTGCGGTGATCCACAATAAACCATAAAACACATTGCAACTGTGGCGACATCTAAGACATCCATTTGGCAGCTCCCGATGTAGTAGCATGGATAGACTCGCTCGATGTAAACATCTAATATTCAAATGTACTGCCCAATGTTCAAATATTTTACTTTTTACTTTTTACTAAAAGACGCGCAATCAAATTGAATGTAAGTTCATTTAATGTGTATCCATGCTTTGTTTTAGGTAGATTTCATAGAAGAGTCTACCTATTTTAAGTTTAATTTTTAATGTGTCTCAAAAAAACCATACGCTAAATAAAAAAAAAATAGTGATACAATAATTTGGAAAAAATAACAAATATTATATCAAAGGTAACTTGTTCCACATATTTTTATTTCAAAATTTATGCAAATTCGTAATTTCAATTTAGAATAAACATTTTTTTTTAAATATTTTACTTGCGGCGAATAAAAAATAGTATATGATGCACGGACATAAGCTATTTTGGACTTAATGTGAATGCAACTCCACATACGACCAAAATCTTTAGCTTTACGTCCTAGCATCATAATGTACTATTCTGGCATCTTTTATTTATGCCCACTGGTCTACTATTTTATCCACTATTCTTTCTTTATGAGTACATCTGTAGCCCTATTCCTGTACATCGTGAAATAGGATTTGAGAAATAAATTACAGCAATTTTTTCATAACTAGTATTCCGTGCCGGAAATAACAAATAACAATTTCGTAGATCGGACAATAGATAAGATCGGACAAAACAAAGTGTCCTGAAAGTTGTTCTAAATACAAAAGAAAATTAATTGTGTTAGAATAGTTAAAATGATATCTAACGCCTTGATATTTTAAGGAATTTGATTAATCAGGAAAATCATTTTTCATCCCTTCCTAGACACAGGTTTGAGGCGAATCAATAGGTAAAGTGTCATTCAGTTTCAAATAAGTTTAAATTTCAAAATCACTAGCACAAAAATTTCTTTTTAAAAATAACCAAAATTATCATTTTTTAAAGTTAATAAAAAATTATTCGAAATTTGCTTTTTTAAAGTTAATTAAAAATTATTCGAAATTTGTTTTATGAAAGTTAATTAAAATTATTCGATATTTTTGTTTTATATTGCACCAACTCTCACCAAAATATTTTATAAATCCTATAAATCTGGTATTTTTCCATCCTGCTGGAAGTTGGCCAATGTCCAGCCTGTCCCAAAAAAGGAACGAAATGTGATATTTCAAATTACAGACTAATAACCTTACTCCCAGTCCTGTTTAAAATATACGAGCAATATATTAATTCACACATCCAAATTTTTGGAGGACGTAATCGCATTAGACATCTCAACAGCATTTGATCGAATCTGGCATGCCAACTTGATCAACAAGCTCGTTGCGTACGGTTTTCATACCGCAGTTGTGAAGTTGATTCAAAATTTTCTGTCTAACCGATACATCTCAGTATCTATAGATGGCTTTATTTCTGAGTCCAAATTAACTAACACTGATGTACCCAAGGCTCAGTTTTATCTCCCACTTTATTTTTAATTTATATCAACCAACTGTTGCAAATCACCAAGAACCCAATAAACAGTTTTGCAGATGATAGTACACTGCACAAGTCATTCGTCCCCCTATCTTCAAAGGGTAAATGCATGAAGAAATAAATCCCGCCCGGAGAGACGCTGCCATAAATGTAAACGAGGACTGAAAAAAGTCGTCGATTGGGGTGACAAAAATTTGGTCATTTTTAATTCCACCAAAACACAGCTATTGATTGTTTCCAGATCAAAGACCGAGTTTCCCAATGATATTTCAATTAATATGTGTAACGACCAAATAGACGAATGACTTACTCAGGAACGATCATATCATGGCCATGGCAAAGAGCGCATCAAGAAAACTCGGCCTCCTCAATAGATGTAAAAAATATTTTTCTCCGTATCAATTACTCCACATTTATAAGTCCTATATTCGTCCCTGCATGGAGTATTGTTGTCAAGTTTGGGGCGCTGCATCTGTTACCATCTTGGGCCTTTTGGACTCTGTTGAAAAGCGTGCTATACGAATTTTTGGTGATCGAAATTTAACATTAAATCTTGATTCCCTACAACATCGTCACACTGTTGCTGATCCCGTTGTTTTTTATAAATATCGTCACCAGCAGTGCTCGGATGAAATTAGATCTATAATGCCTCAGACATCTTCTTTTCCTTGTTCAACTCGTTAATCTGTTTGTGCAAATAGTCAAACTGTCGGGATTACTCACTGCCCCAGTAACAAAATGCAAAGGGATTTCTTTGTGCGTACATCGTACAAATGGAATGCTTTGCCTGAATCAATAGTCTCGAGTGCCTTCAATCCACAAAGATTTAAATAAAACGTCCACCAACACCTCAAGATGCATGTTGTTGCGGGACCTATATGGTCTTAAAAGGTATCTATGTGTTGTTGTGACATATTTTGTAATTCCTACTGCACAACACCTTTTACTAAAAAAAAAAAATATTGTAAAAATATTTTTTTTTGAAATAAAAATTATTCGATATTTGTTTTCTTAAAGTTAATTAAAAATAATTTAAAATAGTTAAAAAAAATCATTAATCTATTTTTTAAAAAATTATTAATTAAAAAAATTAAAATTAAGGAAACATTAAAATGAAGTATCTATTATTGTAATGAATTATTAATAAAACTAATTAGTTGGATTATTGGGTTAAACTATTAAGTCTTATAAAATAATCCTTGACCCCCCCCAATGGAAAATTCTGGCTACGCCACTGGTATTAACTATTAATTTATTGTTGTGGTCAACATCAATAGGAAGTTTACACGAGTTACATACATGAATCCATTTATATATTTCTTTAATATTTTTTCAATATATGGACGAAGAGTAATTTCTAGTTTACCTTTATTCATATTTCGTTTAACTTGTATTCCAAGAAAATTCTCAACTTCCCCAAACTCTTTAATTTGAAAAACGTTCGACAAATTTTGTTTTAATTCCATTATTTCTACCAAATCTTTGCCAATAATTAAAACGTCATAAACCAACGTACAAAAGGATAACATATTATATGATTAAGATACAAATAAACAGCTATCTGAAGTTGTGTTTTTGAATCTTAATGAAATCATAACGTCATCAAATTTTCGAAACCTTGCTTTAAACCATATAAACTTTTGTATAATCTGCAATATTTTACTTCATTATTTTCATAACTTGGTAGTTTAATATATACTTCTGCCCCTAAATTGCTATTAAGATATGCAGTTTTAACATCCATTTGATGAATAAACATTTTTAATTGGGTAGCTAAGCATAACATTATTCTAATAGTTGTCATTTTGAGTACCGGAGCAAAAGTTTCCACATAATCAAATCCTGGTCGTTGAGAACATCCTTTCGCGACTAAGCGAGCTTTATATTTTTGTTTACCATCAGAGCTTTTAATACTAAAAATCCATTTTGACGAAACAGCTTTCTTATCTAAAGGCATCGTTTCTATTATTTTCTAAACATTATTTTCGTTTATTGCTTTTAATTCTTCTTCTATAGCTTCTATCCAAAAGAACCAATCATCACGTACTTTCAATTTGTCTAAAGATTGGAATTTCATCATTCAGTACATTTTCTGCTATTGTGTAGAGCACGAAATCGTCATATTTAGCAAGCCTTTAAGAAATTCTTTTCGGCAATTCTTCAGTTTCTGTGATACATTCAGAAACTATATTATTAATATTTTGATAAAATCCCTCATTCACATCATCTCTAGTTTCACTCACAATTACATTATCATTGTGATTTTCACTCAATTCTACAGAATCAAATATATTACCCAAATCATTTACTTCCGGTTTAATAATATGACTAATGGATGTATCCTTTTCATTTACATTATATGAGGATATAAACTCATTATCAGTAAAATTATCAGCTGATTCTTTAACATCATTCAAATTAATTTTGTGATTTCCCAAAACATCAAACACAACATCACGCGAAATAATAGTAGATTCTTGTATGAGCTTAGAATGAAGGCAATTCTTCACGAGGATGAAGTTTCCCGAAACGAGCGTAGCGAGTGGAGGGAATCATCCGAGTGAAGAATTGCCATCATCCTAAGCGAATACAAGATGCTATTTTATCCACGACTGTAAAATATTTCGTTTAATTTCTAGTTTTCATGCAAAAATTTGTATCGCCATATTGAAATAAATACATCAAAGATAGCGAAAATCAAAACAAGTTTGTTGTTTAATTTGTTAGGAGAATATTTAATAAACTATAGAACTGTTAAAGAATTTTAATCAAATTCACTAGTTGTGGAATGAATACAATTCCAATGGAAGACATACGCATGGAAAGCAAATATTCTTTCGTAGTCGTGGATAAATATTTTTCTTTGTTGAATATTCCAAAGTCTGTAACCATTTGATGAATATCCAACAAACATACACTTAGTACATTTTGCATCTAATTTCTTCCTTTTATGTTTAGGAATATGTGTATAAATTTGTAATTTAGAAACATCAGGTTTCTTCATGTGCATGTGCATCTCATATGGAGTTTTAAATTCCGAAAAAGCAGTTGTAGGTGAACGATTTGTTAAGTAATTTGTTGGTATGTGAGATTAAAAACTAGATTATTGCATTAGAAGTTTGTCAAAAAAATGTTGTCAAGTGTGTCAAAAGAAGGATTTTTATTTATTTTTTTACCCAATTTTTTAGAAACAAATAAAATTAATTATTTGTATGACATGAAATTTTAATATTATTATAGAGAATTATGGCATTATAAGTTTGTCAAAAAAATAATGTGAAGTGTGTCAAAAAATGATTTCATTTATTTTGTTAGCCAATTTTTTGAAAAAAAAATTTTGGTACTTTTATGACGTAAATGTAATTAAAAATGAAATTACATATGGAAATTTTTGAATTTGTTATAGTTTTTGAAACATTTTTGGAATTATGAAAAAAGTTTGTATTTTTGATTTTGTAATAATTTTTGCAATATTTTAAGAATTTTGGAAAAAGTTTTAATTTTTGATTTTGTTATAATTTTTGGAATATTTTTAGTATTTTAAAAAAAATAGAATTTTTGAATTTTATATATATTTTTAGAATTTTGAAAAAGTTTCAATTTTTGGAATATTTTTAGAATTTTGAAAAATGTTTAATTTTTGATTTTATTATAATTTTTGGAATTTTAAAAAAAAGTTTCAATTTTTGATATTGTTATAATTTTTCCAATATTTTTAGAATTTTGGAAAAAGTTTCAATTTTTAAGAATTTTTAAAATATTATTGGAATTTAGAAAAAGTTTAAATATTTGATTTTATTCTAGGTTTGAGATATTTTTGGAATTTTGAAAAGTTTCAATTTTTGATTTTGTTATGATTTTTGCAATAGTTTTAGAATTTCTGATAAAAGTTTTAATTGATTGACATATTTATTTAGCGATAAGTTATTAAACTTACATATTTCTAAACATTTACAACTAATTCACATTATTTATTTATTTAAATTAATTTATAACTTATTATGACTTTAAAATGTCGGAAAGCTTGAGTCCAACCTTTTCTTTTACAAAATTTATTGTTTGTCTTTTAAATCTGCACTCATTAGATTCATCTTTAATAGCCTGTGCCCTGTGGTAATTAGTTAAACAGTTTTTGACCTTTATATTCTGATGTATTTTGTCGTGATTTTGTAATAATTTTTGGAATATTTTTAGAATTTTGGAGAAAGTTTTAATTTTGTTATAATTTTTGCAATATTCTTAGAATTTTGAAAAAAATAGAATTTTTTTATATATGTTTTTAGAACTTTGAAAAAAGTTTCAATTTTTTGATTTTGTAAGAATTTTTGGAATATTTTAAGAATTTTGAAAAATTTAAAATTTTTGATTTTATTTTAATTTTTCTATTTTTGAAAAAACTTAATTTTTGTTATAATTTTTGCAATATTTTTAGAATTTTGGAAAAAATTTGAAGTTTTAAGAGTTTTTGGAATATTATTGGAATTTAGAAAAAGTTTAAATATTGGATTTTATTCTAATTTTTGGAATTTTGGAAAAAGTTTCAATTTTTGATTTTGTAATAATTTTTGGAATATTTTTAGAATTTTGAAAAAAGTTTGAATTTTTGATTTTATTTAATTTTTACAATATTTTTGGAATTTTGAAAGAAATATGAATTTGTAATTTTGTAATATTTTCTCGAAACGCTAAATGGAGAGGTTTTTGAGTAGTTTGCTGAGTGTGTCATCTTTTCACTAAATTATGTTAATTTATCATCTGTTATAATTTACCGGCAACATTTTGATATTTCGTGTTAGTTTCGTAATAAATTTCTAAACTTACCTCTGTTTAAAACACTTGCACTTTAACAAAGAGTTGTGTTTGATATACATCGCTGCCCAAAACTAAAAACCATGTCCTCATTAAAGTTTTTTGCCGAACACTATATCAAAATCCTTAACCCAGACCGAAGTCTTGATATCTCATAGCTTGAGATTTCAGCCCCTCCATATTTTAAAAATTAAATTCTCGTAGCCTCCTGGGCCCATAACGTAATAGGTATTTTTAAATTGATAAAAAACATGGCAATTCATTAAATTCATTTATTTTAAGAAAAAATATATAACATGTGTAGAAAAAAAAGATTGACACAAGAATGCAAAGAAATATATCCTACCACCAGTTAAATAATTAGACTAAACAAAATTTAATCCAATATATTTTTCACATACACATGGCGATTAAATTATTAATATGTAATCAACTTCTATATGTTTAACAATTCCATTTAATTTTACCTGGCTCAAATTTTATCCCTAAACAGCAATAGAAAATAATGTTTTGACTACCTTTACAAGTGCAAGCTTCTTCTCCCTTCTAAATAAAACAACCCCAATTCATATATCTTTATCTGTTTTCCTTGCAATTATTATTGTTACATTTTTTCCTACCTTAATTTTTTATGAATCAATTTTTAAAATATAAAGATAAAAATCGAGTGTACAGATGAATGTATTGTATGTTCACGAAACCCCATAGGCTTAACTGACATATATTTTTCTCATTTGCGCCAATAAATTCATACGTTATATTATCTTCGTTACAAATCGGATATAATTTCATACATATAATTTTGATTGAATGTACTCGTACGATTTGGAAAATTGGTTTAGTACGTTGAACGCATAAATAAATATTTATGTCAACGGTATTTTCGGTACAAATTGGATTTAGTAAATTTGAAAAATGCTATATTTGTAAAATCGTGGATTGCAACACGAAGTGATTATAAACTTTCTTGCTTTTTTATTTTCCTTAATATTCAAAAGTTTACGTTACTCGAATATGAAAATACACTATTTATTTACTCAAACAGTTTTACAATTAGTACACATCAATCTGTAATTATTGTTACAAAAAATATTATTCTAACTATAATCAATTTGTGTGATATTTAAATGTAAATCAAATAATTTTTTATTGTAGTTTTTAGAGTATATTATTCCAGTATCAATTGTTATACCAATAGTAATAGTCTAAAGAAGGAAAATTTTTCGTTCTCAAAAAGAGAAAAGTCTAGTCGTATTTGTTTTTAACGGAATAAAAAAAGAAAATTCGTATATATCCTTATTCTCTCGAAATGAACAACGAAAAAGGATAACAGTATAATGTGCGGTGTGTGCTTTACAACAGTGAAAAGTGAAAGAATTTCTTTTAGTGAACTTGTTTTTTATCAGTTACAATTATATCGTTCAATTCGAAACGTACAATTTTTAAAGTTAATATAAAATAGTAGTTTTTAGTGTAATTAAAAAAATATATATACAATTAAACTTTGTTTTTATTAAAGTGGAAGTGAGTATATTGATTCGTTTTTTATTTAAATAAATTTAATTGTAGAAAATGTTTGTTTTTTGTGAAGTTTTTCTTGTTGTCATTTTGTCCTTTTTTATTGATTTTCCTCCTTCAACAATTCCTTTTTTTTGACATAAGATTTTGTTTTTCTTAATTTAATTTTCCTTTACCTTATTATTTTATGTTTTTAAAATGAAAAATAGCAAAATTCTTTGGAAAAATAAATAAATTATTTTGTTTGAATTGATAAAATTTTATTGGTTGAATACCAATGGACGAACAATTTACTGTGGTAAATTTTATTATTTTTAAATTAAATTGTGATAGTGGTTGTCATAGAAAGAAATAGTCAATGAATATGTAAAGAAAAAAGGAAAAGTTTGAAACTTTACTTATAACTCTTTGTATCACATTTTACAAGAAAAACGGTTATATTTGTTGGGTTATTAAAGATTGTTAGGTAATGTAATTTAAACAAAATAAAAAAAATTATGTATGTGGAAGGGGATGATTTGGGCATGTTTCTCATGCTTTCCAGTTATTGAAAAATAAAATTTGTATTATATAATCTAACATTTTTATCGGATTGCATGTTGTTGGTGGTTTATACATTAAAGTTTTGATTCCAGCAGGCGTCCAGACATACTTAGTTTAGATTCTGAAATAAAAATTTGAAACATATAACACAAATTTAATCAGTTAAATACATAATTCAAAAGCAGCGACTGGTTTTTGTTAAAAAATTGCATCTATTTTTGAATATGTACTCCCACTTTGCGATTAGATCATTTTCAAGTGTTCAGTTGTTCGTTTCTTTGCTGAATTTGAAAATAGCTAATTTCTTCGCTTGCCGGTTCGTACAATGTAATTAATATCTGTGAGGATTTGAGAAAGCCCACCAATCAGTAGTTGTTAACTTCTTTCCTTTAATTTAGTATGTAAATTTGTGATAGAATAAAAAGCTGCACACAAATAATCAATTCGAAATTGTATTAATAGTATTTTAACCAATAAGGAAGAGGCAGCGGATTGCATCTTTTACTCCTTAAGGAATAAAAAAAAAATATGATAACAGTGCTAGATGATACTGCGTTGAGTAGGTGCGGAGGTAGGTTTTAATATAGAGGCTGGCTGCTAGTAACTATGAATTGGCCAGGAGATGAATATGATGATACGAGATGTTGTTGGAGATGTATCCAATATAATGAGTTACTTTAACTGCGTTGATTAAGCTGAATTTTCGGTTATGATTTATTAATTATACTGTTCACGTATAGCAAACACAAATGGCAGCAGATAAAATGTTGTTGTATCAACCATATAATGAATTAAATTTATTTCCCAAATTCTTCAGGTATAGTAGCTTCCACATTCAATAATGGTTTTGAACCATTGTTAAGTAGCACGAATATAAATTAGATTACCTCTATGCAAAATAACACACAAAAACATTTCAGAGGTCAATTGATAATAATAATAATAATAGTTTTATTGGCATATATAGTTTTGGTTGTACATATTAGGATGAAACTACAATAAATAAATCTGAGATCAGTTTCGAGCTTAACTTTACAACAGATTGCGTATTTAATAACTAAGTTTTTATATATTAATATTTATAAGTTTTATGGATAGAGTACAAGCTTGCCCTTATTCTAGATAAACTATAACCTAAATCTTATTAACTAAATTAATCTAACTTTAAAATAAACAAACAACAGAAAAACAAAAAGATTGTACATTATAAATTAGTCAGTTGGCTTATTACACTTTTACTAATAGTAGGTAGTTTAGTTAAATATCTCGTCCGAGCTTCACTTGCATATTGACAAACAAGTTTCATACTGGTTTTTTCATGCAAGGTTACTGTTCTATATCTAACATTTTTTTTAAGAATTAATTTAAGGAATTTGTTTTGTACTACTTGTAAACGCTTTTTGTGGGAGGTGGCACTACCCCACCAAATTGGGGCTACATAAAGTATTGTTGTTAGTATCATCGATTTATAAACTAAGAGTTTATTGGAGAAATTCATTGAACTTTTTTTGTTTAGAACCGGATAAAAAGACAGTTTATCACATTTAGAAACAACATGATTTATGTGATGTTTTAGAGTAAGACGACGGTCCATAAAGATACCCAGGTATTTGACATGGTTTTTCCAGTTTAATGTATTGCCGATAATCGTAACGCTTCTTTGAAGAAGTTTTCTTGCTGCTCTACATCTTGTGAAATATATAGCTTCACATTTAGTTGGGTTTACTTTTAGCTTCCACAAATCTAGATAATGTAAGATTAGATCAAGGTAAGATTCAAGTTTTAGTATTATGGGTTCAGCTAGTTCATCCGAGGTATATATGGCAGCATCGTCGGCAAAGAGGGCAATCTCACAGTTTGTGGTTTTGCAAATGTCATTCAAGTAGACGTTAAAGAGCAACGGACTTAAAACTGACCCTTGTGGTACTCCAGATTTTATTGGAACGGTCAAAGAAGATGTTCCCGATATAGAACAGTACAGAAACTTTCCATAAAGGAATGATTTTAAAATTTTTATGAGATACAAGGGGAATTTTGCACATAGTAGTTTATATATTAAGCCATCAATCCATACCGAATCGAAAGCATTTTTTAAGTCTAGTAGAACCATTCCTGTGGATTTGCCTAGTTTTCGATTATTCTTGATATAGTTGAGAACTCGGTGTATTTGATGGACTGTTGAGTGTTCCGCTCTAAATCCGAATTGTTCCCTAATAAATATATCATTATCGTTCACAAACTCAACCAATCGAGCTTTTAAGACATGCTCAAGAATTTTACTTAACGATGAACGCAGACTTATAGGTCGATAGTTGCTGGTCAAAGTAGGATCTTTACGTGGTTTAAGTATAGGTACTACTTTTGCTACTTTCCAACAAGCAGGAAAATAGCCAAGGTTCATACAACTGTTTATGATAACTCTAATGGTATTAATTCCTTTCTCGGGAAGTCGCTTTAGTAAAATATTGGGTATTTCGTCAGATCCAGGAGCTTTAAATGGTCGACTTTTACTTATAATGATGCGAATTTCATTGTTTATTGTTAAATCTCGGTTGTCCATGCTGTGAATAGCACTATCAATGAATGATATTGTTGATTGTACAACGTGGTCTTGTGTGGAATTCGTAGATGATGAGTATGTTTCCGAAAATGTTTTTGAAAAAACCTCCAGTTTTTCGCTAGTTAAAAAAAGTCTAGGTTGAGCGTTATCGGGATTTTGGATAGGTGGAATCGAAGTGTATTTGTTTTTCAGGTTTTTAATGGTTTTTCAATACTGTTTTGAATTTTTAGTAAGATTTTGAAGCCTGTTTTGCCATTTGACATTAACTAGCTTGAAGATTTCGATCCTAATTTCGGAGTTTAGACTGTTGACTATGGATTTGTAATTTGGATTCCTGGATCTGAGCCATTGTCGTTTGGTAGTGTTACGTAGGCGAATCAATGCAGTAATATTGTCGGTGAGTACTAGCTTATCAGTTTTTGTAACAGGTACGAACGGAATGGACACGTTTCTTGCTTCGATAATAGTAGATGATAAATCGGTTATCAGTTGGTCAACTTGTTGAGTTGAAGAACAGAGGTTGTCATTATCTTTTAATTTGGAAGATTCCTCAATGAATTCACGGTAAAGGGGCCAGTCGGCTTGAAAATAATTATAGGTTTTACGAACAAAATTAGAAGTTTGTGACTGAAAATTAGTTGTGATAGTAACTGGAAAGTGATCTGAATTTAACACTTCCTCAGTTTCTACTGTTACGATGGCTTCTGGACGGTTAGTAAGAAAAAAGTCAAGAGTACTTGGAAGTCCTCTTGCACCATAATGTGTGTGCTTATCTGGAGCTATAATGGAGTTGCTTGACCCAGAAAGATAGTTACATAGAGTTCTGCCTCCGGTGTTGCTTCTGAGACAATTCCATAATTGATGACGACAATTAAGATCTCCACCTAAAATGAACGATTCAGATCGGTTAGTTATTTTAGTTATTTCATTACGAAAGTTAACATTGTTAGATCTAGGACAATAAGCTACAAACAGTTTTATTGGAATGTTGTTTAAATCATGAATTAGGATGCCAAGGTTTTCAATGGCTTCGAAATTAAAAACTGGTAAGATAGCATGTTTTATAGAACATTTGACTATGATGGCAACACCGCCTCTACGTTGGTACAGTCTATCGTTTCTATACATTTTACAGTCCGGAATATGCATTGAGATATTTGGTTTAAGTGAAGTTTCCGTAAGAAGCATTACGTCTATATCATTATCAACTAGGAATTTAATTAGTTCGTGTTTCTTATTTCTACAGCTATTGGAATTCCATGTGGAAATTTTAAGGTTGGCATTTCTATGGACCGGCGACATACTTTATGGCAATTTCTGCGATGGCTTGAATTTGCTCACCTTTAGTAGTACACTGCGTTAATTTACTCACAATTTCCGAAAATATTGAAAAAAGTTCATTAAAGTTATATAAATTATTTAAATTATTATTATTATTACCCTGACTTGTTGAAAAATTTTGTTGCAAGCAGCTAGAAAATGTGGGTTTCGAGGCATGTGTATTTTGGTTGAAATCCTGCTTGTTGAATATTGATCTGGTTAGTTCCGAAAAACCTTCATGTTGAAACATGTACTCCCTAGCCTGTGCTTTTCGAGTTAAAGACTTCGAGTTGGCAAAAGTTCTCATTTTAATATATTCGTCCTTATATTCACATTTTGGGGAGTTTGCTGGATGATCTTTGGAACAGTTTACACATTTATGTTTGGCAGTTATTTCTTTAACAGGACATTCATCATTGCCATGATTTAGTGAACAATAAACACACTTTGGTTTCATATTGCAGTAATTAATAGAGTGGCCAAACATAAAACATCGATGGCATTGGATCGGACCTTTCCTTGTGTTATACACAAAATCCCATTTGCATATCATATGACCAATACGTGTAAAATTGCGAAGTTTGTTTAGGGAAATAACCCCTCTATTGAAGTTAACAAAATAGACTGCGTCATCAGCATAGCGTTTACTCTTAGTTGGAATTTTTTTCACTTGCAATGGATTGAAGCCCACTTCTACTAAATCCTTAAATACTTCGCTTTCCAGTTTATTACATAATCTATATAATGCAAATCTCGATACTTTGTTTTCCTCCTGAGGAAATGAATAATACTCATTATCGGCTTGCGATAAAATTTCTTTTACTTTAGTAAAATCATTAGTGTTGTACAGAAAGATTTTAACTCCAATACTTATTGTTTTTAAATTGTAATTAACAATATTATTTACCTTCATTAATTTGTGTAACTCGTTTTGATTATATTGCGAAATAATTGGATGTATTTTAATTTTTTTTTGATGGTAATAAATTAATTTCGTCACCAGCATTATCCGTTATGTTTATATTTTTTGCATTTGCACTGTTAATAGAATTTGGTATTTCTTCGATTTGATTAGTTTTTGCTTGTTTAAAACTCTTAGCTAAGTAGTGCGAATTCAGAATTTCAAATCTATTCTGAGTTGGTACAGCTGGATGAAACATTTTTAGTTTTTTATTCATTGTAGGATGAAAAGTATTTATACTTGATACGATTCCAGATCTTTTTCCACTGGCTGCTACTACAGAAGAATTATTAGTATTACACGGCCCATTGGCCGTGTAGTTATCGTTTTCACAATTACTATCAATTGCTTAGTTTGATTCTTTTAGTACACTATTCACAACAGTTATCTAGAATTATTTATGTATAGAAATAAAGAATTTTTATCACAGATAATTGACAAAATATTTCAATTTTATTTACAAAAAATGATTTTAATTACTTGTGTACTCAACGAGTTCACAAACGAGAATCAGAGGTCAATTGTATTTTAACGAAATAGCTTATACAAGTTACATGAAATTTCCCTTATTGTATTTATCAAATCGATTGCGAGGCGATGCAATATTATTTATATAGAGAATTGCATGTTTAATTTAACACAAAAAATAGGAACTTAAAACTATTTGGGAAAAACAAAATCTGAAAAAGAATAAAAATTTTTTTGTTTTTTTGAACGAAAAACCTCGCTGTATTTTAAAAAGGTTTAATTCAAATGTTCGCCACAACACTCCCCCCTAGTGCCATCGAAGAAAAAATGATATGAAATCATGAAAAATCAAAGAGAGAAATAGAGAAAGTGAAAGTTAAGAGATATTGTGTTAGGTGGGAGAGAGATTGTGTTAAGCGAGAGAGTTGTTTAGTAATCGATATCAATTAGAGGAGGAAAATTGTTGGTCTTACGAATATAAAAACAAAACGAAAATTTAAAAAAAAAATTGGTCGCAGTAGCAGGAGTTGGTGTGGTTTGAAAGTCGAAAATATTTGGAGAAAAAGAAAAGTACATAGTGTATCGCATGGAGGAGATTATGGCTTAACAGCCGAAACTACAAGCAGGAAGAATATGTGGTCACTACGGGAAGGGTGTTTTGTCGCTGTGAAAAAAAATATTATAGTAAAATAAAATTTCTAAAAACAAAATGAAGTAAGCACTACTTTAAATTAAGAAAGAGAAAAAAATGACTTTAATTATAGATTTGTTACTTCTTTAAGTTGACTCTATTGGAAGGCTTTTCATAGTCGGGGTTACCAGTTTTAGATGATACTGCGTAAAGTGGAGGTAGAAATAATATTGAGGCTGGCTGCTATAGTGACGTTGAATTGTTCAGGAGATGAATATGATGATACGAGATGTTGTTGGAGATGTTGTATCCAATATAATGAGTTAAATGAGTTTAAATGCGTTGATTAAACTGAATCTTCGGTTATGCTTTAACAATTATACTATTCACGTATAGCAAACACAAATGGCAGCAGATAAAATGTTATTGTATCAACCATATAATGAATTAAATTTATTTCCCAAATTCTTCAGGTACAGTAGCTTCTACATTCACTAATGGTCTTGAACCATTATTTTAAGTAGCACGAATATAAATTAGATTCCCTCAATGCACAATAACACACAAAAACGTTTCAGAGTTAAATTATATTTATACGAATTGTTACATGAAATTTTCCTTATTGTATTTATCAAATCGATGGCGAGGCGATGCAATATTATTTATATAGAGAATTACATTTTTAATTTAACACGAAAAATAAGAACTTAAAACTATGTATCTGAAAAAGAATAAAACCTTTTTTGTTTTTTAAACGAAAACCTCGCATACTGTATTTAAAATTTTTAAAAAGTTTAAATACTAATGTTCACCATAGTTTTCATGTAAACAGAAATTTTTACGATAAATTCAAACAAATTAAAACCGCCTATTATGATGAACTTCAAAAATTATAATTTTCGTTCTCTTTAAATGATTAGATTTAGTTTTTAATAGCATAATTATATTGCGGTCGGGCAAAAAATAGTATATACACCTTCGGAGAGAGAATGTTATCTCCCTCAGTGATATGTAGCCCTCAGGCTTGGCCTTCGAGCTCCAAACACACCTCGGGAGAAAAAGATACACTTCTCTCCCTTGATGTATAATCTACTATAGTTTTCTTGTTTACTGTGTTATGTCGCTGCATACATATTGCATTTCAATCCATACAATCAACTAAATACAACTAAAAGAAATAAAAGAATTTAACTTAAAATTTGATTTTTGAGAACAACAAATATAAAAGCCATTCTGATTATGATTAGATGTATAATTTTAATACAATCAAAACAATTTGATTAATACAATCATAAAATATCGAATAATGATAATTTTTTATAGAAAAATTTTCATAACGCAACAAATTAAGTCCATTATGTTCATTATAGGTTAGAAAACAATACAATAATGCATACTATTATTGAAATAACATACAAATAAAGTTGATATTAATAGTTGGCAGAGGATAAATGATATTTATTAAACTCAATCACAACAAATATTGTATCTCATATTTTTTTAAGCATTTCAACAATTTTAGATATTTAGATTTTAGATATTTTAGCATTGGACCTAAAAAAAATTTCTTCCAAAATTTCAGCTTCCTAGATCAAACCTGTGAACGGCGCAATCCGAGTTTGTTTCCCATTTAATTAACATGTCATAAGCGAACATATATTTGAAAATAATTAAATCATGGATTTAGTACTTAGGACTCATTTTGACTGTGTTCCAATCCATGCTATTCAGTACCAAAATTCTAAATTGTACTAAAACTGTCAAATTGGCAATTTCATCGTTCCAATTCAAATATATTCTAAATTGACAGTTAAACATTGCTTTGTTTGTTTTTTCATTTAATGTTAAAAACCGGGATTATGTATGGTCTGTCCGACGAGGAGATTTCAATATGAAATATTGAGTTGCTATATTATATGATTATAAGTTAAGGCATAAAAATTTAGAATTAAATGGCGGAAATAGTCAACTAAATTTTTGACTATTTCAATTTAGAATTTTAGTACTAATTATTAATATTTGAGTAAAAACGTCGTTTTTCCCATGTTGATTATATGGGAAACAAACTCGGGTTGCGCTGTTCACAGGTTTGATCTAGAAAGCTGAAATTTTTGCAGACATTTTTTTAGGTCAAATGCTAAAACATTAGCCAATGAGACTGAAAAAAACCAAAAAAACACACCCTACTATGTATATTTATGTATTTATATTATATCTTGCAAACAGATTTGCCGTTATGATAGTTTTCTTCAAACTTAACCTCAGCACACTAATTTTACAATATTTTCTTTTCGTTCGTAAAGTCGTAAATTGGCAAGAATTAAAATAATTAAAGTTAAATATTAAAAAGGATGTTGATAAAATTTTTCCCCACAGTACTCCTAGTGAAAAAAACGCTATAATTATTTTCAGTATGTCACACGACGTAACCTTGTGCTCCAAAACAAAGAATTTTCTTCGTGATGGATGACTGGGAAAGAATCAGTGTGGGGTGTTTACAAAGCGTCTTCAACGTTATTTATTTTTATGAAGACCTGTGAGAAATTGTTTAATTCTTTGAACACAAGAACTGCGGCTATAACATTTTTTGTTGTAAGTATGTATGATAAACAGTTTCGTGAGATAGCAAAACCACTTTAGAATATTAATTCAATTAACACGAAAAAGCTTCTTTTTTATCAATTATTAAAACGCCAAAATTTCAATTGGACGAGTACATCAATAATAGTGAATTTCGTTAGAAAATTAAACAAGTTTGTTTTATTAATCGATACAAAGAATAAAAAAAAATGTGTTTTCCGCTTAATCTATGTACATATATCAAACATTTGGTTAGTGTTTTTATTTTCATGACATTGCATTTTTCTATTTCGTTATCAAATCATCCTCCCTCATTTTATAGCAACACAGTTGCCATATTATACGTTTGTTACAATTATTATTGTTTTAACTGCATGGACCCGATAACTTAAATTTGAAAGAAAAACACGGAAATTTCAAACGATATGCTATAGAAATCAGGAAATCTCACCTTTTTCTTTTATAATCTTGAATTTTGTTTTTGATCAAGAAAAAAATAGACATATTCCTTGTCAACAAATTATAATTCAATTTAACAAACAATTTAACAAATCTTTGAAAATTTCTTTTGTATTCAAATCAAATCGTTATCCTACTTGTTCAATATATTTATTTGACAACTGTCAAAAATATCCTAAATAATTTCCCAAATTAAATTTTCTTTATATAAAGAGGCTTAACATAAATCAAATGAAAAATAAAATATATAACTAAACAAAATATAAATTGCGAGAACATAAACAATAAAAATTTAACGTTTAATTAATGAAACATAATATCAGCACAATTGGTTTATTCATTTTAATGTTTTGATTAGAATTTCAGAATGTAAACAATTTTGTCGTTCGCATGTTGGACGGAAGGTCAATATTATTATTGTCAGGATAACTTTTCATTGTCACCTAAGTAAAACAAAACATGCAATCAATTTTTTAAATTAATCACATTAAATCTGTTAATCAATAAAAAATTAAAAAATTACAATTAAATTCGATAAAATTAATACGCACGTGTATTGATTGTCTTAAAAATGAAATTTAAATAAAACATAGAAAAATGAATGATTTACAACGAAACTAAAAATTATCAGTTGTGACACCGTTTTTAACGATAACAGGTGCGTTCGATTTGACTGAAACAACTGAAAAAACAACAACAATTGCATTTAATTTTTCAGTTGCTTCAGTTGTTTCAGTCAAATCGAACACGGCTAACAATAACATAAGCAAGCCTACGCATAGAAATTATTTAGAAAACAAAAACTTTGAATATTTAAAAAAAAAAATATGTCTCAAATATAACGTTCGAGCGTCCTTCATATAATTTTTATCAAATTATTTCAAATTATTTTTTGAATTTTCAAATTGTCAGGTTTTTCTATTTTTCTTGAATTTATTTTTATGTCATATTTTGTTACGATTTTGTTATAACTGTAACAATATTGTAACATTTTGGCTAAGACTGCGTTCCAATTGATGCTAAGACTGGGTTCCAATTAGCTGCTAAATTGTACTAAACTGCTAAATCTAAATTTAGTTTTACAAAATTACCGAATTTTGATTCAAATTAATATAATCAAGTTATCAGATATTGTTTAACGTATGAATTTCTTCCAAATTATTTAGAAACAAAATATTGATTTAGTCAAATAAAATAGTTGACTAGATTGATTTAGCACGTTTAGTACAATTTAGCATCAATTGGAACGCAGTCTAAATAGTAAATTGTACTAAACGTGCTAAATCAATTAAGTCAACTATTTTACTTGACTAAATCAACATTTTTTTTCTAATTAATTTGGTGGAAATTCATACGTTAAACAATATCTGACAACTTGATTGTATGAATTTAAATTAAAATTCGGTAATTTTGTAAAATTAAATTTAGATTTAGCAGTTTAGTACAATTTAGTCGTCGTCGACAGCCTAAGTCGATCTCTATATCAGGAAATTCAAACAACGGCTTTTCTATTATGTTATAATTATTATCCATTCAAGACATTATCTTATTGCAAAATAGTTCTCTCTTTATTATCCCTCGTAACTGTTTTTGTATTCACAATAATTCATCTCATATAATAATCTCTTAGTATTATTTTATTCACCTTGTTTTATGACTGACTTGTGTCACCGCTAATTAAGAACTTACTGTTAATTCAAAACTGAACTGACTATCCCTTACGCAACCGCTTATTACGCGACCTTACTAGATGAAACAATAGCAACATTTCTACAAGATTCTAGAACATAAACCGATCCTAAACAACAACAAAAATTATTGTTTATAATTTGTTTATTTACCTACTCTACCATAGACTACGTAGTTTTATTTTATTTTTCTATTAGTATTAGTTTCTTTTGTTATTCTTCAAATATTTATTCCAATTGCATTTTATATTATTTAGTGAAACTATTTTATCTAAAGAGTATTTTCCAAAACGATGTTCCGTTATTACATCGTACACCATTATCGTCAAATTTCCCACCACTTAAATCTGTTCTACCCGAACAAAATCTAAATTTCCTCATTTGTAGGATGCTAATCCTTCTAGATGCATAACTTTTGGTTTTGCTCGTTGGTCTCTCTTATTTATTTTTGTTATGATATTATAAGGTTCTTTCTAAGATTTTCGTTGTTTTGAAGATAACCCTTTTCTGCCCTGTGGATTGAGTGGTTACACTAGTTGTCCTACTTCAAATCCGTTGGTGTTCGAATATATCCATATCCATCCAGCCATAGAAGTCATCAGTTTATTTATTCCTTGAGTTTTAACCTGCTTTTTCTCCTCTTAAAACGTTTATTTGGTTTGTTCATTCCTTGATTGACTATAAATAACTTCGGTGTTGCATCAGGACTCCCGTATAGTTTTATTTCGGTTATACTCTCGCCATCCATTCTGTGCATCTTCCAGTTACTGTCTGTAGTTTCAAGCCCTCCGTTGATTGTATACCTTCATTAATGAAATTTTTGGGAACAAATGTCCGAGCTGCTTCTGTATCCAACGTGATAAAACACCTCTTGCTATCTATTACTCCCTTGAAATGTAAACCTTCAGCCACTGTTGAAGTTTGCATGTCTGTAACTTCCTTATTTCACTTTTTCACTCCACCGTTTGTTATTGTTGGCTGCCATTGAATAGGAGAAGTAGACCTACCATGTTTTTGGTCCAATAGTCGTGTGAGATATGGCCGGTTTTAATACGTTTCCAACTCCGGCTTTTCCTCCTGCTACCTCTGAGCTCTACAGTCTACATACTCTCTACATGCCATTGAACGTTTGCGCATGAAACCAGTGATCTTTCTAGTTGCTGTTTATTCCTCCACCACTCGCTGCAATGTGACACACCTTATCACATACCTAACATATGATACCATTTTTTCTTCTTGTATGATAATCCGCTGTAGTTGTTGTTCTTCACGGCTGCTATCGATGACTTTCAAAGGTTTGAAAAGTCAACCGTTTCAAAAGGCCACCTCACATGTCATTCTGCATGTACCTGTTTCATAAAATGTTGCCTTTGATGATACCATAACTGACTTTGGCGTCTCAGGATTAGTAATCAGTGAAGGCATCTACCGTCAGTGAACGCATCTACCTTGATTTGTTCCATGTAGTCTGGAGATGTATTTTGATGTGCCATATGTATATAGTACCAAACGCTCGATGATGTTCCGTCGTATGGAGGATTTAGCTTCATGGTCGCGTGAACTGTTTTGCCACTAATTTCTGCAACTTGAAGTCTTTTTCAAAATTCACACTGATTGATTGTATACTTGCTTGTTTTCGATGGCGCTTTCTGTTCCAGTACTGTTTTCTAGCTTTTCGACTTTTGCATTCATAAGTTTCCCTATTTCGATACATGGAGTCACAGACATTTGTAGAAATTTATCTATATACCCCCAATTTTCCTTTATGCGTTGTTCGACTTTTGCTGGCTGTTGATCGATGTTTGTACTTTATTGATCCATTTTAACATCTGCCTTTTTTATTTCATTGATCATGAGTTCCGAATCCGCCTTTATATCCGTTATCATCTCGTCCTTTATTTGGCTTATATTCAAACTCATGTTCTGCATCAAAGTTATTAACTTTGCGAAGTCGTTATTTATTGATCCGACTTGCCTTATTGGTTCTATTGCACCGTCCTTATCTTCACCACTTTGCACTTCTGAATTATAATCTGCTTCTAACCCAAAACAATGCAGAATGCAAACCGACTACTTCCATGACATTTTTCGATCTTTCTTTCAACTCACTCTTTGTGGAAGATCCTGTTGTTGGAAGTGGAAGATTTATCTTCTCCAGTTCTCTCTTTGGATTTTGAACTTTTAATTCATTTAAATCTATGATATTTCCAGATCAAACTTGTGATCCCATTTCCAGATCCCACTTACAAGATATGGGGTTTACCATATCTTTACAATTCTTTACTCCCCACAAGCTAATGCGTCCGAGCGAATGAACAGAAGTGTAATTGCTGGACTACGTGCGTACCTAGCCGAAGATCATACTTGGTGGGACGTGCATCTTAGCGAAATTGCTTGTGCTGTTCCATGTTCTGTGCATCCAATTTTAGGTTGTTCTCCCTATTATGCCTCCTTTGGACTACCCATGATCACTCAATACTCATGGTATGTCCTATGCTTTACTCAGACGCTTGAATTGTTTGGACTAGAGTGGAGAAACCTTTGATCGTCCAGATCAATTACCGAAACATAACATTCCAAAGACGTGCGTCAATAGATATATTCTTTCCTCTAGTTCTCATTGATTTTCTATTGTCCAAAAAGTCCTTCCTTTTTTGGAATATTGTATCGCCCACCTTTATTCGGTCCTCGTCTTAATTGTTTTGTCTGGCCCGGCTGGTTCAGTCGGTAGAGCATGAGAGTTTTTCTCGGGGTTTGGTTTCGAGCCCGGCTCCACCTTCACCTTTTGATTTTTTATGATTCTCAGAACGAATGTAGTCACCCGGACCTCTTCTTTTCGTTCTGTCCTGTAATGAGCAAAATATTTCTTGTCAATTGTACTTCCATTTGCCGTTCTCTTTAGCTATAGTACTATAATATAACATTATTCGAAAAAATATGTATATACATATTTTCAAATACTTTTCGACCCACCTGTTTGTGAACACAACACAATTAGTTCAAAGATTCCGAAGTACTTCTGACAATCTTCCGGCAAGTAAATATAATAGAATTTTTTGGACAGCGAACACATAATTTGTTTGTTATGCGCATATTGTTTGCACATGCGCATATGCGCATATTGTTTGCACATTCAATGTCTCGATTAAAATATTAAAAAAAACTATTGGGGTCCCATTGAAATGGACAAAAAAAACGCATAAAATTTATAAATTACTATTGAAATTCAACCAATTATGATAGAAACCCAAAAACTAGTAAAAATATTAATGATTATGTAGGAAATATAACAAAATTTTGATAATTTAAAATAATTATAATGAAAATAACGACACTTATGTAAACAAGTGTCACAATAAACAAATGGTACGAACTAGAAGTAGAAATTTAACTAATATAATTGTTTTGAAAACAAATTTATCCCAAAATAAATAATACATCTTTGTTTTACTTTTTGTCTCATCTTTTATCTCTTGCTGCGTCCTATCTGTCAAAAATTCGCTGGCAAAAAAATTCTACTATGCCTAATTATGAAAGAAAAGAAAACAAAAGAGAATTACTATTTTACTGAAAAAAATCTTATGCAGACGGTGAATTTTCTTTTGGCTCGTGCCATCGAACTTTTTTGAGTTGCAACACAGTTCGTTTTGAATTCCTGACTTAGTTAGTTGGGATTAATTTGGTCGAGGTTGAGTTTTTTCCGGAATATTAAGTGAGGCAGTTAAGTTGGAGTTTTGAGTGGTGAGTTATCAAGTTTAACAAATGAAACAAATAAAGAAATATATAATTCGGGTATCGAAATTTCCAAAATTTGAATATTTATTGTTTGTTATAACCATATCACTAAGGGGGGTTGTTATAACTATATCACTAGACCAACTAGTGGACCTTCACGGACCACCAGACAAACCTCATACTACACATTATGGATATTTACATAATGTTACACAAATAAATAAATTCTGTTACAATTAGCCTTTATTTATGACTGTTCTCTTATAATTCTTTACAGTGAATGCAGTGCATGCTCATTTTTTAAAAAACAATTAAGGCTATTTAACGTAAAAGGTTTTAGTTTTCGTGTCATCGGCACAGTGTTAATTATCTTACTTTTACGTTGTTGTTGTAACGTATACGTCGCGTCGTCTGCCGATTTCTTTAAGCTTTAAAATTTATAATTTTTGTTTCTAGTTTGGTCGTAGAAAAAGTACAGTGTAAAACGTGACACAAAATAAAGCTTAAAAACGTGCAACTTGAAACTCGTTGAATATTAATATCATTCTTTGCTTGATGTACTTTTTAGCTTGTAATATAACTTTTTTTTCCTTTAACGTTGTTTTACAATAATATAAAAATACTATGTTTTGGGAGTTTTTGAATATATAAAATGGTGACGTTTTTGCAACTTTCCTCGAACTGGTCTTACTCTCAATCCGATAAACGTAATTCCCACATCTCTTTCGATTGGATTCGATCACTGATTATTAACCGAAAACTCCACGTTTTTTTCAGTATCCAACAGTTGCTTGTTGTTGTTAAACAACAGTTGTTGTTTCACAACAATAAGCAAACAATCAACAGCTTCAACAGCTTCAATTAGAAGTGTTAATTGTAGAAGCTTCCAGAATAAACACAGCTTCCAAAACGAATTCACCAAATAGTTACATTCAAACGTTATTTACAATTGAATTTCACTTAATTTTTATTTACACAACTTTATGTTCACGATGCAGCGTTTCGTTTACAATAAATTCTCGCTATTTACACTATCGGATTTCGACTTAAACTGTTAACATATTCGTATTCTACTATCACACAATCGCAGTCTAATTTGAACTATCTACACAATCGTATTCATAAAAAAGGGGTTTTGCCAAAAGGACGATGTGTTTGATAATGTGTGTCAAAACAAATGTTGGACACTTTTTTGCTTAAAAACGTTTATTTTACGTATTAATGAGTAGTAATATTGAATATGTAGCAATCTTGATGGTAGGCATCTGTATGTGAAACCAAGAACTGGATTTTGTATTATAAGTTTGACAAAACAAATCGTTAAGTATGTCAAAAGAATGTTGTTAATAAAATTTTGTTACCCAATTTTTTTGACAAGCATAAAATGGGAAACTTTTTTGTACTTATAGAAACATTTGACACATAAAAGTAATTATTTGGATGAATTTGGATCCGAAATATGGTTCTTATATCCAGCATAAGCTACTCCCGAATAATAGGAACAGTTGGAAAATATCATGTTGTTGCAGATCAAATGTTGTTTGTTCACAAAAATTGTAATTATTTAAAAACAGTATATTTACAATGGAGAGGTTTTCTAAGAAGTTTTTTGGACACAACCTAAACTGAATAATTTGGGTGAGAAAATAGAAGCTCGTGTCAGTTGTAGTTATTGAACATAAGCATTTACCTACATGAAAAAGATTTCTGGGATGTTTTCTGGACTAATAAAAAGTATTTGTGAAGATAAACCGAGCAGAAATTTGTCGGGGCCCAAATAGAGACCTGATCAGGATAGGTCTAGTTCGGATCAGGCATTAAAAGGGCAGCGTGATTGGGCCCTGATCATAAATGTAACGCCTTTTTCCTAGCAGGTTCTGATTGGGATAACCGGCCCAGGACCTGAATGGGTAAGCCGGACCAGGCCCAGATATAATCATGTAAAATATCCATTACCCTTGTTTATTCGGTTATCTCAATCAGAACCTGATAAGGAAAAGCGTTTTACTCATGATCAGGGCTAAATCAAGTTGCCGATCAATGCCTGATCCGAACTATGGCAAACCGGATCATGTTTGAGCACTATCAAATTTCTGTTTGGGTTGTTCCGTTTTATTTCATTTCACGTTATTACAGCCCCTCCATATTTTTGTTTTTATAAAAAAAAATGGCTTTTAATTGGTTTTTGTTTAGTATTTTCATTTTTCCAAATAATGGTTTGGAGTGAAAAGTTTTTTACTGGATTAAAGTGTCACGAATAAGTTTTTTTTTGATAAAATGTATTATTTCACTTCTAAAAAGATCTGAAATAAATCTAATTGTGAATAGAACAAACAAAAGTAGAATAAAAGATGTTAATTGTTTTAGTTAAATTTTCACAGCTTTTGTGATTAATTCGTTTTGTTTTTAGGAATTGAAAATACGAAAACGAATGTATTTGTTAAACTCTAGATTTTATCTCTCAGCTTGTTTTGATGAAAAGGATTTTCGAAAAGAATTTAACTTTATTTGACATATCATAAAAAGGTAATTCCAATGAAAGTTCAATCTGAGCATGCCGATAATAAGCAACAATGTAGCAACACTCAATTAAGAAAATTAAGTTCAATTATTTTAAAGTAAGCAACAAGATTAATTCAATATTAATTTTTGAGTGACGTTATTTTTAAAGAATAACGGATTTCAATAATAAGTTGTAAACAAAGAAAATTTTATTAATATCTAATGGTTTGGGGGTTTTGTTTGGTATCGAAATAAAGGTGAGATTATTGATTCTTTCTCTAAAATCATCTCGCTTATTGTTTATGTGATTCTTAAGCCGGGTTCACATCTACAAATATTTGCTTCGAACGCGTGTGCCGCAAATATTGACGACGCATTCTAGGTAGTGTTAACGTGTGCGGCGCACAGAAAGGCAAGAACTTTTGTCACATTCAACGCACACGATCCGTCGGTTGTCGGTTTTTTGACGAACATCAAAGAGATTTGCGCCGCATGCTGTTTCTAGTGTGCTTTACACAATTTAAAAATTTATTTATTCGATATCCATAACTATTTATTTTAAATATATATTATGTTCTAATATAAATATTCAAAAATAAATTTTTAAGCAGGAACGTACATAAACCTCGACAAAAAAAAACAATTCAGAAAACTAATATAACTTCCACTCGTTTTCACGAACGATCTCAGCGGGGGTGACGTCAAAATGTACGTGAATAAATTTGTATGATAAAAATATTTGTGGTGCACGCGTTTGCCGCAAAAATATGTAGAGGTGGACTCGGCCTTAGACTATAAAATATACAGGATATGCAATATTTTATATATTATGTGTATGTACACTATAAAACTATAAAAAACTGAATCTATCTTTTAAATTCAAATTTTGTTTCGAAAATTATTTGCACAAAAGAAAAGGCTCCTGTAAAATTAAACACAAAAATACAGGGTCCCATGCATCAAGGTTATTGTTTTTTCATTTATAGATTCTTTTATTGCCAGAAAAAAGTAACTGCCAAACAATATATATTTTATTTTAATTTCGTTCTAAACTAAAACTAAACCAAAAACAGATAACCGTCAAACAATATTCATTTCAATCTAATTTTAATTTAAATGAAAACCAAAACATACATGATAAAATATTAGTTAGGATCATAGTTACCTCGGTTTGAAAGACCTAAGAATTACATGCTCGAGCCAAAAGTGAAATTCTTACCCCCACTTTTTTGGCATTTCTCGACGTTTTAGGACCTACTGATTCTTCAAAAGCAAAACAATATATCAAGCGGCTGAAATCTCACAGCTCTGAGATATCGAGACTTCGGTCTGGTTAAGGATTTTGATATAGTTTTCAGCAAAAACCTTTTATGATGAGATTGTTTTTAGTTTTGGGCAGCGATGTATATCAAACATAAAACTTTTTGTTAAAGCACAAGTATTTTTTATCTCTGTTTAGAAATTTATTACAAAACAAACACGAAATATTAATACGTTTCCGGAAAATTACAACAGATCTTAACTTAATGAAAAGATGATACACCCTGCTAACTACTCAAAAACCTCTCCACATAGCGTTTCAAGAAAATATTACAAAATCAAAAGTTCATATTTCTTTCAAAATTCCAAAACTATTCTAAAAATTAAAATAACATCAAAAATTTAAACTTTATTTTAAACTTCTAAAAACATTCCAAAAATTATTATAAAATCAAAGATTGAAACTTTTTCCAATATTCTTGAAATATTCCAAAAATTATAACAAAATCAAAAATGCAATTTTTTTTCAATATTCCAAAAATTATCAAAAATTTACATATTTTTCAATATTTAAAAAATATGGCAAAAATTCATAATTCAAACAAACTTTTTTCAAAATTCTTAAAATATTCCAAAAATTATAACAAAATCAAAAGTACAAACTTTTTTCAAAATTCCAAAAATTATAATAAAATCAAACATTTAAACTTTTTCAAAATTCTAAAAATATTCTGAAAATTCTTAAAAAATCAAAAATTGAAACTTTTTTCAAAAGTTTAAAATTATTGCGAAATTTCTTAACTCATAAATTCAAAAATTCAAACTTTTTCCAAAATTCTAAAAATATTACAAAAATTATAACAAAATCAAATATACAAACTCTCTTTTGAAATTTCAAAAATATTTCAAAAATTATAACAAAATCAAAATCACAAATTTTTTTCATAAGTCAAAAAATATTCCAAAAAATATTACAAAATCAAAAATTGAAACTTTTTCCAAATCAAAAATTCGAAATTCAAAAAACCTTTTTCCAAAATTCCAAAAATATCGCAAAAGTTATAACACAATCAAAAATACAAACTTTCTTCAAAATTATAATAAAATGACAAATTTAAACTTTTTAAAAACTCTAAAAATATTCCGAAAATTCTTACAAAATCAAAAATACAAGCTTTTTTCAAAATTCAAAAAATATTTCAAAAATTATATCAAAAATTTCCATGTCCAATTTCATGTTCGATTAACATTCATGTCAAACAAATTATTAATTTCATTTTTTTCCAAACAAATGAGTAAAAAAAATGAAAACCGTTCTTTTGACACACTTGACAACATTTTTTGGACAAACTTATAATGCAATGATCTAGTTTTTGGTCTCACTTACCAATCCCGACCATCAAGATTTCCCCAAATTCAATGTTCCTATTCGTAATCACTTAAAATGAACGTTTTTATTCGCCTATATATTAAAGTGTTACTTTATTACTGTGATTTGCGGCCTTAAAGGGTCATTTTTTAACCATATATTTTGTTGTCATAGCTAGGTTCAAAAAAGTAAAAAACATTTGTATTTGTTTAAATTCTATAAAAAAATAGAAATTTTTATCTAAGCAACCCTTAAATTCAAAATTTCATAATCCAATTTAAATTGTTGTTATCATTTGTTGTCAAAGTTATATAATAATTTGGAAAATATAACAAATATTTTGTCAAGGGTAACTTGTTTCACATATTTTTATTTCAAAATTTATGCAAATTTATAATTTTAATTTAGAATAAACATTTTTTTTAAATATTTTGTTTGCGGCGAATAAAAAATAGCATATGATGCACGGACGTAAGCTATTTTAGACTTAATGTGTGGGTGTAAATCTCGGCTAGCGCCTCGATTTGCAAACTCCACATACGTCCAAAATCTTTAGCTTTGCGTCCTAGCATCAAAATGTACTATTTTTCAGCAAAAATATGCAAATTTCCTTGTTTTGACACACTTGACGATTTTTTATTTTTTTTTAATTTTTTATTACAGCCATCTATATATTAATAAATTTGGCTAATACATCAATGAGAAAAAAAATTCAATAGTTACAAAAATTACAATCAAATTCACTATGAAGTAAAATTAATAAAAGAACTTAAGCTAAAAAGTCTGGTTATTTACAGATCTTTTTAAAACATTTCTCGATATCATGAAATCAAAGCATTCAAAGACTTTATTCAAGATTCTCAGACAGTTGTTAATTGATTCATTGGAGCCATATTTAGTACTACTGAAATTAATTGCAAAAATACCACGTTGGCGAAACTGACGAGATGGAACAAATATATCGAAATAATTCAATAAATTTGAGCAATCGATCCGACAACACAAAACATCTCTAGCAAAAACCGCACAAGCAACCTCCCTTCTCTTATACAGCGTTTTCAAAGTTAAAAGCTCTAATTAACTTGCATAAGGTTCTAAAGAAAACTGACAAATTTTATTTGAAGGTACTTTGTTAAGACCAAAAATTAGAAGCCTTTTCTGCACGCTTAAAAATTCGTGTCGAATGGATAACATACAGCGGATTTCAGATAGCAGAACCATATTCTAAAATTGATCTTACATATTTACAATAAAGCGTTTTGAGCGTTAATGGATCACAAAAATCTTTAGTATTACGTTTGACGAACCCTAGCATTGAATTAGCTCGTACAATCATGTAATCGGTTCTAGGAGTCGAAAATCGAAGTAGGAATTGAAAATCGATTTTTCTAAAAATCTTTACATACCTAGTCGGGATTGTTATGTGAGACCAAAAACTAGATTATTGCATTATAAGTTTGTCAAAAAATGTTGTCAAGTGTGTCAAAAGAATGATTTGCATTTTTTTTACTCAATTTGTTTGGAAAAAATGAAATTAATTATTTGTTTGACAAGAAAAAGAATTTTGAATTTTTAATTTGGAAAAAGTTTCAATTTTTGATTTTGTAATATTTTTTGAGTTGTGAAAAAAATATGTATTTTTGATTTTGTTATAATTTTTAAAATATTTTTGGAATTTTTTAAGTTTTTTATTTGATTTTATTATAATTTTTGCAATATTTTTAGAATTTTGGAAAAAGTTTGAATTTTTGAATTTGTGAATTAAAAAATTTTGCAATAATTTTAGAATTTGAAAAAAGTTTCAATTTTTGATTTTGTAAGAATTTTCCGAATATTTTTAGAATTTTGAAAAAGTTTAAATGTTTGATTTTATTATAATTTTTGGAATTTTGAAAAAAGTTTGTACTTTTGATTTTGTTATAATTTTTGGAATATTTTAAGAATTTTGAAAAAAGTTTGAATTTTTGAATTATGAATTTTTGCCATATTTTTAAAATTTTGAAAAAATTTTAAGTTTTGATTTTATTTTTATTTTTGAAATTTTGAAAAAAATTTGTATTTTGTTATAATTTTTGCAATATTTTAAGAATATTGGAAAAAGTTTCAATTTTTGATTGTGTTATAATTTTTGCAATTTTTTAGAATTTTGAAAAAGTTTCAATTTTTGATTTTGTAATAATTTTTGGAATGGTTTTAGAACTTTAAAAAAAGTTTAAATTTTTGATTTTATTTTAATTTTTAGAATATTTTTGGAATTTTGAAAGAAATATGAATTTTTGATTTTGCAATATTTTCTTAAAACGCAATATTGAAACGAAATATTTTCTTGAAAGTTTTATGTTTGATATCCATCGCTGCCCAAAACTAAAAACAATTTCCTCAAAAAGTTTTTTGCCGAAAACTGTATCAAAATTCTTAACCCAAACCGAAGTCTTGATATTTTCAGTTTTAGAATTAGCAGTTTTTTTTAATCGGAATATGTTAAAAATAAAATAATAAGTTTGAGCATTTTCACATCGGCAAAAATTTAAAAATATAAAATATCCAGACGAATATTTTGTTTTGTAGACATGTTTGTTCAAGATACAGCAAACCCTAATATAATATTTAAATTTCTAGGGTACTATGTTTTTAATTCAAATACTATCACGTTCAATTCGAACACTATATTTCATGTTAAAAAAAGAAACTTCATACTTTAAAAAATATTTATTTTATTTTATCTAAAATCTGATGTAATATGACTCTGGAAAACTAGTTAACTAGCTTCATAATTGAAATATGAAATTAGAGGTTTATGTTAACTAAAATGAGAAACATAAACTTTACTTTGCAAATTTGCTAAATTTGCTAAATTTCTTTTAAAAACCGCATCAATTGTTGTACCAAATCTTGTTGTTGAAATAAATGGTCATGTATTCATCGTTAAATTTAATTTGTAATAGTTTGTAAGACTTTGTAATACATTATGTAAATATTTTTTTTTTATTTATGTTGTAAATTATATTATCAATAAATATAACTCTAAATTTCAATATGGCATATTTAGTTTATGTTTAATTTTTTAGTAATGCTTGCCACAGTAGGCAAAGAAGTTTTACTTAGGATGCTTTTAACGTTGTTGAAAATGCTTCGTAAGAACTGTTTCTCCACAGTTGAGTGTTTTGTTTTTCGCAGGCTCTTAAGTGTCAGTCACTGAGTTGCCTCAAGATCATTTTCACATTCCCTGGGTACAATCGAGGAGGTATGAGCTAACGAGGTTGAGGTAGTTCTCTATTTTGATCGTGTTTAACATTATCACTCCGATAGATATCCTCGGTACAAAGTTGGTTATTTACTGTACGGCATAGCTAAGCGACACGTTCCTCGATAATCTTTACAAAGAAAACTCGAGTAATTCTAAGAACAATCATCATCGTATAGTAGAATTTTTTTACCAGCCAACACGAAAATTGGTCGTTCTGCGCATAATCATATACGCATATGCGAATATTCAGTGTCTCAGATTAAAATATTAAAAAAACTGTTGGGGTCCCATTGAAATGGACAAAAAAAAACGCATAAAATTAATAAATTACTACTGAAATTCAACCAATTATAATCTAAAACCAAAAACTAGTAAAAATATTAATGATTTTGTTAGCAGTATAATAAAATTTTGATAATTAAAAATAATTATAATAAAAATAATGACGCCTATGTAAACAAGTTTCACAACAAACAAATGGTACGAACTAGTAGTAGAAATTTAACTAATGTAATTGTTTTCAAAACAAATTTATCTCAAAATAAATAATACATCTCTGTTTTACTTTTTGTCTCATCTTTTATCTCTTGCTGCGTCCTATCTGTCAAAAAGTCATTGTTAAAAAAATCCTACCATAATTATTTTGTATTTATGCTGTTGTTGTTTTGTCGACCTTTCTTCTTGGAAACAATATCACATGTTGATAACAGTGATGTAAATGATTTAAATTTTGCTATTCATTTATTTTGAATTGAGGTTGAATACAACTTTGCTTTGTATTTCGTTGCGATTATGTAGAATCGTACGTAATATGTACTATGAATTATAATTTCTGTTGACAAAAATTCCTAGATAAATTTTCGTCGATATTACATGAACGGAGATAGTAATATTTCGTCAACTCCAAATTTTAAGACCACATGGAGGCCAATGCCATTTCCTGAAAATTGAGAGACCATAACTTCAACTTAGTGAAAACCATCAATAAAGACTTCGATATTTTCTAGACCAGATTTGATCTAATTCTGTACTATCTTTTTCATCCACTTACAAATCGGGAAATTAGTTAATAGAAATAATAGAAACACATTTGTTCTTTATGTAACCAAAACGCTTCGATTGATTTTTTAATCAGCACTTCTGTAAGTTAACGGGATGTGAGGAATTTTGCTGAATTTCCAAAACCATGATCAACGTTTGACACCAAAACATGAGTTTCTACGTTCTACAAAACCGTCGCGCCGGTGACCTTGTTGATTTAATTAAATATCGTCACCAAAGGTGCTGCGATAAAATCGCATCATTTTAACAAAATACAAAAGGAACTCTTTACTCTTTCGTCTATCTCCGATTTCTCTACTACCTTACCTGATTCTAGCTGCTTGTGAGGAGTGGTGGTCCAAAAGTATCCCGAATAACAAACAACAAAATACTTTTGCAAACCATAGACAATGTGTCTGCTTTTTCTTTAATTTATTCTTTTAAAAATATTTAATGGAAAAATTTTTTCTTTTTCCTATGCTTGTTGAAAATCTTTTGAAAAACAAAGAAAGATGGAGGTCATACGGCTTCGAGTTTTTCTCTTATTTTATCATTATTATTACTTTTGTTTTAGTTTTGTTGTTATTGCTGTTTTATTGTTGTTTTACGTAGTTTTTAGGGTTCCGTTTTTTATACGGAACACTATTGGTGAGAGTACAACGTGTTTTTCACATTATTTCGATTATCTCGTGAACCATTAATCCGATGAACTTAAAATTTGAGGTGCTTATAAAACTAATCTATCCACACAAGATGGCGGGTTAAAAAATAAATAAAGTTGTGTTCGTTTGTTTTAAGGAGGTACGATGTAAAGCCTTTGAAAACATACATTTTTTTAGCGAGACGAGTAGGGTATCATATGAAAGGCCTTCATTTCAGCATTTTTTAAAAATATATTTTGGAATTTTATACCTCACCATTTTTTGTATAATTTTGAAAAATGACGTTTTCGGGATGTTTTATTGCCCCGATTAACTCCGACCCTACTTCATCGAAAATCTTGAAATATATTTGGAATGATAGAAAATTGAGGAGGTTTTTAATGAAAAATATAGAAAAGTGGCAGACACTCATAACTATATTTATTAAAGGGGTGGGAATGTTAAGGGGTAAAAACATCATTTAAAACCAGGTCATGTGGGGTGTCATTTGAAAGAGCACTTGACTTTAGAAATATTGCCATTTTTTTTAGAATTTTGCAATGCATGGTTTTTGAATTATTATCAATAAAGTGACACAAAAAGTTGGTCCCCCCCCTTGCATTTCGAGCCTAGTTAACAGAAAAATTTGAAAAAATTCACAGAGACAGGAAGTTTGATAAACTCTGAACGAAAAATATAGCGAACCCTCAAATAAATATATTTTTGTGTTTTTAAGGGATTGGGGTGGGGAAGGGTGAAAAAAAACTTTTTTGACCCAAGCGAGTGGGGTATCATTTGAAAGAGGACCGAATTTCAGACACTTTGCAATTTTTTTTAGAATTTTGCGGTACACAGTTTTTGAGTTATTCTAAAAAATGTGCACATTCCAGACCGTTCCCCCCCCCCTACGTTTCGACACTGATTGACAGGAAAAATTGAAAAAATTCATAGAGACAGGAAATTTGCTATATTTTGAAAGAAAATTATAGCGAACTCTCAAATAATTATATTTCTGTTTATTTAGGGGATGGGTGTAAAGGGGGTAAAAAAAAACTTTTTTTGACCCAAGCGAGTGGGGTATCATTTGAAAGAGCAGCAAATTTCCAAAACATTGCAGTTTTTTTAGAATTTTCCGGTACACAGTTTTTGAGTTATTCTAAAAAACGTGCAAATTCCAGACCGTTCCCCCCCCCCTACGTTTCGACACTGATTGACAGAAAAAATTGAAAAAATTCATAGAGACAGGAAATTTGCTATATTTTGAACGAAAATTATAGCGAACTCTCAAATAATTATATTTCTGTTTATTTAGGGGATGGGTGTAAAGGGGGTAAAAAAAAACTTTTTTTGACCCAAGCGAGTGGGGTGTCATTTGAAAGAACACCAAATTTCCAACACGTTGCAATTTTTTTTAGAATTTTGCGGTACACCGTTTTTGAGTTATTCTAAAAAATGTGCACATTCCAGACCGTCCCCCCCCCCCCCCCTACGTTTCGACACCGATTGACAGAAAAAATTGAAAAAATTCATAGAGACAGGAAATTTGCTATATTTTGAACGAAAATTGTAGCGAACTCTCAAATAATTATATTTCTGTTTATTTAGGGGATGGGTGTAAAGGGGGTAAAAAAAAACTTTTTTTGACCCAAGCGAGTGGGGTGTCATTTGAAAGAACACCAAATTTCCAACACGTTGCAATTTTTTTTAGAATTTTGCGGTACACCGTTTTTGAGTTATTCTAAAAAATGTGCACATTCCAGACCGTTCCCCCCCCTCTACGTTTCGACACCGATTGACAGAAAAAATTGAAAAAATTCATAGAGACAGGAAATTTGCTATATTTTGAACGAAAATTATAGCGAACTCTCAAATAATTATATTTCTGTGTGTTTAGAGGACGGGTGTAAAGAGGGTAAAAAAAAACTTTTTTTGACCCAAGCGAGTGGGGTGTCATTTGAAAGAACACCAAATTTCCAAAACATTGCATTTTTTTTTAGAATTTTCCGGTACACCGTTTTTGAGTTATTCTAAAAAATGTGCAAGTTCCTGACCGTTCCCCCCCCCTACGTTTCGACACTGATTGACAGAAAAAATTGAAAAAATTCATAGAGACAGGAAATTGGCTATATTTTGAAAGAAAATTATAGCGAACTCTCAAATAATTATATTTCTGTGTGTTTAGGGGACGGGTGTAAGGGGGGTAAAAAAAAACTTTTTTTGACCCAAACGAGTGGGGTATCATTTGAAAGAGCACCAAATTTCCAAAATATTGCAATTTTGTTTAGAATTTTCCGGTACACAGTTTTGGAGTTATTCTAAGAAATGTGCAAATTCCAGACCTCCCCCCCCTACGTTTCGACACTGATTGACAGAAAAAATTGAAAAAAATTCATGGAGACAGGAAGTTTGCTATATTTTGAACGAAAATTATAGCGAACTCTCAAATAATTATATTTCTGTGTGTTTAGGGGATGGGTGTGGGGAGTGCAAAAAAACTTTTTTTGGAACCAAACGAATGGGGTGTCATTTGAAAGAACACTTAATTTAAGAAACATTGCAACATTTTTTAGAATTCTGCGATGCACAGTTTTTTAGTTATTGATGAAAAAAAAGTTATTTTAAGTGTATGTATACCACCCTATATTTCGACGCTGATTTATAGAACAAATATTCCCAATTTAGACCGTTAAAATACTGGTTAAATCTTTCTTTAGCTAACATAAACAGCTATGGATAAGATTTAACCTCAAGTAACATTTTTGATCAATGTAGATGTGATTGACATTTACTATAGACGTTTACGATTAAACATTTATTCTGTTATGCGTCCATAGTCTGGCGATATAAAGACTTTACAACATAACTTTATGTCATTTATTTTTGATATTGTGTTCTTTTACATTCACGGAACCCTTGGCGAGCGAATTTTATTCGCACTTGTCCGACTTTTTTTTGTATAGAATAAAATTGTTTTTCACGATATTTGTTGGACGTATAAGAGTTTATAATATGAAATCATTTGCTTTGCGGTTTTGATTAAAGTAAAATTATTCGTATGAAACATTGAATAAGACTACCTTATGAACTGACGAATGAACTTAGTTTTAAGATGTGATGAGAACAGTTTATCGACATACGAATACCTTGTCAGACCAACTACTTATCAACTGTTATATGTTAAATATATTTATAAAAGAATTCTAGAACAAAAAGCTCTTTTATGTGGGTGTTTTCGATTTATTTTACCGCAGGATGAGATGTTTTGTTGGCAATACTTTTTATTTATTTATAAGGTTGTTGAAATTTAAGTACATGTGAACAGGTGTTGTGGGTTTTAAATATAGAAATTAAAAGTTGTGGGTTTTATATGAAGTATAATTTTCATTTCTGTAGATGATAAAAATTTTGTTGTAAGCTTTTAAATTTTCCGAATAAATTCTCATCATTAAAATTTATCTTTAAGCATTGATTAAAAATTCAAAAATTTAACATAAAAACTTTAAACTTTAAATAGTTTAAAAAAAATATGTAATCTTTGTACAATCAATACAAAATTTAATCTAATATTATAGAAAAATTACACAATGTATATTGTATACTCTGATAATGCTAAACAAAATTTGATATCACAGTATATATGTGTTTTATCAAATAAATTAAATCCACCTACTTTGGTTTGAATTAATATGAAATTAAGTATTATATACACATGAGAAGTAATTTGAAACAATGTTAAAAGGCTTAACGCCTATTTAGGTAATCTATTGCGATTAGTTTAAAATAGATAAAAAATTATAAAATATTAATAATCCAGTCGTTACTAGTGGACTAGACAATTTTATTGATCTGTATGTACGTTTTCAATGTTGTTATATTTTAATATTTTTATTTACAACTGATTTTTATGAGGAGGGAGGAGACAAGAAAAATAATATTTGTTTACTTTTCGAAAAAATTTCCAATGCCATAAATGCTACTATCTACCTAAAGCTAATTCTTGTTTAAAAATGACAAAACTGTATAGCAGAATAAGTTAATTATTTTAACCGATTAGTTATAAAACATCAAAAGGATAGAAGAGGACATAGAAAATTAACCATATTTTTGATCTTTTTACACACTTTTATTTAATTTGGGATTTCAGTAGTTGGCAGGGATCGATTAGGTGAATGAAAACACATTCATTTATTGGGAGGCACAATCTCCAATGACTTACACTGAACCGTCACACACGCCATACAAAATATTGGTTTATTTAATTTACCTCACTGGTTTGTTGTTATAAATCCAACATACTACTCTAAAAATGACGAAAACCAAAACACTTTATTTGTTGACATATTTGCATATATTTGATCGATTCCTTGAAATACATCAATGCAAATGTACTTTGTTTGTTGTGACAGTAACAGTAATGTCGAGTATGATTTAATTTAATGATTATCAGTCACAAATCATGACGAATGGCATATAAAAAGAAAGAGGAGAAAACCAAAACATGCCAAACCAAAACGTGTCAGAACTCCCGATATTCATGCCCGATTGATTGACATCATATGCAAAAGACAATGAACCTTGCCATATGCGACAAAAAGCCGGACAGGTGCGAATACAATTCGCTCATCAAGGGTTTCGTGCACAATATCAATTCCGTACACTATATCAAAAATAATTGACATAAAGTTGTGTTGCAAAGTCTTTATATTGCCGGACCATATAGACACATAAAATATAAGTGTGTCATCGAAAATATCAATACATAGTAAATGTCAATCTTTTCTAAATTGATCAAAATGACACCAAAAATGGTACTTGAGGTTAAATTTTATCCATAGCTGTTTATGGTAACCAAAGAAAGATTCAATTACATCAGCTTGTAAATGGTTTAAATTGGAAATTGAAACCATTTACCATTTAACTTTGAAATTTTTGTCAATTAACGTTGAAATTTAGGAGAGTAAGTGGAGGAGGGGTGACAATAACTCAAAAACTGTGCACCGCAAAGTTCTAAAAAATAATTGCAATGATTTTTAAAACAGGTTCTCTTCAAAGGACACCCCACCCGTTTGGGTCAAAATAGCTTTTTTCACCCTTCTCGTCTCCCAACCCCTGAAAACACAGAAATATAATTATTTGAGACTTCGTTATAATTTTTGTTAAAAATTAACCAAACTGCCTGTCTGTGAATTCGTTCAAATTTTTCTATCAATCATCGTCGAAACGAAGGAGGGGGGCGGCGGTCTGAAAGTTGCATTTTTTTGACAATAACTCAAAAACTGGGCACCGCAAAATTCTAAAAAAATGACACCCCACTCATTCGGGTGCAAACGCTTTTTTTTACCCCTACTCACTCCCATCTCCTAAAAACACATTGACTGAATACAGTTCATCCGCCAGCACCCTTAAGATGCCACCTTTACTAGTGATAGCTCACTGCTATTGCCAGTGGTATGTAATATCTTACGTAAAATCGTATGTCAATAGCAGGGACATGCTTGACATGGAATGCCCTTTGCGCACTTTGTTTATAGTCATTGTAAATTCAAAACGTATTTAAAATTGCACCAAACGAATCAATTTAGTAACCATATCAGTGACCATCATTCGTATGCCTGACAAGCATATTTTCTAAAATAAGTAAGGCACTTTAAAGCTGTTGCTTTGATTATATTGTTCATAACCTTTTTCTTGGGAATATTCCATTTTTAAGACTTGGTGCATCAATATTCAACAACGTCAACAAAAAGAATAAGTCTACCTTTTTTTTCCCAGCATCACCAATAAAATACATAAGACTTTAAAAAAGCATCAAATAGAGCTAGTCACAAGGCCTATTGGTACGCTAAAAAAAAAGCTAAATAACAATATAGATAAGGAGCCACCAGATACCAGATCCGACATATACGAAATAAAGTGCGAAGATTGCGAAGACACTTACATCGGCCAAACTTTCAGAGAATTCGCAACAAGATTGAAGGAGCACGTGTTTGCGCCATCTCTTAAAAAATAAAATATACCATTAACACCATTATGGTTGTTATTATTCTGCACAACAAAGGCAACACTTTTTATGTATATTTTTGCTTGGTAATCTCTTCTATTCATTACTTTTGTTTTTCAACAACTACAATAAACAACGCCAAAAAAATACATATAAATATACAAATTTTTTATATAATTTTATATTTCTTTAATTCAATAATATATAATTTTTGAAGTTGAAACAAAAAAAATTTAAATTTGTTCAAATATATTGTAAATACTAAAAAATAAATCTTTAGTGTTTTATATTGATTATTATAATATCAAAGTGTTTCTTGAATTTATAAACTAATCTGAAATCAAAAGTGTTAAAGGCTCAGCAAACTAAAAAATTAGTTCGCTGCTGAAACAGCACGAGAAAGGGAATTCTAGCAAATTGAGCGTCGCCCAACACATGACATACCACCAACACAAAATAGAACAAACCAGATCAAAAATTATCAAATCTGTACATCTAAAATGGAAACTGGACGAGATATGAGTCATATTATATGACAAAAACCCAAAATTTAATGAATGCAGAAGATCCTCCCATAATATCACCTTTATTTAATATCCTAAATAGTAATTAGTTAATCCTTTCTTTCTTTTTTTACTTTTTAACGTCACAATTCAATCTTAATATTTCATTGTTTTATTATTATATTTTACTGTTTTTATCTGTTTCTTTTTATTTTGTTTCCCTTTTTAACGTCACAATTCAATCTTAATGTTTATTGTTTTATTATATTAATTTATTATGCTTTTACTTTCATATCTATTAATCCTTTCATTCTTTCTCTTTTTATTTTGTTTTCTTTGTTTAACGTCACAATTCAATCTTAATATTTTATTGTTTTATTATATTATATTATTGTATTTTACCTTCATATTAATTAATTTAAAATAGTTTTATTACCTTTAGATCTTAATATAAATAGCACATTGTAACTACTTCAAATTCAGTTGTTAAAAACCCATGTCGATGGACTTTCGAAGTCCGAAACTAGTTGGTATTTAAAAATAAAAATTAAATTTATAAAAAATTCTACGAAGTTTTTTTATAGTTTATAAGTGAGTAAAATTTTGGTGTTACAGTTCTACCCATTCGAATATATAATGTCTTACTCATGTCACTCCGACAACAATATTGAGAATGTTTTAAATTTAGGTCACAATAAAATATTTTATTTTAGTTGTTTACACATTTTGTTTTGTTTTTTTGTACAATGTAACTATTCTTCATAAAATTGGTTTTGTGCACTCAAAAACATGTTTGTAAAATTTACAGAAATCCCCTTTGATTCAACCTTAGATTATGAAATATACAGGATACGCAATCTTTTATATATTTTGTGTATGTACTATAAAGCTATAACACTAACTATAAAAAAATTGAAGCCATTTTTTAAATTCAAATTTCGCATTTAAAAATATTCCCACAAAAGAAAAGGCTCCTATAAAAATAAACACAAAAAAGGGTCTCATGTTGATGCAGCATGGTTATCTCTTTCCATTTATAGAAAATATTATAATTTTATTCTTCTATTGCCAGAAAGAATAACTGCCCAACAATATATATTTTATTTTATTTTATTCTAAAAAAAAACAAAACCAAAAACAATTAATCGTCAAACAATATCCATTTCACTCTAAAATTATTCTAAATGAAAACAAACCAAGACGTACATGATGCAATTTTAGCTAAGATCAAATTTTCAGTTTTAATATTATCAGTTTTATTTTAATCGAGAAAAATAAAATAAAATTAAATAAGATTGGTCATTTTCCGATCGTTAAAAATGAAATACAAAATAACTATAGTAAAATTTTTTTATCAGCGAATACAAAAATTGATTGTTCTGCACATATTGCGATATGCGCATGTGCGGAATTCAGTGTCTCAAATTAAAATATTAAAACAACTGTTGGGGTCCCATTGAAATTGACAAAAAAGACGCATTATATTAATAAATTACTATTGAAATTCAAACAATTATAATAGAAAACCAAAAAACTAGTAAAAATATTATTTTTGTAGGTAATATAACAAAATTTCGATAATTAAAAATAAGTATAATAAAAATAACGACGCATATGTAAACAAATATCACAACAAACAAATGGTACGAACTAGGAGTAGAAATTTAGCTAATATACTTGTTTTGAAAACAAATTTATCCCAAAATAAATAATACATCTCTGTTTTACTTTTTGTCTCATCTTTTATCTCTTGCTGCGTCCTATCTGTCAAAAATTCGCTGGTAAAAAATTTTACTATAAATAAGTCTGTTATTTTGTAAGCATATTTGGCCAAACAACGGAAATCCTCGATGATATTTAAATTTCTAGGCTACTGTCTTTTTTCAATGCAAATACTATCACGTTAAATTCGCACACTACTTTATGTTAATAAAAGAAACTTCAACTTAAACAAATATTACATATCCTGTGTATTTTATAATCTAAGGATTCAATATAAATTTATGTTAGTTTTGATCGTACAAATTGTTCTTTGAATTCAACAAATTGATGTCAGTTGAATTTATTTTACCAAGAATTTTTAACGGACAATTTGTAAGTTTTATGGAAATGTTTGTTGATTATTACGAGCAAAACCACAACAAGACTGTTAAAATAACGAACATATGTAACGAAAATCAACGAACAACTTGTAAAGGTAGATAAAAATATTTAACAAGCATGTTGGTTGAAAACAGGCAATTATCCGACATGTTTGTTAAAACAATTCAAAATCAAACAAGGTGTCCTTGAAATAAAAACAACAGACCATTGTTGTATTTTACCTACAATTTTTTTCAGTGTATTTTTCGGGACGATTTTATCTTTTATGATAAAATTAGTTAAAGTTCTTATGAAGTTTGACGTATAAATTCATTTTTTGGCAGCTCGGTCCCCTTTGATGTAATATTCAACGAAGTGAAGTTCACAGATAAAGAATTTTACGTAAAATATGATGATATTTTTGATTATTTTTCACGGCCGACGACTACCAATGTTTCACTTTTATAATAATTTTATACAGTGAAAAAAAATCGATCAAAGATAGCTGAGCGAACAAAACAATATTTGAAAAAAACAAATTATAGTATATTATTTCATTAGGAACTATTATGCTACTTTTTGTGTGGAGTCTATAGTTTGGCGGCCGACCGTAGGGATGAATTTAATGCTATGATACTTCGCTCCCGCCGTAAAAATATGGAAAGAAAAATATGACACTACTGCTACCGTAAAAATATAAAAGCTACTCTACTGCCACCGTAAAAAAATGGAAAAATGGCTAGAAATTCTTTCAAGGTGATTATTTCCTCTTTATTTTTATTAAAAACGGCGTATGGTGGCTCGCTAAAATAAAACTACCATTCAAATACTAATCTGATGTGTGAAAATTATTATTTAGTGCAATTAAGTGTGTTTCCATAATCATGTGTTCATTAAAATTAGTAAATAAGCTTTTGGAAGCTTTAGTAAATTGTAAAGATCATGGTGAACGTTTTACTTAATTCTAAATGGTCACCAAGGTGAGGAAAGTTAACAAACTAACGAGTTCCAAACCTTTGTTGCTTGGTTGAAAAATTTTGTTAAAGAAAATGTTGTGCACCTTTCAACTGAAATATAACACGTCTGTTTACCAAAGGAGAAGATCTTGAGGTGGTAAGGTGAGATTTATTTCAAACCTTTCTGCAAATTGCAGTTTAGTAGAGTTTGATGCGTTGATTTTGATGATGAAGACAGTTAATGTTGGTGTAATTCTGAGCGCTCTGATAAGTTTTTATTAAATTTACTATGTTAAAGAATTATGCATTTTCTATCTTCTATAAATTGGCTTGTGGTGTTTTATAAGGTCGATAATAATACACAAAGAGTCAGTTAAACTATCCTTAGTTAAAGTTAAAGCTAGTTAACTATCACTTAACTTTAACCGAGAGATAACTGAATGATACAAAATGAACTTAATATTTAGTTAACCGAAACTGGTGAAACCCATTGTCTTCAGTTAAGTGGCAGTTATAACTTGTCCTTAATATTTTATTTAAAAAGACAAACACATTTTTTTAACGTACAATTATTTTTTTACAACTTATTTACTTAAGACTTTATAACGTTCCGTTTAAAAATGTCGTTTATTCTCCAATTTACCGATACGATTTTATAATGAGTATTGACTTGTTTAAAAGATTGCACTTTAAAATTCCCTTTATTTGATGTTACGTCATTTAAGTCATGAATGTTCCGTTAACATAACTGAATTCTTATTAATTATTTTTACTCTACAACCTTTTCTTTTAGAAAAATGCAACGTGTTTATTGTTATTGGTGAAAAACACGTGAAATCAGCAAGGTTTGGAAATGAGGTTTTAGTTTTGTAAATTTAGGTATTGGAATTCGTTGACATCAATAAAAAAAAATTTCTGCGTTTTTTTTTTTTAATCTTGTCCCCTGTAACCCTGTCTTAAGACACAGGGTGTTGAAAAATCAAGAAATTGCTCGACCCTGGTGTATTGAAATGGCTCTACAGTCAAAACTACTGAACTGATTTTAATGTTATATAGCTCAAAATGTAGGTATTGAACAGCTAATCAAAATAATAATTCACATTATATGGCCTTGAACACTTTCTTTTAGAAAAATAACGGTAAAAAATTCAAATTCGATTTTCTAGAAATGCGTATTTTTTAAATATTTGATTTTTTAATATGTGAAAGGTACATATGTTACAAACATTTTATAAAAAATTCAGGAGGGGAAATTTTTTTGTTTTTTTTTTATTAATTTTATTGCAAAAATTTTTCATCATAAAAAAAAGTGGAGTTAAAAAATGAACAGGTTTTTTTGGATTTACATATACGTTTTTATAATAAATTTTTAATTTTAACTCAAAATAAATATTTTAAACATTTTTTATCATTTATTTAATTTTACATTACTAAATTCCGTAGAGTTAGAATAACGTCTAGCTAAGATTGATCCATCATTTGTAGGAATGTATGAGTGATATCCTCGTGTTCCAGGAATTGTTTTTAAATTGGCGTAACTATCAGCTAGTTGATTTCATTTTGCATTGTCACCTGCCGCCGTTACATAGAAAAAATGCATGTTATCTTGAAAATTGCCTGGAGATTCTGCCCAGTTATATAACTCCAGAGGTGTTGACATAACTTTGAAGTATTCTTCCTTAAGACTCGCTCTAGCTGCTTTTCTTTTTATTGTTCCTCCAATTCCATCACATCAGAACTGCTCTAACCAGGTAACGAGGAGTTACAGTTCACCAAGCAGTAGTTAGTTGAAGACGTACAAACGATTTTTTTTATCGTAGTACTGTAGCCATACTATCTTGTGATCTAAGCTATACTCTTATCTGGTAATTTGGTTAAATTTTTGAGTTAAAAATAATATAATATTTGCTGTGTTAAAATATACTATATCGAATATCAGTAATCTCTCTGGACTAAAATTTACCAGCTTTATTTTTTGAGAGTGAACAAAACATATATTATGATTAAAAATTAACTAAAAGTCAATTTTTCTCCATAAAACAAAAACAATACTTCCACTACACCTAGGTGAACAAAAAATAGAAACTAGGGAAAAGTATAATATGAGTCTAAACCAGGGATGGGGAACCTTTTTCCCATTAAAGGCCAATTATAACTTTGCAAATCGTTAACAGGCCGCATTATGCCGAGTATTGTTACCAAGTTTGGGGGGCTGCATCTGTTACTATAATGGCTCTTTTAGACTCTGTTCAAAAGCGTGCTAAACGAATTGTTAATTTTTTATGATCTCGTTATTTTTTATAAATATCTTCATCAGCCGTGTTCGGATGAAATCAAATCCATTATGCCTGCTAACAGTCAAACGGTTGAGATCACTCACTCATCACTGTCATACAGTGACAGAATGCAGAGGGATTTCTTAGTTTGCAAAACAAAATGAACTAGCTGATAGATACGCTAATTTAAAAACAATTCCTGGAACACGAGGATATCACTCATACATTCCTACAAATGATGGATCAATCTTAGCTACACGTTATTCTAACTCTACGGAATTTAGTAATGTAAAATTAAATAAATGATAAAAAATGTTTAAAATATTTATTTTGAGTTAAAATTAAAAATTTATTATAAAAACATATATGTAAATCCAAAAAAAACTGTTCACTTTTTAACTCCACTTTTTTTTATGATGAAAAATTTTAAGGCGTGTCGCAATAAAATTAATAAAAAAAAACAATAAATTTTCCCCTCCTGAATTTTTTATAAAATGTTAGTAACATACGTACCTTTCACATATTAAAAAATCAAATATTTAAAAAATACGCATTTCTAGAAAATCGATTTTGAATTGCCGTTATTTTTCTAATAGAAAGTGTTCAAGGTCATATAATGTGAATTATTATTTTGATTAGCTGTTATACCCACATCTACAATACCTACATTTTGAGCTATATAACATTAAAATCAGCTCAGTAGTTTTGACTGTAGAGCCATTTCAATACACCAGGGTCGAGCAATTTCTTGATTTTTCATCACCCTGTATCTCAAGAAATTGTAAAAAAAAACTAAAAACGCAGAAAATTTTTTTTTTATTGATGTCAATGAATTCGATACCTAAATATAAAAAATTAAAACATCATTTCCCAAATTGCATTTTTTTTTGATGATTTCACGTGTTTTTCACCTATTGCGTGTTTTGTTGTATACTTCGACATTGACCAATTATCTTACATTAGGTATATCTAGGTATTTGCAATTTTCATTAATGAAAGTAATTAAATCAATTAAAGTATAAGTACTTCGTTGCATTCTGATTTTCATTGTCAAGTTCTTTGCTGTTTATTTTAGAATATACAAACAAGTGTTTCTCTTTCTTATTAGATATAAAACCACAAGAAAAATTTGTTTGTAACTCACTATTGAATACTGATAATAATAGTTGATAAGACCAAAAACAACTATTGTTCAATGGGTTTTATCTTTGATTTTACAAACATTTTTGAGTTTGAATGAAATATAAAACACAGATATTGCAAAATGCGTTTTCTAAAACTGAACTGTTCACTTTCAAACTGAGAACAGTGCGTTTTAAAAAGTGTTATTATTAGTATATTTGGAGTTTAAATTTCCATTTTGAAAGTTACTTCTCTCCGTAGGAAAACTATTATTTAGGTTTAGTATTCTTTGTGGTTTATTATTCTCGTCTTGAAGTTACAACGTAAACTGGCGTAACTTGCTACAAAAACAAAAAACAGCGAAATAACCTATTTTATAATATCTTATAAATTATGCTTACGTTATCTTAAAATATAAAATCAGACAAAAAATTCTTAATACATATGTATTTATTTTGTTATCATTTAAAAGGATTAACTTTAGGCGATTTTTTAATTATAAAAATATATTCCCTTGTCGTCAGAATTTAATATAGTTTACGCCTATTACAATATATTATTTACAAATATGGCCTGAAATTTAAAAATTAATTAGCTCGAACAACAATATTTATAGCGAAATCACTGCTCCAATGAACGTAGTGATAAACTTGGTGAAGAACTTAGTAATGTAACATCCTATAAGCTACAAATTCTTATGAGTTTCCATAATTTTAGTCTAGAAAAATTGCATTATTTAAATATTATTTTTAATTTAAGTTCAATAGTAACAGAATCGCTGATTTCCCATTTATATTTAAAGTAGGGGTATTCTGGGGACTTCACCCCGCCTTCGCAAAATCAAGCACAAATGGTTTAAAATAATAATAAAAAGAAACTGATAAAGTAATAGCTTTTGTTTTTCCTTATTTTATTTCACAGGAATTCACAGTAATAAAACAATAGCAATAATTTTAAAACACTACATGATCAATAAATTTAAATGCCGTAAATAGAATGTTTATGAATAAAAAGGAATAATTTTTATGTTAAATAAAAAAATAATAAAACAAACATTAAAAACTAAATATAGGGTCCGTTTTGAACCCTGGATCTTTCTCACAACGTACTACGTCGATAATGACAACGAAATTTTGTACTGAAGCTTTTGAAATGTATTTGAATTATTAAATGTATGTAAATGTATATTAACACAAACTATTTTTTGCACCAAAAATATCAAACGTTTTTAATGTACATACATTGTTTTTAAAAAATGTCAAAAATTTATTTTTTTGGCAAACAGCTGTAAAGTTTAACTTTACTGCCGCTAGGGAGCTAGTTAAACCCGAGTCGAAATTTAACTACTCCTTAAAACCTACAGATTCTACTATTTAGAATTTAGAGTATTTAAGTATCACTTATTTTCGATACAAAAATAACATCTACATAACTCCTACAAAGGCTACTTACCGGAAAAAATCCCATTTAAGTTGTTAAATAGACATTAAAAAAACATATCTTTCGGTCTTTTCTGTAATATTAAAAAACGAAGAGAAACGAAATTTGTTCGATGAAAATAAAAATAAACAAAAGAAAAGAAAAAACAAGAAATATAAGAATAGAAAAATAAAAAATGTTTTTATATATTCTGTGATGGCTGTTGTTTTTAACATTTTAGGAAATAATTTACATGCGTTTAATTGAATTAAATAGTTATTTGAATATAAAATTATGTGCGACAGAAATTTTTTAGTGAATGTAATACAAACAATCTCACTAAACAAACAGACCCTTTCAATAATTAATTTTAGAGATTTAAAAAAAAAATTACATTGTTTTAATATTTTTTATTTGTCTGTTTCATGTCGACTTATCGATATTTTAATTTAATTTTTCATAATACTGAGAAAATTATGGAAAATATAGTATTATTTTCTACACATAATTCACATATTTAAATTTTTTAATTTCTGAATTTTGGCCTTTTAAATTGTATCATTAAAAAAATGGCACTCATACATCACACTCATATATTTGCAATTTAGAACTTAAATATACGAGCTCTTCATGTATGTCGGGTATGTCTCCAAATGTTTGTCGGGTTTGATGCGAAATAGATCGGAATCGTAAATAATTTTTGAAGATTCAAATAAGACGTTAATTTTGTACGTTGATAGAATTGATAGGACTTTTTAAGTTCTTAGGACATGATAAGTACTAAGTAAGGTGTTGAAAAACAGACTTATTTAGATGTAAAGTAGTATTTTAAGAATAAGTAGTCTGTATATAGTTTTTGAGATTCTAATCAAATGTTAAATAGTATGTTTTTAGATTTTGTAGGAATCAATAAGTTTATCGAGAGCAAAAAGTTCTTATTTACAGGCAATAAAGGACGAAAAGAACTGAAATAGGTTCATTTGAGAATGTCTACTACTTAAACCGTAGTTAAAGTTCGACTAGGGAAGTCTCACTTTTTTTACTTATAATCAAAGCCTAATCAAATCCTAACGCCTTTTTTATTTTATATTACGGAGGCAGTAAAGTAGCATTTGTTATTTGTTATTTTTTCAAACAAATTGTATAACTATGACGACAAAAAATAAGAAATTGATTCTGATTGGATTATGAAATTTTGAATTATTGCATGTAACTATGACAACAAAACATAACAAATAGTTTGAATTGGAGCTTGGTTTGATAAAAAAATTTTATTTATACATATTTAAATTTTTACTTTTGGACGTAATTATGACGGTGACAAATCATATTTATAAATTTTTGATGTATTATAATTTCATATTTATAAAAAATTTAAACGTTTGCCGAAAAAATAGTGTATTTAGTTCGGAGCTAAAGTGACTTTTGTGTATCGTCTATAATTGTCAAACTATAGACTCAACACAAAAAGTAGCACTTTAGCTCCTAATTAAATAATGCACTATTTTTTCTATGAAAATTTTGTTATGGAAACGGCAATAGACAGTAGCAATAACTTTAAAAAACTACATTATCCATAAATTTAGTTCTTGTAAAACGAAATTTTTATGATTTCTATGAATTTATGAATAAAATATCCATATCCATACAATTTTTTATTAAACTTTAAAAGAAGTCTATCATTCTCATCATGACTATCTGACTAGACACACTACCAAAAAAAACTAGTCAACCCTGACAACAATTATAGACTTTTTTTAAAAGTTTAATAAAAAATTCTTATCAGTTCGAAACTAGATCGATCGAATTATACGGATAGCAAAAAAATTTCATAAATTACAAACCATTTTTGTTGAATTCAGTTTTATTATTCATGATGAGAAATTTATAATATCCAGTTCTATTTGTTTGATAATTCGAATTCCTTTAATAGAGTTCCCACTGTAACTGGTCCAGGACTCCACAAGTTTTAAAGATGCATCTAAAAATGACTATAATAAATTGCAAATGCATTGCATCTGTTAATGCTAAGTTAGACACCAACCTGATTGTTAATATGACTGCCTGAATACGCAGCCTAGAAGATACTTCCTAAAAATAATAAATCATTCTATATTACAACGAACAAGTTTATGCCTTTCATAGATTATTCATCAGCTGTGCAACAAATGAACAAATAAATCAATTGATATAATTAGAGAAAAAGTAATTTGTACTTACAGTTGTTAACAGTATAAAAAAACCAAAACATTTCACTTTATTTATTATCTATAATAATTCATTTGTACCATAATTTAAATCAACTATAAAATTAGCCAATACACATTTTAGCATTTAGTGTTATAATTCTGGTGTATAAATGTAGATGTAGCTTAATATTAGTTAAAATTTTAATTTAAGTTCATTGAAAAATGTCACTTCGATAATTTGATTTAGAAATAATTGTGTAAAAAACTTTCTCTTTTCTTTTGAGTTCTCATAGCGATAACACCAAATTAAAAATATTATTAGAACAATTCTTGTGATTTAAATACAGTATTGTAAAATCTAAAATCTTTAATTAAATTTATTAAATAAATTTTGATAATTTAATCATTTGTGATTAAAACAAATAATTAGTTTTTATTAAACTAAATCAAGAAAATCAAGGTGAAGTAATTCTATCAGCAGCGTCTGGATCCAAACATTGGTCCTTCGAGTCGGATTCTACGCCAGCAGCCTGTAAATTGCAGATAGGACGCCATTTCACCACGTGCGATAAGTATCATATTTTTTATTTTTATTCTTGCTCGAATAATTTTTCGAAATAGTAACCATTTAATCTGAAAATAAAGAAAATTGAAACTTTAATAATAAATTTGACTTTGAATTTTATTTTAATTATTTTATTTGAATTTATATATTTTATAATTCGGTGGATTGACTGTGGTTAAAACTTTAAAATAATAGTGTATAATAAGTGAATTTTAGTGAATAAATAACAATAGTGAATAAAAATTAGTTGGTATTCAATTGATAATGGCTGAACTGAGTATGAAGGCGCTTTTGAAAAAACGTTCATCAACCAAGGGTCAAATGACGCGTTTAGTGACATTTGCTCGCAGTGCGGAAGAAAAACCTTTGGAACATTTAAAAACACGCCTACAACGAGCGCACAGCTTATTAGAAGAATTTACTGCAACAGAAGATCAGATTTACTCTGTAGATGATAAAGAGGAATCAGAAATGGCCGAATTTGAAGAAAACTATTACTATGTAGTTTCGGAGCTTAATTCCGCCATTCGTCAGATGAATTTAGCTACAGCCAATACATCACAATCTATAAATGAATCAGTGGGTGTATCAATGAACCAGCACGTGTCATCTGAAGTAAAGCTGCCACGTATAACAATACCAGTTTTCGAAGGTGACTACAAGGATTGGCAGTCATTTTACGATTTGTTCACCAAACTCATTCATGAGAATAATACGCTTTCTGCGGCACAAAAATTCCAATATTTGAAGGGTTGTTTAAAGGGTGAAGCAAGCAACTTATTAAAGCATATGGCGATTTCTGAAGCTAATTATATTGAAGCCTTTCAGAAATTATGCAAGAGATACGATAAGAAGAAGCACATTGTTAATTCATTTATTCAAACCTTTGTGGAGCACCCTCATATTAGGAATCCATCAGCGTCAGCATTACGAGGTCTTACAGACACATGCGATGAAGTGATTCGAGGGTTAAAAGCTCTTGGAACTCAGTTTGAAAGTCGAGATCCATGGTTAATTTATTTGGTAGTCAACAAATTAGATGAGGAAAACCAACAACGATGGGCGAATTTCATCATTGATATCGTTTGTCCTAAATGGAACGATTTATTCAACTTTCTGAACCAAAGAGCAGACGCAGCAGAAGGATTTAAAGCTTCTATTAAACCAACATCGTATCGGAAACCAACCGCAAACATCAAATCAATGCATACAACATCTGATAATAAATGCAGTGTATGTAAAGCGGAACCACATCACTTATCTGAATGTTCTATGTTCTTGAACATGAAGGTAGCAGATCGCCGAAAACATTTGAAGAATATTTACTGTTGCTACAACTGTCTAAATACAAATCATCCAGTTTTCAAATGTCAAGCGAAAGGGAAATGTGACAAGTGTTCTAAACGACATCATCCACTGTTGCATTTGGAAGAAGAGGCGTTGCAAGGGGTAAGTGCTAATAACCTATCTAACAAAAATAAATCCGTGAAACCAGTCGTAATCACTACCAATCAAATTACAACCTGTAACATTAAAGCAAAGGTTGATAATTCTGTAGTACCTGCTATATTACCGACTGCCAGTGTCATGTTAATGAGCTCATCAGGTGAACTTCATCCGTGTCGAGCATTACTAGATTCAGGGTCTGAAATGTCTCTAATTACGGAATCATGTGTTCAACGGCTAAATTTATCTCGAAACAAGGCCAGAGTTACTGTGTCTGGATTATCTTCAAAGGCAGCATTAATTTCTAAAGGAACTACACAAATTACTGTTGTATCCAGATTCAATCATCAAAACATATTGAACTTCAAGGTCTTAATTCTACCTAAGCTTACCAGTAAGGTACCATCACTAGGATTTAGAGAATTAAATTTATCTAATTTAAAGAACCTTGAACTAGCAGATCCAGACTACAACAAACCAGGTGAAATCGATCTCCTAATTGGTGCTGATCAATTTTTCAAGATATTAAGTTCATCACGCATCACCAATGGATCCAACAACCCTATCGCCCAAGATACCATGTTTGGGTGGATAATCGCTGGAGAGTTCAATGAAACAAAGGTTGATCATACTGTAGTTAATTTGTTTACCGAAATTGACATTGATCAGTCGCTTCGTAGATTTTGGGAGCTAGAGGAAGTTCCAACAAAATCAATTTATACTGAAGAAGAAACATTGTGTGAACAGCATTTCTCTGACAACGTTTTTCACCAGCCAGATGGAAGATATGTGGTAAGTCTTCCTTTTAAGCAATCTGACGGTGAACTGGGAAATTCACAAGCATCAGCTATAGCTCGTCTCAAGTCGATTGAACGAAGATTTCAAAGAGACCCAAAATTTAAAGAAGCTTACGTTACCTTCATGAGGGAGTATGAAATACTGCACCATATGGAGCTAATTCCCAAGAATGAGATTGAGGTAAGTGTAAATAATTGCTTCTATTTACCACATCATGGCGTGATGAAAACATCAAGTTCAACGACCAAATTGAGAGTGGTTTTTGATGCTTCCGCATCGTCTCAATCTGGTCTATCACTAAATGATAAATTAATGGTTGGACCAACAATTCAGTCCAGCCTCTTGTCCATTTTATTAAGATTTAGAACACATCCAGTCGTATTCTCAGCTGACATTGAAAAGATGTATCGCCAAGTTCTAATCAATAAAAAGGATAGCGACTACCAGAGAATTGTTTGGCGGGAAAATTCCCAAATGGAGCCAAACCACTACCGGTTATTAACGGTTACGTACGGAACATCGTGCGCTCCATTCTTGGCAACAAGAGTTCTGAAACAAATTGCTTCAGATGTCCAGGATAAATCGAAAATCATTTCCAGAGTCATCGAAGAAGACTTTTATATCGATGACCTAATGTCTGGTGCTGAAACTGAAACTGAAGCATTAAACATTCAACGTGAAATCATTAAGGTTTTTTCAAAGTCTGGACTAAATTTGAGAAAATGGACATCAAATAGACCAGCTCTTTTAGAAACAGTTTCAACTGAACAAAGAAGGATAGAGAATGTTCTATTTTCTGAGGATTCTACAGTGAAAGTTCTGGGAATTGAATGGAATCCAACCACAGATAATTTTTCCTTTCAAATCAACCTAGACAATACCTCTTCCACCACAAAGAGAGGAATATTATCAGAGTCGTCAAGGATATTTGATCCATTAGGATGGCTCTCGCCATGTACTGTGCTGATAAAAATATTCTTTCAGCAATTATGGCTACATAAAATTGATTGGGATGAACAATTATCACCGAGTATTGTCAATAAATGGTCAACTTTAAGGAATGAAATTCCGCTTTTAAAAAATATAACAATTCCTAGATGGTTGGGTACTACAAACGTAATAGAGTTACATGGGTTTGCAGATGCATCCGAGTTGGCCTACGCTGCGGTGGTCTATTCACGAGTAGTGCAAGAGGATGGCAATATTATCATCAGGCTGATTTCTGCAAAAACAAAGGTGGCACCGATTAAACAGATCTCCATACCTAGGCTTGAGCTCTGCGCAGCAGGTTTGTTAAGCAAACTAATAGAAAACACCATTATTGAGATGAAATTAGTGAATGTTCCGGTTTATGGGTGGACAGATTCAACAGTTGTATTAAACTGGTTAATGCAAGTGCCCCGTCAGTGGAAAACATTCGTAGCAAATCGCGTTTCGCAAATTCATAGTGTATCAACGAAGATTAAATGGTTACACGTACGGTCAAAGGACAATCCGGCAGATTGTGCCTCGCGAGGAATCAAGCCGTCGGACTTGATTCATAATTCGTTATGGTGGAATGGTCCGTCATGGCTATTGGAAGATATTACATCATGGCCTATAAAACCAATTGACGTTATACAGCTGGATCATAACGAAAAGGAATGTATTCTAGAGGAAAGGAAAAACGATTCAATTCTGGTGTTCAGTGGTTTTGTATCAAAACACGTCTCGAATATTTATGAAACCATTATAAGCAGAAGATCGTCTTTTTCCAAGATTGTTTCAATTATAGCATGGCTCAACAGATATATACATAACTGTCGTACACCAAAGGAAAAAAGAAGATCAGGGAGTCTAACCGTATTAGAACATGAAGAATCAGCGAACAAATTAATACGTTGGGTACAAGAACTGGAATTTCCAGAGGATATTCAACAATTGCAAAGTAACCACAAATTATCCTCCTCCAGTCGTATACGATCACTTAATCCATTTGTAGATGATAACAACATCATACGAGTCGGCGGACGAATCGAAAATTCAATTGCTCCATTCGATATAAAGCATCCAATCATTCTGCCATCTTCACATCTTCTTATTAAACGATTAGTTGCAGAAGAACACATCAAGAATCTACACTCTGGCATTACTCTATTGATGAATATCTTAAAACAAAAATACTGGATCATTCGCGGTAAAAATATCGTTCGAAAGATTGTTCATGACTGTATACCTTGTGTTCGTCACCAACACAAGTCAGAACAACAAATGATGAGTGATCTACCAAGTGCCAGAGTAACTTATGAACGTCCGTTCTTGAAAATCGGCATAGATTATGCTGGACCAATCACGATTCGAATGCAGAGAGGTCGAGGCAGACAAGTACATAAAGCATATATTGCACTATTTGTATGCTGTGCTACAAAGGCGGTTCACATTGAACTGGTTAACGATTTAACTACCGAATCATTCTTTGGAGCATTTCACCGATTTATAGCTAGACGAGGCGTATGCACTGATATTTTCAGTGACAACGGGTCCAATTTCATTGGAGCTAACAAACAATTGACTGAACTGTTTGAATTTCTTAAGAATAATAATAATAACATTTCTGAATTTCTTTTAAGGGAAAAAATTCAATGGCATTTCAATCCGTCCGCAGCTCCACACATGGGTGGCTTATGGGAGGCCGCAGTTAAGTCAACAAAGTATCACCTCAAACGAATAGTTGGTAGTAATATACTCACCTACGAGGAGATGTCAACATTGTTGGCCCGTATCGAGGCCATTTTAAATTCTCGCCCTATTGTTCCATTGGCAGCAGATGATATTGATGTGCTCACACCGGCACATTTTCTAATTGGGCATCAGCATACGCATCTTCCAGAGCATGATTTGCATCATTTGGAGGAAAATCAATTATCACGGTGGCAGCTTGTTCAGCAAATTTCTCAGCACTTCTGGAAAAGATGGCATCAAGAATATTTAACTGCAATACAAAGGCGAAATAAATGGCATGTAAAACAAAAAAATATAAAGGAAAACGACATGGTTATCATAAAAGATGACAACTTACCTTCAACTAAATGGTCACTTGGTAGAATTGTTAACACACATGCAGGAAAAGATGGTCTAGTCAGAGTCGTATCAATCAAAACAAAATCTGGAATCATCAAACGTCCTATTCAAAAGTTATGCCAGTTACCTCTATTTGAAACAGATGTTTCAACGCGGCCGGAATGTTAATGCTAAGTTAGACACCAACCTGATTGTTAATATGACTGCCTGAATACGCAGCCTAGAAGATACTTCCTAAAAATAATAAATCATTCTATATTACAACGAACAAGTTTATGCCTTTCATAGATTATTCATCAGCTGTGCAACAAATGAACAAATAAATCAATTGATATAATTAGAGAAAAAGTAATTTGTACTTACAGTTGTTAACAGTATAAAAAAACCAAAACATTTCACTTTATTTATTATCTATAATAATTCATTTGTACCATAATTTAAATCAACTATAAAATTAGCCAATACACATTTTAGCATTTAGTATTATAATTCTGGTGTATAAATGTAGATGTAGCTTAATATTAGTTAAAATTTTAATTTAAGTTCATTGAAAAATGTCACTTCGATAATTTGATTTAGAAATAATTGTGTAAAAAACTTTCTCTTTTCTTTTGAGTTCTCATAGCGATAACACCAAATTAAAAATATTATTAGAACAATTCTTGTGATTTAAATACAGTATTGTAAAATCTAAAATCTTTAATTAAATTTATTAAATAAATTTTGATAATTTAATCATTTGTGATTAAAACAAATAATTAGTTTTTATTAAACTAAATCAAGAAAATCAAGGTGAAGTAATTCTATCAGCAGCGTCTGGATCCAAACAGCATCAAATGTTAGTATTATGGGTCAATAAAGATTTGCCAATATAAAAAGATACGAGGCTTACCAAACTATAGAATAGTTAATGACTCTAAGGGCCGATTGTATGAACAAGGATGAATAGAAAAAAAATCCGAGAATAAAGTTTTATCTTCATCCGAGAATTTTATTTTTCGTCGTTTGTATGAACTTGGATAGAATTTTTTGATTTTTTGTTTTTATTGCATTTTTCTTAGCAGTATTTTTATAAGTAACAATACTTATTCTTTTACTTTTCTATTAAATACATTTAATTATAAATTAAAAACAATTATTTAAATTTATTTTACTAATCAAAAAACAAATTTTAGAATCGCACAAATTTAAATTCAAAAATAACCACAAATTCTAGAAATGTCTAGAAAAAAAAGCGAACAGTTTTATCCTTTGTTTTTTACAAGAAAAAGAGAGAATAAAACAGGGAATAGAATTTTATTCTCGGATTAATTTTTTGTTCGATCCTGATTCATACAATACAAACGACGTTATATCGGAGGATATACCTTATATTCGCGTTCATTCATCGTTCATTCATTCGGCCCTAAATTCACACGTGTGCAAATAAATGTTATGACATTGAACCTCTATTATTTTCCGTAACAGTTGTAAGTATAAAAGAATTTGTTTGGTAGTCGAAAATGTTGAGAAACAAGTGACTTTTTCAATGTTTTATGCGTCATCGAAATACGGAACTCATTATGTATATCTTCTACAAGGGTTTTCGATACAACTGAAGAAAAAACGTATTTTTGATTTTTTTTCTAGAGTTGAGTTGAGACGTCGTAGACAGTTTTAACATTTCTATTACAGTTTTAATTTGTTTTTACTGTATAATCGGCAGACGTATTCCTCAATTTTTATTATTACATCCAAACAATTATTGTCATTGAATGTGCTTAGAATGGCAAAGGCTGTTCGTAAGTCTTCGAAATGAATCGATTGTTTGGACCTTGTTTCTCTTTTCTGAAAATGCTGGAGTTTGAAAACAAGTGAATTATCCCAATTTTTTGTGAATTTCACTGACATTATACATTGTATTGCGTCGCTATAATGTTATTTCACGTTACTCTTTAATTTTTTATATATCTGAGCTTTATTATGAATATATCCATGTCGGAACACTTGATACAGACATTCGCAGCAAAAACCAAGTTATACAAATTTGTTGGACAATTTTTTTATCTGATTTTTCATGTGAAGAGCACGAAAAAACATCTTCAAAACTGCTTATATTTTTAGTTAAAATAAACTTAGGAATATTCAGTAGCTGTGTAATATAGTTACTATTCAGTACCTATATAGATTTATTTAGTACATCAAATTTATTATACGAAGTGGAGTGCTGCAATCTTTTATCGGCGCAACCTTTTATTGGCGACTTACTTAAATTTCAGATTGTAAGTACTTGCATGATGTACCGATTTCTTACAACTTTTACGCGTTTGACGCACCCCGTTACAATATTTGCATGACTGACAATCGTAAAACTTATTTTTAGTTAATTTACTGCTCTCAGGAAGGTATATAGTTTTTTTTTTACAAAATTAAAGGCCACCCCGCCCCAAACGCTAACGAAACCAGATGGCTGACGGCCGGCTATTTCTTTACTCTACCAATGTAGCCTAATATTTAAAAAGTCGGACAAGTATACAAATATAACTCGCTCGTCGAGCGTTCCGTGTTTATAATACTCTGCTAGAATAGTATTCTGCTAGAAACATGTTTTTCTACTTCAAGCTACGAAAATTTCATTTTAATACATAGTAAAACCTATGTGAAAGGGAATCTGTTTCTAAGTAGTGACTGAAAATGTTTTCAGTCACTAGGACTGAAAGTAAATAAGTTTCGGTGGTCGCCTACAGGTGGTGGTTATTTAAAGGATTGAATATTTGATTGAATATTTGAGATTGAATTTGATCTACTGTTTCTGTTGTTGTGTTTATTTCTGTCAATATCGCAGTATTTTGAAGGGATTGAATATTTTGAATACTTTCATCGAATCGAATCGAAACTAATCATTATATCAATTGTGTGTAATTAATTAATTAAACTAATAATGAGTGTGTTTTTTCTATATCGGAGAAATCGGAGCGATAAAACAAAATTTGTATCAGATATATCGTATAATTTTTTCCTCCGATAATTAACTGTCAGATATAAAATATATATAAGTTCTTTCCGCCAAAAAAAAACAAACAAAAATTTATTAAATAAATAAAAAAATTTTATTAAAAAATTTATTTTTATTTGTTTTTAATTGAAACTTTACCTACAATTTTTTAAATTTATACTTTAAACGATGACATCCAGTCGGTAAAAAAAATATCTGTAATATCTGTAAAAGTTTTTAGAGAAAATATATGAACTATTTTCATTATTCATATTGTCAAATTCATCTACTAAAAACTTACAAAACGACATATCTAAATTTGACAGTGTTAAAAATAAACAAGATTTTATTTATGTATAGCACTTTTACCAGTGTAAAATAATCTTATTATTGTGTTCGCCTTTTATTATTCCATCTGTAGGCGAACACAATAATAACATTATTTTACACTGGTAAAAATGCTATATATAAATACAATCTTGTTTATTTTTTACACAGTTAAATTTAGATATGTCGTTTTGTAAGTTTTTAGTAGATGAATTTGTAAATATTGTCATTTATATTTACAAGCGTAGGAAAAATAGCGTTTTCTATGCGTGGTAAAAACGTTTTCGCGTTCTTGAACTTATTCCACTCGACGCTATCGCGTCTCGTGGACAAACCGTTCAGTTACGCAAAAAGAGACGTTTTCCCCACTTGTATAAAAATCTACTATTTCTCACTCGTCAAGGTCAAAATGAGTTTTTTTTCAAAATTTTTACTTTCAACCCTCTCCAAATAACATTTTAAATGATAAGTCGGCAGCTATAGTTTTCATTTACTCTTTACAACATTTCCTGTTAACTTGATTTTGTTTAATTATTTATTTTGTAATGTTCGAAGTTAAAGGTAGGAAAGGTTAAAGGAAAATGGATAAATTTTTCATATTTTGAAAATAAGTCGAAAACTGAGCTTTCAAAAATTACAAGAAAAAATATTTTGGACTAGAAATTCACCTTTCATATGAAACCTTACTCGCTAAGGTCAAAAATAATATTATTTTCAAAATTTCTACTCTCAAGTCTCAACCCCTCGGCATAACCGCTATAGTTCTAATTCAATCTTTATAGCATTTCTTAGTACCGTGAACTTTTTCTCCTGTAATGTTCGAAATTAGTAAAAGGAAGGAGGGAGGAACAGGAAGGAAATCTCACGTTTTTGGTAATAACTCAAAAACTAAGCAGTCGATAATTTATTGAATTTTTTCAATTTTCCTAAATCAAACTCGATTCTTGCAAATAGGTACCAATGGTCACAGGTGGGTCAATTGAAAACCGTTCACCCACTTTGTTTATATTTTTTAAATAATAATTGATTAATTAACAATTATTTATTATATATAAAACTAATTAGTTGAATAATTTAAAACCATATTTTATTACCTAATTTGAAATCTAAAAATTTAGAAATTTGGCTCGAAATTGTAATATGCGAAAAAAATTAAAATGAGCTGCGCAATTAATAAATGCTTATACTTAATTCAATTAATTTGTGTTTAAGTCAAAAAATTAATTTTTGATTATGGTTAGATTTTGAGGTATTGACACGTTGTACCTAAATCCGCAATCATTTGCGGTTAAGACCCAACTATTTTTATATATTTGGATGTGGCGAATTCGATTTCACCACCAGAATCGGCTTTTACATCTTGGTTAGACCCAGAGTCTGGCGCCCTCACGCGTTTTAAATATTTTTTAGGTTGTGTCCAAGAATGGGCAGGATGTAGTAATGGATTCGGCTTATGGGCGTCAATACGTAGGAATACATGGGTCTAGTTCCCAGTTTAGACTTTTAATAATTTCATGATATATAAGTATTTTTAGAATTTCATGAATCATGATATCCCTTTTTCGTCATTATTATCACCGTATCCTTTTCTGTAAACCACTTTTTCTCTTTTATTATTTGAATGTGTGTTTTCCATTCTACGCAACCTTTTAATGGATTTCTTTGCTCTTCTTTCGCGATAGAATGTTCTTCCTTTTTTTAACTCCGGATATTAGGTTTTTTCGAGTTTTTACTTCTACGTCGTTTTGTAAACTTATTGACTCAAACGATAGACACGTTTGCGATAGTTGACTTTTTAGTTTAGCTGGGATTACCGAATTCTTATATTACCTTCTGAGAGCGCTGTTTTACATAGCAAAATAAGATAATCAACCAGTCCTTTAATTGGGTTATGAATGACTCATCTACTAACCCCCATTATATTCTTGGTTCATGCATTGAGTTATTCAATACCCGGCGATAATCTTGATATTAAATTAGCCATGCTTGTTTGTTTCGAGGATTATGGTTTTACTATGATATTTTCTTTACTTTCTTTTACGGACGTTCTCATTAGTTTTGATACAGAAGTCAACCATCATTGGAGTCTCTGAATTTTAAGAACTGGAAGCCTGCTTTCAATTTAAGAAGCAATCCTTTCTAACCTGAAGAAGAGCCACTCAGTATGAAACAGATGATTTTGTGGGTTTAAATAGCTTCGCTTCTCCATGGAGATTAAATGGCATAAACAAACAAAATATAATTTTTTCCAGCGACTGCCGATATCTAAGAATTATGTTGAAATGAAGTCAATTAATATCCTATAAATCACCTTTCATAAAAGAACTACTTCTCATTTGTTTAACTTATCGTATAATAATTAATAGCCTATTTACATTTATCAGAACTTTTATTTTATTCTGACAAATGTACAAATATTTGATAGTCACCACACCACATTATCGGGAAGTAACTTTATGAAAATGTTTTAAAAGAAACTAATATTTCGATTTATACGTTTATCGTGTGTACTCAATTGTTGATAGATAATTGTTGATATTAAAAAAATAATAGATAAATAATAAATGTATGTATATTTAGTTAACAAAAAATAAATTAGACTTATTTATGAGCATGCATAGTGTTTGTTGGTACCTACCGCAAAGGGACTACGAAATAATATGTTCGCGGTTTATTGTAAATTTAGTTATAAGTCGTTAGATTATTGTTGTGTTTTGCGTTAATTATGGAGTAAATACAATTTTTAAATAATTTATTTTTTTTTTTAAATCTTAAGTTACCATTTTTTGGAAACATGAATGTTTTAGTGAAATTAAGTGAATCAAAATTTAATCTCTTAATCGCTTCCTTTTACTCTTATATGGTTGTAAGTTTTTTCTTTCTTTTGAAATGGAAATGAAAATTTTATAAATAAAATATTGATTGGTTTTTGTTTAAATAATTAAATTTTTAGTTATCTTTTAAAGAACAAAGTTTTTGTTTTTGTTGTAGTTGACGTAGAAATTGTTTAATCTGATGTTCTGATGTGAAATGTTCTGATAACACGGTTTTTGATGTTTTTTGTTTAATTAAATGTTAACTAATGTCTAGTAGATTCTTGGATTATATAATATTTTTGAGTGCTCTTGTACGCTTTAAACAAGTTTTAAACAAATTATAATTAATTATAGTTTTAATTAAATTACGCTTTAAACAAATTATAATTACAACAATTAATTTTTATTTTAAATAAGCAGAGAGGTAAGAAGTTCGGATTATCACAACGATTCATCGAAAAAAGTTATTCTATACATACAATACAAGTTGCCTTAGAATAGAAATTGTTAATTTTTTTGTAATACTTGCCGGTTTTCAATTTTTTTTTTGTGATTTCATGATAAGAAATTTTCGAAAACGTTTTTTAAATTCATTATGCCCCATATTGCCCTATCTTTTTATTCGATAAATGTTACCTAATAACATAAATCAAAAACTTAATCTCTTCCATATTGGCCTTTTGGAGGTTCTAGTGTTGAGTGTGGAGATGATCCAGGTACAGCTAAAGGCGTTGAGAGTGGTTGGAATAAATTGTGATAACTGGAGATGGCGTTGTTCAAATAACGTATTGTTCAAATTAATCTTGATGATAGCGTGTTTTAGAATTGAAAAGAATGGCTGATTTTTCTATACAATGTTACGTAGTAACATGCTAATATAAGCATTGATCATTATTTTCTGTAGCTATCAACAAAACATTCGGAAACACTATGGTTAAATATGCTTCCAGCAAATGGATAATATCCAAGAACGTGGTGAATCGATATAATAGATCGTCGATATAATTACTTTACAAACATTTCACTATTTTATGTAAATAAACAATCCTGCGAAATAAGCAGCGCCAGTACAAAGGAGTATAGAACCATAAACGATCTCGAGTTGTTGTTTATTCATACACATCTCTACTACAGACAAAAACTATACATGCTTAATTTACATATATTTATTATTATGTTGCATAGTTGTAATATAATTTTCGAAACACAAGTCACTGTAAAAATTATTATTAAAAGAAGTGATTACAATAATGGAAAAAGTGACAATTTTTATACAAAGCAAATGTGTCTGTAATCATAATTAAAAATGGAGAGATTAACTTTTGACATGTGATTTGTGTCGCGTCAAACCACAAGTGAAAATTATATATATATATATATATATATATATATATATATATATATATATATATATATATATATATATATATATATATATATATATATATATATATATATATATATATATACACTGAATTCTCTTTTTATGCGATGGATACGTTCCTCAGAAAAAAGCATAAAAAAAAATCGCATAAAAAAAGACACTACCTACATTGAATAAATAGTGATAGGTTCAGTAATTTTCGAAAACCGCATAAAACCGAATAAATAAGCAAAAGTCGCATAAAAACGACGATGTTACCATTCTTGGAGAGGATTAGGGTGGGTACCTATTAGCGTTTGAAGAAATAGGGTGATAGATTTAAAAGAAATTGCAATCACGAGTTAATAATTAGTTTTTTATTTCACTTTCCTTAACGATTAAAAGATAATTACATCTAGTCATTATCTTCACTTGATGACAATGCTCGCGACTGTTTGTGAACTGGTATGAAATCACTATCATCATTGCTATAGATGGTCAAAAATTTGGGTGACTAAATTAATTCTCCCTAATTACATCTAGTGCTAATTTCATCGGCTGGTGTTTTTGCTTGATTGACAACAAAATCTGTTATTAAACTTTGCGACGATTTCTGCAATTGTTTTAGAAGTTCCTGATACCCAGAAATGCAAATCTTTAGGTCACGCTTGAATTTAAATGCCCGTTCAGAATTCGGTTCATTATTAAATATTAAATTTGAAGACCCTTAGAATTAGTTTTGCAGTGAGCGGGGCAGGTTCACTGTCTTCTACATCACTATTATTTTCTGGATCTTTGACTGGATCCAATAATTCGATATCATCATCATCACTTAAGAACTTATCCATAAGCAATTCATCGAAATCCATTCTCGTTAAATGTGTCAAAAGCTTCGCCATCAATTTCATGTGCTAAAACAATAATTTCTGAAGAAACCGTCGATCCTTGATTAATTGCGTTTCTGTTTGTAATGCATCGAGACCATAGCGTTTTTCAACACGCATTTAAAGTCTGTGGTCTTATTTCAATGATAGGAGAAGTAGCATCATTGATGCAGTCTAAAATCGAATACTTTTTCTAAACGTCTGCAAGTGTAAGTGGCTCATTATCAAGTTGATTCAAGATAAATTAATAATTAGATAGATAAACAACAATAGAATATTTTTTAAAAATCGCAATTATGCCTTGATCTAATGGCTGAATAAGGCTCGTTGTAATAAGTGGAAAAAACACCATATTCATATTTGGATGTTGTAAGTTCGGATGCGATGGAGCATTATCAACAATCAACAGAGCTTTAAAATCAAGTCCCTTTTGCTTCAAATAAACTTCTACTTCCAGGATGAAACAATTATTAAACCAATCTGTGAAAACAGCTGATGTCACCCAAGCCTTCTTGTTTGCCATCCAATGCGCTGGTAATTTTTTTAAATCCTTACCGTTAAGCAGGGGTTTGAGCATCCGATCTCCTGATGCATTACTGCATAGTAGAAAGGTTAATCTATCTTTGGCTGCCGTAAAATCACTTTCTTTTTTCTCAGCTTTTGCAATATATGTTCGGGTGGGCCTTTTTTCCAGAATACCCCCGTCTCATCTGCGTTGAGCATCTGATCGGACAGAAACCACCATCTCACCACCCTCAATTATTTTTGCCAACTGTTCATTATAATTTCTGGCAATCTCCTCATCTGCTGATGCGATATCGTCGGCAATCTTCACATTTCTTTTAAAAAAACAGTAAGCCACTCTGTGCTTGCTGAAAATGCTGTAGCGGAATGAGCGGTAGAGGTGGATGGTTCTGGTTGCTTCAATTGCTCGTAAAAGGGTAGAAGTGGGCGTAAAACGTTTTGTTGCATTTTATCAATTATACTGTAAAATAGAAAAGCTATGAACCTGAATTTTGAGATGTGTATAAAACTAATCTAACCGCTGAAGATGGCGGGTACAAAAAAAAACAAAGTCGTTTTGTTTTACAGGGCTGCAATGTGACGCTCTTAAGAAAGTACTTTTTTTAACCGAGTCAAGTAGGGGGGTATATGCTTTATTTCAGTATCCCTTAAACTTTTATTTTAGAATTTTTTACCATACAGTTTTTTGAGTACTTTTGAATTAATAAGTAATTTTGCGTTGATTTTTTTTCCGCTTAGTTTCGGTCTAATTGGTCGAAAAACTTCAAAATTCTTAGAAATAGAAAACGTGGTAACTTTTTAACGAAAAATATAGCGAAGTGTGAAATATTCATAATGATATTTATTAAGTGGAAATAAAAAGGAGTAAAAACACAATTTAAAATCCAGTCAAGTGAGATATCCTTTGAAAAAGCACTTAATTTAAGAAACATTGCAATTTTAGAATTTGGCAGTCTATTTTTCTCTCTAGCGTTCACGTCCCATGGAGGAATTTTGCCGTCTGTGCAATCAGCTTCCAATCGTCTCGTTCTATGACCAGTTGACTCCAGTTTCAACATCCTATATCACGAAGGTTTTGAATGATGTCATCACGCCAGCGTTGTCTTGGTCTTCCTCTTTGACGAACACCAGCTTGTTGTTGTTGGGACACATTTTTATCATTCTATCTAATGGAGCCCTTTCTACATGACCAAACCTTCTAATCTGGTTGGATTTAATGAATCCGATTATCCGATCCGAAGCGGTATGATTTCATGATTCATAATTTAAGTCATTTAGCATTACTTTCAAGCTGTGAGAGACTATCCTTAAATTCGCTTGTTCTACGTCCGAGAAGTACAATATCATCTGTGTAGCCAAGAATTTGACTAGATTTGTTAAATATGCAGTTTTGTGTCTTAATTCGGCTTTTTCTTATCACGTACTCGCGCCAAATTAAATAGTACGGGTGCGAGTGCATAACCTTGTTGAACACCTGATGTTATATCGAAACAATCAGAAACTGACCCCTCTATTACTATTCTACAATTTGATCCCGATGTTGTGAGTTTGCACAGAGAAACAAGTTTCTCTGGGATACCAAGCCATATGAGTGCGGACTAAAGGTTGTCGCGGATGATGCTATCATATACTTGTTTAACATCAACATAGAGCTGGTAAATGCTGCTGTTTTATGCACATCATTTTTTCAGAATTATCCTTAAGGTCCTTAGGAGAATCATCCTAAAGTTAAAACTTGATTCGCACACTTTAGAGGGTCACATTTTTTAAATGTAGCGGAACAATGAGAATTATTTTCCATTCAGCAGGTAGTTCTTCTTGGTCCTAGATTGCAAGAATCAGATCGTATATACGTGAGACCAGAGCTGATCCACAATTTTTAAATAGTTCTGTGGGAATTCCATCGATATCTGGTGATTTGTCAGTTTTCAGTTTTTTAATGGCAGCTTCCACTTCTTCTATTGCTGGGTAAGGGACAAAGATCTCCTCAGTTGATGGAGCAATTACTCGAATAGGATGAACTTTATTTGTCCTATTCAGTAGGTCTTGAAAGTGGGATCGCCACACTGCCAGCACATCACGTTAACTTATTGTAAGTTCATTATTTCCATTTTTTATGGCTGTAGATCTTGGATGGAAATCTTTTGTCAGATTCCGTGCATTGGCACTCTGCAATTTCCATTGGTCGCATGTTGTTTGATGTTTTCAAAACAGCTCTTCATCTGTTCGCGTTTCTTTTAACGTAGAAGTTTTGCTGAAGCTTTACTGGCGCATAGATAATCAGCTTGGGATGTTCCTTGTTAATCATTTTTGGTTGGCCAATGGTTTGGCGGCACTCGTCGTCAAACCGTTCATTGTATAGTAATTTCCACTTCTGTCGTCAAACCATTGACACTTGTAGAGTGTCTCTTAGAGATCATAAGGTGATCGATTTGATTTTCCGTTCTTCCGTCATTTGATTTCCAAGTTGCCTTGTGAATTCTTTTGTGAGGGAAAAAACTGCTAGCAATAACTACATGTCAACTGACATGTCTTCTCAGTTCTGCACTTTTACCAATTTGAGCATTAAAGTCACCTACCACGACTTTTATATCGTACCGCGGGATGTTATTGATGACTTCTTCAAGTTCTAGGAAGAACAGGTCTTAAATGTCATCTGATTTTGTCTTCAGTAGGTACATGAATATTAACGATTGTTACATTAAATTTTTGCGTGCGGATTCTCAGTGTGCATAACCGCATATTAATTGGGCAGAAGTCGATAACATGCTGATTCACGCGACGATGTATGGGAAAGCCAACTCCAAATTCTCCTTCGTTTTGATGACCGCAATAGTAAAGAGTGTATCCTTTGCTGTTTCATGGATTCCACTACTTGGCCCTCTAAGTTCTTGTAATAACACTATACCCAGTATGTAACTAATTGATAGCGTGGTGTGTGAATTCTAGGAGATATCCTAGTCTTCAAAGGTTTAGCACGTTCCAGGTTCCCATTTTTAAATCGTCTAGGCTAGCCCTTCGCCCAACCCAAATTTTCGTGAATGGGTTCGTCCAGAAACAAACTTTTTACACGTTTATATTGTGACGTGCTTGATCCAAGACAGACAAACCGCCCCTAACGTGGAGAACGCTTGATTTGCATTGGTTTTATGGTGTAGAATCATTGAATATAAGTAATATTAACTCTGCTTCTATCAACTACACCAACTTAATTCTGTTAGCGTTACCCAGGTTACACGGGTATGGAGAAGAATTTCGGATTTTTACTACCCAAGGAAATAGCGGTCCATTGTTTTTGAATTATTGTCAAACACGTGCCATATTAATTTTGACCTCCTTGCATTTTGAGCTGAAGAATGGTGAAGAAACTGTGACTTAAATGAGTGAGGTGTCATATGAACAAGCACTTAATTTAAGAAACATTGAAATTTTTTTAAGAATAATGAAGTGCACAGTTTTGAATTATTGGCAATCATTATCCTAACTATTGTTATTTGAATTGATAAGATATTTTCCAATTTGAACCATATACAAGCTGGTATAATTTAATCTCTCGTTAGTTACCATAAACAGCCATGGATGTACCATTTTGTGTGAAACTTTGAAAATGTTGAATTGGCTCGTAAATGTAAATATCAATAGCAATTCGTTTTTTATGTGGCTATGATTGCCAGATCATAAAAAATCTACTACACAACTTTATGTTAATTATTTTTGATAGTTTGTTCTTCTACGTTCACGGAACCCTCGGCAACCGAATTTCATTCACACTTGACCGTTTTTTTTTGATTTTGAACTTTTGTGATTCTTTTTATGGATTTATTTTTTATTATTACATATTTTGATGTTACATTTTTGAATTTTGAGAGAAAATATATCATTGGTAATATAAAATAACGTTTTTTACTTTCAATAATACTTTTGTTTGAGAAAATATTTTTTTATAAGTATTTAAAATACTTTTCCAAATTTCCAACCGGCAATCCTTGTGATGAAGAAGGAGACACACAAAAAATCGCATAATTCCTAAATTGTGTAAAAAAAATTCGTAACCGCATAACTTTAAAATCGCATAAAAGAAAATCGCATAAAAGAAAATCGCATAAAAACAGAATCGAGTGTATATATATATATATATATATATATATATATATATATATATATATATATATATATATATATATATATATATATATATATATGTATATATATATATATATATATATATATATATATATATATATATATATATATATATATATATATCAAGATGGTGATTTAATAGATTTAAAGGCGCGTTCACACTTATGCACATGTTGGTGCGTTCGTTCGCCACAGCCTTACTCAATTTACGTGTTGTATTCTTTTTACGTTTATATGGCGAATAAGTTGCAATATGTTTTAATGTTAATCCTGTTGGCTAATTAAACAATTCTGTGATAATCGTATCACTAGCCTATACTTAAGTGTGTATGTTCCGAACAAGACTATGAACATGCTCTGCAATTGAATAATTCAATTAGTTCAAATTTGAATTAATTGATTATTATATTCTCACTTCCAAAAAATAGAAAATACTATGCAATAAAAATAAATTTTAATTTAAAATTTTTAGAATATAGATACGCCACATACAACCCCTTACTAGTGATATTGATATATAGAAATATCACGATTAATAGGTGTTGTGATATATTAGAGAAATTATAAATTTTGAAATAATTAATTGAAAATTTTGCATAAAATATGTACTTATTTCGTAGCCAAAATTTTAATTTTTTAATTTGATAATTGATGTTAAAAATTTACATGTTGTACGCAACATTCGTCCTGGTAACAGAAGTTTAAGGGTTTAGATTAAATCGCATGGTTTTTTTAATTGTGATCGTAGTTCTCGATATCAACTTTGAAGAAGGATTGGAGTTCGAGTTCTGATCCTGTTTCGTAGGACTCGAAACAGGTATCGAAGAACAGTGCTGAGGAGAACTAGATATTATCGGTGAATGGTTGATCAGTAATTGGTCAGACTTGGTGTTATCCTGATGGGTTCAAGTCTGCTGATACCAACTTTGATCATTTTTTCTCTAATACAAGATAGGGTCCATCGTGAACCATATGTCTACTCTGAGGAAAACATTAAACATATGAGCAGGTTTTGAAATCGTTTAAAACAAAAACGTTGTCATTAGAGTGACGAGAAGAAATAACAGGCCGGATATTTCATATTGTTAAAATGCAGCTTAAGGTTAGCTAAAAAGTTCGACTGTGGCACCAATGTCGTTTGGTCCGAAAAAAGTGCCCGGCATGCGTAAAGTTGATCTATACACTAATTCCGAAAAGGTAGAATTAAAATTTTTCTGAAAAACTATACGCAATCCCAAATCCAAATCTAGTCGGTTGTGACACTTTATGGCCGCTTTCGCCATTCTAATGAAAGCGTTCAATCATGCCAATACATTAAGGATTATATAAGCTGTGGTTCGTCAATGCTCGAACTCTTACAACTTTGAAAGTTCAGAATAAAGTTGAGATTCAAATTGTGTTCCTCGAACAACCACAATTAGGAACCGTAAAGCAAGATATCCATTCAGAGTAAACAGTAGTGGTTATGGTCTCAGCTTTAATTCCTGAAATCGGTATTGCTTCAAGTCATCTTGTATATTTGTCGAGGAGAGAAACACAATACCGTTGTTCTTCGGACGAAGGCATCGGTTTAATATTATCTAAATGAACTTTGGCAAATCTTTTCGAAGTTAAAGAATAATTAGATTGGAGAGATCGAGCGTGTCCTAAAATTTTCGATTTCTGACCCTGTAAAAACTTTCGAGTCGTTTCCTGAACATCTTTTTTTATTGACGGCCAGATCACGGTGTTAGTCAGTAATATAATAAAAAAGTTGATGCCAGGATGAGAAATGTTGTGCATCTGCACGAAAACGTTTTGACGAAACTGTTTTAGAATAAATTGACGATGTTTTCCCGTTGAAACGTTACAGTAAATATATTGATAAAATTCAAATGTCTAGGACTAGCTTTGTCTGTGTTTTGCGACGATGCGTGAATAAAAGGATTATGATCCATGATTAGGATAAAATTTCGCCCTTCTAAAAAATAACGAAATTGTTTAATGGCTAAATAAACTGCCAGAAGTTCACGATCATAAGTGCTGGAAAATTTCGCTAGTCTTACTGAAAAGTAACTGAGCGGCTACTAAGAATGGTGTCGAGTATTTGAATAACTGCACTAACTGGCTTGTTCGAAGCGTCGACCATAATATCAAGTTGGACATCTAGTAATGGATTGACGATGTTGTAAAAGCTTTAAGTGAAGATTCCTTGATGTGACTAGTTAATAAGTTGTTTTGTCTTCCTTTTAATAGGTGTTTAAGAAATCATTTAAAATAACTTGTTTACCAGGAGCGTAAAAAATGAAACGTCGGTAAAAATTACCGACCATTGGAGGAGTGGAGAAATCCGAAATAACATCCACTCGTTCTTTCGTTGGTCTAATTACGTTAGAGTTAATGGTATGTCCCTTTAAATTACTTTAATGGTGTGCGAAATTGCACTTGTTGGGCTAGTGATTATACCTGCATCATATAATTTTTGAAAGATGAGTTTAAGATTTATTAAGTGTTTGGCATAGGAATTCGGTGTGACAAGGAGTTCGTCTAAGTCGAATTAAATTTAGACCACGTAAAATGGTGTGCATGTGTCGCTCAAACGTTTGACAACCGCTTTTTAGACCGAATCCCATTCGGGTGAAGTCGAAAATTCCGAATGGTGTAGAGAAAGGTGTTTCAGAAATATCAGGGGCTTAATAGGAATTTGTTGGTAAGTTAGCACTAAGTCGACCGTAGAGGAAATAGTGCAACCTGCAACCTTGTTGGGAAAAATCCTGAAGAAAAGGAATGTTGTGCTTGTCGGGGACTGTGACTTTACTTAAGCCACCCACAAGGTAATCACCCCAAAGTAAATATTTCCTGATTTCTTTTCGACCAAATGAAGAAGACTAAATCATTTACTACTAGAAGGTCTACAGATGCCTTACTGTAGCATAAAGTAAAATTCAGCCTCTGTAGCTTTAAGTTTGTCAGCTGCTAGTCTGATGTTTTGAAGCAGGCTGACGGTCTAGTACTCTAGTATAGTTGTTATCACATGTTTTACATTGTGTTTTACAGCTAAGCGAGTCCCGAGTCAAAGATTAGTTCTTTGAACTCGTTTAAAAGCTCGTTAACATCATGAGAAATTTTATCATTGAAAAGAATGGATAATGAAGGAGTTGAAATAGAAGCTGTGACTGTGCTGATGTAAAAACGTCAGAAATCATACCGTATTTGCCCAAAAAGTCAACGCCGACAGAACGAACAGAACAGTGACATTGGCGATGTGATAAAAGAATCAACTATTGAAAGTGAAAGTCAAAGGTCTAGAGGTTTTGTTCCATAAGTAGACACGGTAGTAAAATTCACTGCAGTAAGAGTAAAATCTTATTTCACACTGCGCTTCTGAACGCAGAAATAACTGGAATAACCGATGCCTCGACGTCGGTATCGATGAGGAATTTGAGATAAGTGATGTTATTATAAGCCATCACACGGCATTTATGGTGTCGATCACCACATTCCCTATATGCGGCGAGCCATTTAGTTTTTTGAACTAGATGAGGAAGAAGAATAACGCGAACATTCTTGATGGCATTTTTGAACGTGGTCACCTAAACGATGGTGATAGAAACAAATGCCCTGAAAGAATTGTTGAGGTCTTGAGTTAGATCGCTATCGTTACCTCGAGAGGAATTTTAAGATGTTGACCTATTTGACTTAGATAGTGGATGACTAATTGCCAATAATTGATAATCCAGCTCTTTATTCTGAAGTTCTAGATTTCTGAATTGCTGTTGCAACAAGGAAATATCGAGGTTTTGGATTAGCATTATCGAAGTGTTGAAAGCTGTGTCTGCGATGATGGCTGCAACGTCAAGAGAGAGAGATTTTTTGCAGTGATAGTGATTCACTGCACATGAAGAAAAAGTTTTTCGTTCCATCGAATTCTCAGTGTGTCAACAGAGAAATTTTGTTTAACTTCGCCCTGCATTGCTCGCAATATCTTAGATGTGTGTTTATCACCAAAATTCATCCCACGCAGCACGGTGCAAATTCGGTCACTGTTATTTTTTCCTAACCGAGTTAGAATGGCACCAACTTGGGCCACCTCTTAGACGAGGGCGTGACTAAAAGCTGTAAATTTTAACTTTCGACTCGAAACCACAAATCAGGTGGAGAATACCAGAAAGAAGGAAGATTGCTTGTCGTTGTTGATTGTTGTTGTAGAATTTGGTTTTTTGGTAGCTTCACATTGGGCAAATTTTTAAGACTCATTTGGATCTGTAGGACCCGCGTTCTGGAAATGAAACTGAAAATTTTAAAGAATTTCGATACATGAAAAAAATCCTATCCCCCACACATAAAATATTCTAGATGTATCGTAAAGGTCCATTTTTACACAAGACAAGCAAGCTATAATTAAAAATGTTAACATTTTCAAAATTAAGAAAATACCATTTTTATTAAAAAATAATGCTTTTACGTCAAACTTTCGTTGTATTTTACGTCCAACCACACCTGGATTTTCGATAAGAAGGATTAAGGATAAAAACGGATTTATACGTCATAAATCATCTGAAATATCAAGACTTGGTCTGGGTTAAGGATTTTGATATAGTTTTCGGCAAAAACTTTTTTGAGGACATTGTTTTAAGTTTTGGTCAGCGATGTTTATTTAGCGTTTCGAGAAAATATTACAAAATCACAAATTCATATTTCTTTCAAAATTCCAAAAATATTGTAAAAATTAAATAAAATTAAAAGTTTAAACTTTTTCCAAAATTCTAAAAATTATGACAATATCAAAAATTGAAACTTTTTTCAAAATTCCAAAAATTATAATAAAAACAAAAATTTTTCAAAATTCTAAAAATATTCCAAAAATTCTTACAAAATCAAAAATTGAAACTTTTTTCAAAATTCTAAAAATATATACATAAATAAAAAATTGAAAAATTCTATTTTTTTTCAAAATTCTAAAAATATTGCAAAACTTATAACAAAATCAAATATTAAAACTTTTTCAAAAATTCTAAAAATTTTGCAAAAATTATTACAAAATCAAAAATACAAATTTTTTTCAAAATTGAAAAAACATTTCAAAAACTACAACAATTTCCATGTTCAATTACATTTACGTAATATTCCAAAAATTAGAATAAAATCCAATATTTAAACTTTTTATAAATTCTAATAAGATTCCAAAAGTTCTTAAGATTCATACTTTTTCCAGAATTCTAAAAATATTGCAAAAATTATAACAATATCAAAAATTTAATTTTTTTTTTCAAAATTCCAAAAATTATAATACAATCAAAAATTTTAATTTTTTTAATTCTAAACATATTCCAAAAATTCTTACAAAATAAAAATTGAAACTTTTTTCAAAATTCTAAAAATACATATAAATTCTATTTTTTTCAAAATTTTAAAAATATTCCAAAAATTATAACAAAATTAAAAATTAAAACTTTTTCCAAAATTCTAAAAATATTGCAAAAATTGAAACTTTTTTCAAAATTCCAAAAATTATAATAAAATCAAAAATTTAAAGTTTTTCAAAATTCTAAAAATATTCCAAAAATTCTTACAAAATCAAAAATTGAAACTTCTTTTAAAATTCTAAAATTATATATAAAAAGAATGATATTTTTTTTAAAATTCTAAAAATATTGCAAAAATTATAACAAAAACAAAAATTAAAAGTTTTTCCAAAATTCTAAAAATTATAATAATTATTACAAAATCAAAAATACAAATTCTTTTTCAAAGTTCCAAAAATAATTCAAAAACTATAACCAATTCAAAAATTTTTATATCCAATTTCTTTTCAATTACATTTACGTCATAAAATCAGCAAAAAATTTTTTTTCCAAAAAATTGGCTAAAAAAATTAATAAAATCTTTTTTTGACACACTTGACATTATTTTTTTGACAAACTTATAATGCCAAAATTCTCTATAATAATAATAAAATTTCATGTCATTAAATTATTAATTTTATTTTGTTCCAAAAAATTGGGTAAAAAAATAAATAAAAATCTTTCTTTTGAACTTGACAACATTTTTTTGACAAACTTATAATGCAAAAATCTAGTTTTTGATCTCACATACCAATCCCGATCATCCAGATTTCTCCACATTCTTTGTTCCTACTCATTATTACTTAAAGTGAACGTTTTTTTAAACAAAAAATATGCAAATTTCCTTGTTTTGACACACTTGACGATTTTTTTGACACACTTCCGGTACAGTTATCGAACACATCGTCCTTTCGGCTCTTACCATTGAGTGTACCTATTTTTAGAATTCAAAATGTTTTAAATTCCTTCAGCCGTTTTCTAGATTTCGTCGGTTTTTTTTGCTTTTTTAGAATCAGTAGGTCCTAAAACGCCGAAAAATGCCAAAAAAGTGGGGGTAAGAATTTCACTTTTAGCTCATGAATGTAATACTTAGGTCTTTCAGACCGAAGTAATTGTTCGAAAAAATAATGAACAATTAGAATTTTAGACGGACTAAAAATCTTTAAAATTAAATATCTCAAGAACACGAATTAACGCCTCTTTGTAAATTTGACATATTTTAGAGTAAGAATAGAACTATTTTCAGAAAAAAAATTATCTAAATTCCAATTGATCTTCGACCCTAGCGCCATCTTTAAAAAAGTTTTTTTGTGACAACCCCGCGTACTCCAGTCCCTGCTATTGGCATATGAGTTAACGTGAGATATCACATACCACTGGCAATAGCAGTGAGATATCACTAGCCAAGGTGACATCTTAGGGGTGCTGGCGGATGAACTGTATTTAGTCAACGGTAGCACTCTCAGTCGTAGCTAATGAATATTCCTTGATGCTGGAACGCTGTAGCTTGCTCGAAGAAACGAGCCTTCATATAACTATATATCTGAGCTTTAATCATTGAAAAATATACTGCGTCCTATAATCAAGGATTATGCCATCAGCTGGACTATTGGCAAACCAATTTTAGTTTTGTTCCTGCAAATTTTTAAAACAAATTTGCTTTTTATCTCTTATTTTATTTTTATTTTCTCTATCCTATCACGAAATATTGGCCTATGTCATATTTTATATGTGATAGGATTTATGGTTTAGTTATCCATTATTGAACAAAAAAAAATAAAAACAAAAACAAAAATAAAACAGATTTGCGTCCATTAACATCCTTAGAACGCATGTTGTTGTGGGACCTTGGTCTTAAAAGGTTTTTATGTGTTGTTGTGACACATATTGTAATGCCTACTACACATCACATTTTATTAAAAAAAAAAAAAAAAAAAAAATATATTTCATTTAAAAATTAATTATAAAACAATAAATGAATTTTTTTCAAACGACTAACTAATCATCTATCAAACAAGAAAACGTTTGATGAAATCGGTATAGCCGTTCTTGAGCAATTTAATTTCAAAGTTACATCGGATTGGCAGAATTTTCATTTTTCATGCATGTTGGGGTGCCCCCTATGCTCAAACTATGCACTTTAAAAAAATTTTGAAATAAGTCGTATTTTTTATTTTGTCCATACTACTTATATGCCAAGTTTCAGAAAAATCAAAAATGGTCAAGTTTTCACAACTCTGTCTAGAACACGTTTTCATCTATATGTAAATTATATGTATATATTCGACCACAACAAAAAAACATTTTAAAATTCTTACCTTGTGCTTAAGAGATCTGTGTTAATCGATTTCGAGTAATTTTCCTTATTTATTTCGAAAATTTCGACATTTAATGTGTTACTTTTACAAGTTTTGCGTCGACATCGTTTAGATGATTTACGAATTTGTTTTGTATCTTGGCTCCAAAATTGAGTTGAATTACAAAGTAAACTTTTGAAAACATTTTGGGTAGCACTAAGCGAAAAACTTTCATCGGCATTAGTAATTATTTTGGAATAGGGTTCGGGCTTGATTGGGATGTAATATTAAGACTGCGTTCCAATTGATGCTAAATTGTACTAAACGTGCTAAATCAATTAAATCAACTATTTTATTTGACTAAATCAACATTTTGTTTTTAAATAATTTGGTAGAAATTTATACGTTAAACAATATCTGACAACTTGATTATATTTATATGAATTAAAATTCGGTAATTTTGTAAAACTAAATTTAGATTTAGCAGTTTAGTACAATTTAGCAACTAATTGGAACGCAGTCTAAGACTAATAGTATTTTTTCGTCTGAGTAAAGTTGTTCTTTATCATAAAGTTCATCGATCTCGGAATTGATAAGGTACGCATAGTTGCCATTACGGAACTTTCTTGCTATTATATAGATTATGTATGAAAATATGTAGTCTGAAACGACCATCATTTAACAATTAATTCAGAACTGGCACGGACCAGGGGAATCCGACTGTCTAATTAAAACAAAGCATTGTGATGGCCCTAGCGGGTGATGACACAATGTGATTTCTGCCCAGTGCTCTGAATGTCAACGTGAAGAAATTCAATATGACTCTCTTAAGGTAGCCAAATGCCTCGTCATCTAATTCGTAATTCTTGTACAAACCGAACACCTTTCTGATCGACACCTCTTCGATTTGGCTGAAACTTTTTTTGTGGATTCTATGTCGAAAAAAAAGAGATACGTGTCCGAGAAATTTTTTTTTTTGCATATTTTCGATATACAAGTGATCGAACATTTCAGAATGGCGAGTTATTTTGGCTTGGAGACTCATTTTCAAAAATTCATAGTTCCGAAACCATAAGAGATACAAAATTTTCACCTAAAACACTTTTGTAGTTGAAGGACTGAGCTTTGAGAAAAAAATAGTTTTTATAAAAAATATTAACAACTTCATATTGTTGTATACAATTTAATTGTTTAGATCGATTTTTAACAAACGCCCCCAAAACGAATCAACTTCTTAGTATTCCTATTGTATTCTCCGTAAAATTTTACAACAAAAACATGTTTTTAAAATATGACACCTTTTCTATTATTATTCTTAAAATATTAATTTATGTAGCGCGTAACGACAAAAAAAAAACGGTTTTTGGCTAATAAAACAAAATCTGTAACTTGTATGAAAAAAAGTTAAATGTAAAAGTTGTAGATAATTTAATGATCTACAACATTCATCTGACTAGTTTTTGACATAAGGCGCTTTCCAATCGAGTGAATCACTGAATGATTCACTTAAACTGAATTGGTCTAATATTCAATCATCAAAAATAGAGCCAAAACAATAAAAAAAGCATTTTTTTGACATTTAAAAAATACATAACCAAAATCAAAAATTTAGACACAAACAAATATGTTCCGATTTATTTTGTTATTATTTTTAACGTTTGACCACAAACCGTAAATAAAAAAATATGAATATGTTGAACTGATGAACCTATTTTTTCCTTCACTTTATTCAATTTACGGTGCATGCACAATGTATGAGGTTTTTCGGCCTCATGAGATTTGAGCAACTTTTTATTATTATTTTTTAATAGAAATACAATGCTCTAAAATGTAGGTAGCTCAATTCTCTATTAATCATGAGGAAAAAGTTACGAAATTTTTAACTTTTTCATTGAGGAAAAAGAATTTCAAAAATAAATTTTTTTTTTCTCAAAATAAATTCTCATACAAACTTGGATGATCTCATGAGTAAAAGTGTTTTCATTATGCATGCATTGTCAATTCAGTTCTCTAGTAGCTCAGTTTACGTTCAGTGGAAACTGAATACTACCATTGGAACATACTAATTCCGGAATACAATTCAGTTAAGTGAATCATTCAGTAATTCACTCGATTAGAAAGCGCCTTATATCTCAAAACTTTAAATAAAATTGCAAAAAATATTACAAATCATCTTTGTAACAATTATTTATTGAAAATTTGCATAAAACAAATTTATGGGTAATTCGTTTTCAAACCGAATAGCCTGACATGTTAGAAAACAAATCTTGATTGAAAAAATAAATTATTATCAAGCGTTGGGAAAAAAAATCCATCCAGTGCGCCACGTAATTTCAACCTGTCTGTTGTATTAGCACTGCCATGACAAACTTTGACATATATAATAATAGAGATAAAAAAATATCTTAGTAAATAAAAAAAATGATGTAATAAAAAATAAAGTTATACTTCTTAATATGTACTTTATTGGTATAACCACATTTGTATAGTAAAATGGACACTCTCCTTAACAGATTAATAATAAGATTTTTTACTTGAAAATTTTCACAAATTTTTTTTTTCATGCAAAGAAAATATCTTAGTTACTAATTCTTGATAAGATATTGGAATCATGCAATGCTATTTTTGAGTTCCCTTTATCGTTTTAGCTTTTGTTAATCGTTCTGATAATAATTTTTTTTCTTCTTCGTGCTCACCATTTGTAGAATAGCGACAAGTAATGTTTTTCAGTGATTCTGTCACAATTAAATAGTTCTCGTGGTGTTCGAATCATGCATTCTCATCATGCATTCTCTGAAGACTCGCTCTGGAGGCTAGTCGTTTTAAAGTCCCACCTATTCCGTCACAGGGTCCTTTCCCATGTGAAGTGGGAAAAAAATACCACTCTGCAGCGAAACGAAAGGTTAGGTATCTCCGAACACAATAAAATATGCCAAGCATTGTACTTACCAATTCAAGTGGTTCATTTTCATTCTTTTGTTCGTCTGAATTTTTGATCTTTGATATTCGTACGCGGCAAAAAGTACAAATTTTTTGTTGTAATGTATCTGAAGAAATTGTTAAATTTAACTCGCGGGGTTGATTTTCGTTCACTTTTCTCAGTTCAGAAGCACTTGTAGTATGATGTGTCAATTTGAAGGGATTAAAACATCGGTCAAATCGAATATTAGCAATGCAATGTTCGTGCCTCTTTCCGTGACATTTTTACACTGACACACGAAACAAAGCGGAGAGTAATAAATAAAGAATTATATTACTTTAAACTTTAACTTTATCCAATATTTAAAAAAAAAACGAAAATAAGTTACAGATTTTGTTTTATTAGCAAAAAAACCGTTTTTTTGGTCGTTACGCGCTATATACATTAATATTTTAAGAATAATGATTGAATAGATACCATATTTTAAAAACATGCTTTTGATGTAAAATTTAACGGAGAATACAATGGAAATATTAAGAACTTGATTCGTTTTGGTGGCTAATACAACAGACAGGTTGAAATTACGTGGCGCACTGGATGGATTTTTTTTCCCAACGGTTGATAATAAGTTTTTTTTTCAATCAAGATTTGTTTTCTAACATGTCAGGCAATTCGGTTTGAAAACGAATTACCCATAAATTTTTTTTTATGCAAATTTTCAATAAATAATTGTTACAAAGATGATTTGTGACATTTTTTGCAATTTAATTTAAAATTTTGAGGTTATTCAAAAACTAGATCAGACAAAAGTTGTAGATCTTTTAATTATCTACAACTTTTACATTTAACTTTTTTTGATACAAGTTACAGATTTTATTTTATAAGCAAAAAACCGTTTCTTGGTCGTTACGCGCTACATAAATTAATATTTTAAGAATAAAATTTGAAAAGGTACCATATTTTAAAAACATGTTTTTGTCGTAAAATTTTACGGAGAATAGAATAGGAACTTGATTCGTTTTGGGGGCGTTTGTTAAAAATCGATTTAAATAATTAAATTGTTTATAACAATATGCATTTGTTAATAGTTTTTATAAAAAGTATTTTTTCAGGTTCAGTCCTTCAGCTACAAAAGTGTTTTTGCTGAAAATTTTGTAGCTCTTATAGATTCTGAACTATGAATTTTTGAAAATGAGTCTCCAAGTCAAAACACTCGCCATTCTGAAATGTTCGATCACTTGTATTATCAAAATTATGCAAAAAAAAAAAAATTCCTCGGACACGTATCTCTTTTTTTCGACACAGAATCCGCAAAAAAGACAAATCGAAGAGGTGACGATTAATTTTCATCAAAATCCGTTCGGTTTGTAAAAGAATTACCCAATAGCATACAATAATGTTTTTAAATAACAGAAATGGAATTTTTCCATCCTCCTTAGACGTTGAAGCACCAGTCCAAGAGCATTCCGTTAAGAGGGATCGTTCAAAAATTGTGTATAAGCTCATAGCAGCATGTCCACCTGTCTCCAAACCGAACGTCTTCTTTGCCAATTATATATGCTATTTGGAAAACCTGAAAATACATATTTTAGTTTTGAGTTTAAAACACACTTTTTTAATATCTATATGAGTTTTTTATTTACCAATTAATTTCGTTAGCTATGCTAACATTATCAAGGATATTTCTAAATTTCCAGTTTAGAAATATCCTTGATAATGTTAGCATAGCTAACGAAATTAATTGGTAAATAAAAAACTCATATAGGCTGTTTTCTAAACGACGACTTATTTGAAACTTATTTATGTAGACTTACTTATTTACCGCCATTTTAAATAAGTATTTAAAAGCTATTCTAAATGATTTAGCTTTCTTATTTTGACAGCAACAAAAAGCAAATTCGAAAAAAATTTAATTAGAACGATTTATTTAATTTGATCAATTAAAGAGTTTACAAAACTTCTTTTTTTCATTTTAAATTACTACATTATTTTATTAGGGATCGAAAAAGAAATTTTATTGCTTAAAACCATTTTGTAAACAAACATAAAAATATTTGACACTGTCAAATCGAATTAGATTTTTCTATGAAAAAAAAATTTCAAATAAGTCACCTATTTAGGTTACTTATTCAAATAAGTAAGTCTCCACAAATAAGTTTCAAATAATACTAAGTTTACACCAGGATCTAATAGGTACATACTATACTTATTAGGTCAACTATGGTCGATGTAAACAGTTATCAAAAAAGTACGTACCAAATATTTGGTAGGATGATTTGCTACGTATCAAATTAGGTACGTAGCAAATAGGTATTATTTTTACGGTGTGAACACTAAAATTAGGTATGACATTTAAAATAAAAATAAATCAACTTATTTTATAAATATATATTTATGTTTGATGTGATTTTTTTGCTGAAATTAAAAGTAAAATAAATTTTAGCATTAATATAATAAATGTTTTCAGTTTTTTATAAAAAATATATATGGAAATTATTTTTTCCTAACCAAAAAATTAACAATGAAAAGGACGCGCTAAAAATTAATATGTCATACCTAATTAATAAGAGTTTACATCACCGTATCAAATTTAAAAAGTATGATGGTGAAAATGGCTAGCAAATTTGATACGTAGCAAATTAGATACTGGTGTAAACTTAGTATAAGTTTTGGTTTAGAAAACAGCCATAGATATTAAAAAAGTGTGTTTTAAACTCAAAACTAAAATATTTTATATATAATATCTAGTGCTCTAAAAACAAAAACAACTGAAAATACATTTTTGTATTTATCTCAACATATTGATATATAACTTAATTTCATACTACCATATCCGCCATGCATTTTTCACATTTTATGGCATTGTTGAGATCATTAGCATCCTGGTATTAGCAATTTTGTAAAAAGCAGCAGTTGAAAAAACCTGTTGATTAGTCGACAGAGATTGTAATAGAACTCTACTTTTTGAGAATATACTATCAATCTGTGTATATATTTTTGCAAATCCGTTAATCATTTTAGCTTTAATTTCTTTGATTTCTTTCAATTTTCTTTTATCATTCCAGGATTCAGAATCACATAAATTACAAAAATTGGTTTTAATAAATGTATATCTTTTAAAAAAGATTGGACAAACAGGCTGTATAACTATAGCCTTTGATTAAATATATTAATAATACTAAATCAATAATATAACTTTGGTTACAAGTCGCTATAGATAAAATTAAAAACGCATAATCTTCTTTTACAGTACCATAATTTCGTCAAAATAACTCAAATTCTACACATAACAATTTATTTTTTAAATTCTATGTCACCGACAAAAATTTAAAATCAAAATCAATTAAAGAAATTTATTATGACGTTTCAAGCGCGAATTAGTTTTGCTTAATTAAACAAAACGTGTAGACCGGTCTGGGCGGATTAACTAATAAAAATTACACACAACCATATATTTATGCTCTGTAATTTTGCAATTAAATAAAAACTATATATTTTTTTAAATTTGGTATTTTTATTTATCATCTTTTTTCGTCGTTCACAATTATTTATTATTATGATTATATTTTTTTTTTGATTTGATAAGCTAATTTATATAGCTAAAAAAAACTTTAGTTTACTTCTTTAACTATTTCAAGTAATGTCTTTAATAAAAACCGAGTTGACGGTATCATATGGTGTTCTATTCGTTATAGTTTTTTCTGTCTATCCTTAATTGAAATATGATACTAAATGAATCAAAATCAGGACTATATTCAGTGATATTAAATTATACACTCAGGTGAAAATTAAATTAAAAAATAATAATATTTTTTTTGCTGATTCAACAGAAAAAAAATTTATTTTTTCCACAAATTCGGTACCACAAAAAATATCTGTTAATTCAACAAAAATTTGCATTTATAGAAAGAAAGTGAAAAAAAAAACAATTTCCAATTATATTTCGTGTTATCTATCATAAATTTTTTGATCAGTTGTGATTTTTCCCAACAATGTTCCATTTTCAATGTACAAATTTGGGTGCCATCGTTATTGTTGGTGGTACAGTGTAAAATGTAAATTATATTTGTATGTTTATGTTTTCATGTGATAGAAATCCGTAAACTCAAAATATTATGATTGGCACAATATTAATCTATTTTTAACATTTATACCTATCTATAGAATTCATTGTGAAAATTCTATGAAATCTGTGTCCTCTCCAATATCCATTTCTCCAACATTTATTTTCTCTAAATAAGTAGCAGTCAATAACAAATTGTATTTTGATGAATTTTTATTTTGCGTGAGAAGAAAATAAAATGATTAATCATAAATGAAAATAAAAAAGAAAAATCGTAAAAAAGAAAATTTTATTTGAAAAAGAAAAATCGTGTCGGTTCAACTTATTCATTTTGTTTAAAGAAAATATAATCTGATTAAAATGTTGTTGATGTTGTTTCTATTGCTATTGCTAAGATTTTATGTCTCGTGAAATTTCTATAGCTTATGGGCTAAAATTAAATTTGTGAGGATTTTATTTCAAAGATTATAGCGATTTAGACTAAAATATTTTGAAAATAAACAGTTTTTTTATGAAGTTTGTAGAATTAATTACTGTGTTATAATAAAGTTTTTTGTATAAACAATTGTTACTTAGTGACGATGCTCTGAATAGAAGTTTAATTTTATAAAGTCGATGATCAAAAATTACTTCTTTGTGAGCTTTCAGGTTATAGCCTAAAAGTAATTGGTTTACAAAAATTCTAAAGAGTTGTAATTTTTCAAACTAACAGATCGATTGTCCGAGCTATGCAAGTTTAAAGAAAAGCCAGTTCTGGACAAAAAAACGGAAAACTTCCTTTTAGTTCTAGTCCCTGGGCCCACGCCCATTTCATTTGATGATTACCACATATTTTATACTTCGTGAAGTGTCTGTCCTTGACTAGTCCGAAAACTTTTGTTGCCGGCATCTTGTTAATTTGCTACCACAATTTGTTTTTTAAACGATGGGGGAGGAAATTTGTTTTAGAACACGAGGGTAACCTTGTCCAATAAAAATTTTTCTGCCATAATCGAGTCCGACAACCCAAACGTTCCAAAATGTCAATTGTCGGACACATTTTTGTCGGACAAGGTTACCCTCCTGTTCTAAAACAAATTTTCCACCCCGATAGTTTAAACAACAAATTGTGGTAGCAAATTAACAAGATCCCGGGTAATCAGCATTTTTCGAAGTTTGCCGGACGAAAAAGCGGCCAAATCGAGGAAACTGACAGAACAAAAGTTTTCGGCCTCATCAAGGATAGCCGGCCCACGAAGTATAAACTATGTGGCAATCATCAAATAAAAACAGTGTGGGCCAGGGACTATTCTTTTTTTGGTGCTTGAAATCATAAAGATCAAAAACAAATCATGCTTTTTCGGTCAGAAAATGGAAAAAGTATATGAGGAATATAAATCCACAGAAACCGACATTTATTTGCTTCTCTTAGAAATGTAAACCATAAAAATTAAACCTACAGCTTTCAACGAAGTTAGTCTGACTCTTACTGACAAGGCTAATTACTTGTGGCTCGTTCTGGACAGAAAACTATAAGCTAAAAACCCAACATTTTCGAAAGAGTAAGGAAAGCCACTAGCAGTTTACTCGTGCCGAAGTGCTATTGGTGGCCGGTCTTAAATAAAATGGTCAATCAGAAACTCTTGATAAAAATTCAGAGATCATTGTGCATTAGTAGAGTCTACTGAGGTCTACTGGGATATGGAGTTGTAACAATATTGGGCACTTCTCAATTCTAGTAAGCTAGAATATTCGTTTTACCATAGAATATTCCATTCCAAAACCATCCTCGGAAGTTGGCTCCACTAATGTTATTCCTTCCAAAGAGAACTGGAAAGGTGAATTAGATAAACATACAGCTGTGTTGTTAACTTTTACACGGATGGGTCAAAAATAAATGGAAAAGTCGGTTTTGGTTATCTGCAACGAACTAAGTTTAAGCATATCTTTTTGCCTGCGATCACTGTAAAGTCTTTCAGGTCGAACTTGCAGATATAAAAGGGGCAAATTAGTTGAAGTATAATGTAATATCTGCTAGGGATATCGGCATTTTACTAACAGTCAAGCTGTAATAAAGGTTTTGTGCCGAACCTCACCACGGCAAAAGTAGTCCGGATCTGTCTGGAATCTCTTAGCCAGATGACTAATCAGTTCATTATCCACCTTGTCTTTGTGCCGGGAATTTCGCTTGGATCGTACAAAGTCATAAACTGCAGAGATATCAGCATTGTGGATGCTATTATGGCACACTGTCTTAACAGCCAACATGGGCTGGGTCTGGGCTTCTTCTCCCATGACTACTGTCGTAGCTGCAATGACGAAGAGTAGGAGAAAATGGTGATCTTCTCTTTTGTCTCAGACCAGACTCGGGTTTCTGGTCACATGCACCTTTCATGATCTGACGGACATCTGTGAGATGAACATCATGGATATTTGTCGCTTCTTGAGAAGCTCTGATTCCCAAAGGTAGTATCTGAACAGTAAAAGTTTTATCATAGTATGGATATGCACCGCCTACGTCGCCTCGCCCTTAGGACTGCCATTCTAATTTTACCTAAACTATTCCAATCATTAAGGAACTGGATTTGAACCAAAGGAACCAGGTGTGATTTGCAGTTAGATGAAACTGTACAGTTTGCCAAAATAACCCTTTTGTGGAACAACTGTTCGGTGATTATCATTGTGATTTCCGGCTAGAACAATCTACCGCCAAAACCGCGTCTAGCATATGGTCCGCGCATGAAAAATTACCCGCCTCTTCTCAATTAAAAAAGTCAGTCAAGTGTGACTTTAAGATCACGTTGGCGGTCATTTACCTTCGGCCGAAGGTCAAGCGACACAGCTATATTAGTATCAGAAACAGCGCTATTTTTCTCAGAAATGCTGATTATTCCACGATTTTAAATTTATTTAACCAATTATTCAAATTATTCATGTAGCACTTCCGAACAAGCGAGTTGGCGCTACCCTGAGTACCACCAATGTACTTTTCTCGCTAAGGATTATTTTGAAAGAATGTAGAGTTCAATAAACCTTTGTACCAGAGTTTTGCGGCCTTCACGAATACACTCCTCCGAATATGGTATTTTCTATGGACCGAGTTCCATAATTTAAAATAATAAACAAATGTGCATTAGTATCTCAGATCAGTGGACGACTTCGAAGTATACCACGACAATACTGGGACAATACGGATATAATGTATGACCTTAAAAATCGACTGTCGTGACCATGACCATAATCAATATTCGAAGATGATTAGTTAGACAATGTTGCTTTATGGAGTATTAAAAGCCTTACAACAAAAATTAAAATAAAGTAGAAGCTGTTTTTACTTTTTGTGTCGTTGATAACATTAAACACGCTCAAGCAACACTTGTCCTACTAAAAACGAATTCTTCGGAATGAAATATTTTTAATTTTATCACTTTTTTTATCCTTTTAAGTTGAATAAGAATTGCTTAAAACAAATTCTGAAAAAGTCAAAAATCTTCTACATTAACAACATTAACTCGTTCCGTGGTCGTGTTGTAGTCGTACTGTGCTCAGAATCCATCTGATAGCATTTTTATAAGATATCTAATTCAGTTAGCGGCTTTGGTTACCGCAATCAAGGATCTTGACTCTAGTCTATATACGTTTTTCCACTGACCGCATAATATATATATTTACTGACTAAAATTTAATGCTTTTTCTCCATTTTAATTACTTTAGAAAAACTGAATATTTTAGACCTATTTCGACTATACTCTCCAATCAAAAGACACTCCTTTTTCAAAATAATCAAATATCATCTTTGTTTTGAATTTTTTAAAAGTTATCAGTTGTAATTTCCCAAGGGCGCGGCGGTGATAATTAGAAAAAATTTTTTGTCAAAAAGCTTACTGATAAAAGCACGAGGCCGTAGGCCAAGGGGAATTCGTTTAGAAAAATTTTTGCCATTTTTCATTTATTTATATATTTTTTATGAATTATACGTTGGCCTACTCTGATATCAGTCAATTATTTAAAAATTATATTGAAAATTTGTTGCCTTAGTTTTATTTTAATTTAAACCAATGAAATTCTCTAAAATGTAATGACATCATTCAATTTCACCAATAACATTTGAATTATACTAATAACAAATATTTATACGTCTGGCCTACTGGGATATTAAAAATTATCAGTCTAATTTTGAAATAATTAACTGATATTGCAGTAGGCCAACGCATATTCATAAAAAATATATAAAGATATGAAAAAAGGAAAAATTTTTATCCACGACTACTAAAGAATATATGCTTTCCATGCGTATGTCTTCCATTGTAATTGTATTCATTCGACAAGTAGTGAATTTGATTAAAATTCTTTAACAGCTCTATAGTTTATTAAATTTTCCCCTAACAAATTAAACAACAAACTTGTTTTGTTTTTCGCTATCTTTGATGTTTTTATTTCAATATGGCGATAAAAATTTTTGCATGAAAACTGGAAATTAAACGAAATATTTTACAGTCGTGGATAAAATAGCATCTTGTATTCGCTTAGGATGATGGCAATTCTTCACTCGGATGATTCCTAGTGAAGAATAAGCTAAGCTCTAAGCTCATACAATAATCTACTATTCTAAACGAATTCCCTTCGTTCGTTGATAAATTCTCATAATTTTTTTTAAAAATTCCTCAAGCAAGTGGTATTGGTAAAAGCCCTCGGCCTACGGCCTCGTGCTTTTATCAATATGCTTGCTTTCGACAATTTTTGACAAAAAATTATTTCGAATTATCACCGCCCTTGGGAAATTACGGCCTCGTGTCTTTATCAATACCACTTGTTTGAGGAATTTTCCAAAAAATTATGTGAATTTATCAACGAACGAAAGGAATTCGTTTAGAAATTTGTTAGTCATTTTTCATTTCTTTTTATGTTTTTTTATGAATTATACGTTGGCCTACTGCAATATCAGTTAATTTTTTCAAAAATAATTTGATAATTTTTAATATTCCAGTTATTGATGAAAGTGAATGGTGTCATTACATTTTAGAGAATTTCATTGGTTTAAATTAAAATAAAACTAAGGTAAAAAATTTTCAGTAGTAATTTCCCAAGGGCGGTGATAATTCGAAATAATTTTTTGGGAAAATTTCGAAAGCAAGTATATTGATAATAGCACGAGGCTGTAGGTATTATCAATACCACTTGCTTGAGGAACTTTCCAAAAATTATGAGAATTTATCAACAATTGAGGGGAATTCGTTTAGAAAATTTTTTGCCATTTTTCATTTTTTATATATTTTTTATGAATTCGTTGGCCTACTGCGATATCATTGAAATATTTAAAAAATTCTTTGATAATTTTTAATATCGCAGTAGGCCAGACGTATAACTATTTGTTATTAGTATAATTCAAATTTTATTGGTTATTTCATTGGGTTAAATTAAAATAAAATTAAGGCAAAAAATTTTCTATAAATTTAATCAAAAACGAATCAAATGTCTTCAAACAAATTCCTTAGGTGAGTGTCTAAAATCAAACAGAACGTTTCAATTTTCATGAATGAAAAAGTTCTTAGAAAATCTGGCTTGTTTGTCACAGGACTAACTTTGAGAACTATAATATTTGAGGATTCTACGCCTGTGTAAATTGTCTATATGTATTGGCTAATTCGGCACTGTACCCATGTTAACATAGTTTGATATCTTTCGATATTAAACGAATTTGTTTAATATGGTTGTCGTTCGTTATAACGAAAAGTCACGATGACACGCTCAGACTGAAAAAGGGACCTCCTCCCTTACTAATTGAACTTTATAGAGCCTTTAATGAGCGTAATTTGGTTTTTGATTTCAGTGTTTACTTAGTCGATAAGAGTTTTTAGTTGATGCATCTAAAAATACGCCTGAAGGACTTGTGATGTTGCTCCACATAATCTTTGACCAAGGTACCTTTCTGGTATGAAAGTTTAAAAAATTTTTCGAAGCATAGTCTGCTAGTGACTCAATCTTATTTTTAAGTTAATTTCGTAGCTATAAAAATTTTGAAATGCCTGATATTACAGTCACTAAATGATCACCTTCCGTTCTTTAGATGATCACCGTACATGACAAAGGGTCTGATAACAGATACATAAAAGCAGTGGACAATACTCCCCTACCATTATGTTAGGACTCAGATCTGACTTATCGAGGCAGGATCAGCTTAAATTGGGTATTTACTACTACTGTGGCGATAATATTAGTCTGAACAAAATGTTAGTTGAGTACATTGAAAAAAAATCGATAGGAAAGTATAAGAAAAAATATTATTATAATTTAATTCAAGTAAATTAAATATACACCAACTATCGTATCTTATGTCTGGATTATACAAGGCGAGTAAACGTACAGGTTGAGTCGGCGAGTTACTGTAGTCCAGTAATTGGCCACTCGCCTTCCCCCACCACATTTAAAAATGATCGTTGTATTCGGTAGATTTCGGCTTTTTTATGTTTCGAACGAAATCAAATAAGGCAATATGAACCTTATTTGATTTTTTAGCAAAACAAACTAAAAATATCGTTTTCGAAAATCAAATAAAACGTAGATATGGACATTTGTTTTTCTAATGTTTGTATTTTCTAGTACTGCTACGTTTTTCAACCTTACTTCAAATTGGCCTTACTCTCAATTCAATAAACGTAATTTCCAAATCTTCTGGATTCGATAAATGATTAATAAGCAAAACACCAGGTTTTATTAAGTATTCAACACCGCTATTGTGTCAGAACAACAGGAAAACAATTCTGCAAACAATATTTTTTATCAAGAATATTCAACAGATTTAAAAACTCCAACGGTTGATTGTAGAAATTTCCAGTCCACAGCGTCCAAAATAATACACAAAATATCTCTTAAATAACACTTAAACTTTTATTCACAAATAAATTTTATTTACATAATCACATTCCACTTAATCTATTTGCACTATCGCACTCTAATTTAATTTAACTTTACACTATCGCAGTCTAATATGAACCTAATCCTCATTCTACAAATTAAATTCCTTATGTATAATTCTGCTTAATTTCTCGTATATTCTAGGAAAATCCAAAAACTATATACATAAAAAGAGAACTCGAGAAATCCTAAATTGCGTACGTCATTAGATTTTATTTCATGTTTGACCCTTTTTCTTGGAAACAATGTGACTTTGATTTATCTTTTGAAATATTGTATTGGGATTATGTAGAATCGTAACAGTATCTTTTAAAACGGGCTAAAAAACTTAATTAAAATAAAAAACGTTTAGTTTAGTCAAATGTTTACTCAGACTGTTAATAAACCACTAAATATTTAATTAATTTATTGAATAATAAAATTAATAAATTATTTGATTTTGTAACTAAAAAAATATGGAGGGGCTGAAATCTCAAGCTCTGAGATTTCAAGACTTCGGTCTTAGTTTAAAGATTTGAATATAGTTTTCGGCAAAAAACTTTTACGAGGACATTTTTTTTAGTTTTGGGCAACGAGGTATTATATTAGACATAAAACTTTTTTAAAGTGCATGTATTTTTTTATCTCTGTTTAGAAATTTATTACAAAACTAACACGAAACATCAATACGTTGCCCAAAAATTATAACAGATCATAAATTAACATAATTTAGTGAAAAGATGATACACTCAGCAAACTACTCAAAACCTCTACAGTGAGCGTTTTGAGAAAATATTACAAAATCAAAAATTCATATTTCTTTCAAAATTCCAAAAATATTGTAAAAATTAAATAAAATCAAAAATTCAAACTTTACCAAAATTCTAAAAATATATATAAAATTCATAATTCACAAATTCAAAAATTCTATTTTTTTTCATAATTATTACAAAATCAAAAATTAAAATTGAAAAAGTTTCTTAAAATTTTGCAAAAATTATAATAAAATCAAAAATGCAAACATTTTCAAAATTCCAAAAATATTCCAAAAAATATAAAAAATCAAAAATTTAAACTTTTTCAAAATTCAAAAAATTCTTACAAAATCAAAAATTGAAACTTTTTTCAAAATTCTAAAAATACTGTAAGGCTAAAAATTCACAAATTCAACTATTCAAACTTTTTCCAAAATTCTAAGAATATTGCAAAAATTATTACAAAATCAAAAAGTACGACTTTCCAAAATTCCAAAAATATTTCCACAAATCAAAATTTAAAAATTCTAAAAATATTGCAAAAATGATAACAAAAACAAAAACACAAACTTTTTTCAAAATTCCAAAGATTATAATAAAATTAAAAATTTAAACTTTTTCAAAACTATTCCGAAAATTCTTACAAAATCAAAATGAAACTTTTTTTCAAAATTCTAAAAATATTACAAAATTTATAACAAAATCAAAAATACAAGCTCTTTTCAAAATTTGAAAAAATTCCAAAAATTATTACAAAATCAAAAATTGAAACTTTTTCCAAAATTCTAAAAATATTTCAAAAATCCGAAATTCAAAAAACTTTTTCCAAAATTCTAAACATATCGCAAAAATTATAACAAAATCAAAAATACAAACTTTTTTCGAAAATATTCCAAAAATTATAGCAAAATCAAAAATTTCCATGTCCAATTTTCATTTTCAATTACTTTTCATTTCATACAAATAATTAATTTTATTACCAAAAAATTGGGTAAAAAAAATGAAAATCATTCTTTTGACACACTTGACAATATTTTTTTGACAAACTTATAATGCAATAATCTAGTTTTTGTTCTCATATTTCAATCCCGATCATCAAGATTTCTCTAAATTCAACGTTCCTACTCGTAATCACTTAAAATGAACGTTTTTTAAGCAAAATATGCAAATTTCCTTCTTTTGACACACTTGACGATTTTTTTGACACACTTTCTGTGCACTTATCGAACACATCGTCCTTTCGGCTATTACCATTGAGTAAACCTATTTTTACAAATAAAAATTTTTGAAATCCCTCCTACGGTTTTCTAGATTCGTCGGTTGTGACCGTCGGCAGACAGACATACATTTTTTTGTTTGCTTTTTTAGAATCTCTCTCTCTCTGGCGTTTACATCCCATGAAGGGATTTTGCCGTCTGTGCCACCAGCTTCCAATCATCTCGTTCCATGACCAGTTGACCCCAGTTTCGACATCCTATATCACGAAGGTCTTGGATGATGTCATCACGCCAGCGTTGTCTAGGTCTTCCTCTTCGACGAACACCAGCTGGTTGTTGTTGGGACGCTTTTTTTATCATTCTTTCTAATGGAGCCCTTTCTACATGACCAAACCATCTGATCCGGTTAGATTTAATGAATCCGATTACATCGCAGCCTCCAAGAAGCTGTCTGATTTCGTGATTCATTCGGATTCTATACTGATTTTCAGCAACTTTACATGGACCATAAATTGTTCGTATGACCTTCCTCTCGAATGTTGATAAAATTCTACAATCGGAGGAAGTCAGTGTCCAGCTTTCACTTCCAAATGTAAGCACAGGTCGAATTAATGTTTTGTAAAGTGTGAGTTTACACGACCGCGAAAGATGTTTTGATCGCAGAAGTTTTGAGTATGCGTAGAAAACTCTGTATGCGGCAGAGACACGGGCTTTGATATCTGCCTGCATGTCATTTGACGATGTTATTACAGACCCGAGGTATTTGAAGTTTTCCACGCGTTCCACTTCGTAGTCGCCAGTATCCAGATTTCCGGGAGGTATGTTCTTAGATGTTGTTAGCACTTTAGTCTTGCCGGTGTTGATGCATAATCCAAGTCGTTTAGCATTTCTTTCAAGCTGAGAGAGACTATCTTTAATATCGCTCGTTCTACGTCCGAGAAGCACAATATCATCTGCGTAGCCAAGAACTTGACTAGATTTATTATATATGCAGTTTTGCGTCTCAATTCGGCTTTTTCTTATCGCGTACTCTAGCGCCAAATTAAACAGTACAGGCGCGAGTGCATCACCTTGTCGAACACCTGATGTTATATCGAAAGGATCAGAAACTGACCCTTCGATTACTATTCTACAATTTGATCCCGATGTTGTGAGTTTGCACAGAGAAACAAGTTTCTCTGGGATACCAAGGCATATGAGTGCGGACCAGAGGTTGTCGCGGATGATACTATCATATGCTTGCCTGAAATCAACGTAGAGCTGGTGAATGCTGATGTTGTACTCCCAACATTTTTCCAGAATCATCCTTAATGTAAAACATTGATCTGTGGTTGAGCGGTTGGGACGAAAACCACACTGATAGTCACCGATGATAGATTCGGCGAACGGGATGAGTCGAGAAAGTACAACATTAGCTAGTATTTTATATGCAGTGTTCAACAGTGCGATGCCACGATAATTTTCACACTTTAGACGGTCACCTTTCTTATGTAGCGGAACAATGAGAGCTGTTTTCCATCCAGCAGGTAGTTCTTCTTGGTCCCAGATTGCAAGAATCAGATCGTATATACGTGAGACCAGAGCTGCTCCTCCATTTTTCAAAAGTTCAGCGGGAATTCCATCGAAACCTGGTGATTTGCCATTTTTCAGTTTTTTAATTGCAGCTTCCACTTCCTCTATTGCTGGGTAAGGGACAAAAATCTCCTCAGTTGATGGAGCAATTGCTCGAATAGGATGAACTTCATTCGTCCTATTCAATAGGTCTTGAAAGTGGGATCGCCACACTGCCAGCACATCACGTTCACTTGTTGTAAGTTCATTATTTTCATTTTTGATGGCTGTAGATCTTGGGTGGAAATCTTTTGTCAGATTCCTTGCATTGGCAAAGCACTCTTTTGAATTTCCGCTGGCCGCATGTTGGTTGATGTCTTCAATGCAGCTCTTCATGTGTTCGCGTTTCTTTTTACGTAGAAGTTTTGCTGAGACTTTCCTGGCGCATAGATAATCAGATTGGGAGCTTCGGGTGTTCCTTGTTAACCATTTTTCTCGCAGTTTTTGTTTATGTTCAACGGATTGGCGGCACTCGTCGTCGAACCATTCGTTGTGTGATTTCGGTGGCCGCTTTCCGATTGTAGTTTGTGCTGCGGCTATAATGGTTGATTGAAGCGTTTGCCATTCTTCTTGTATGTTAAATGGCATCTCAGAAGAGATGTCATGCTCTTCTATGCTTTGCGTTACAATTTCCTGATATCTGTTCAGCGTTTCCGGATGTTTAAATGCATCGACGTTCCAGCGCACGGTCTTTTTTGCTTGTCTATTAAATGTAGATGATAATTTGCACTTGTATTTAAAGATGACAAGCATATGATCAGTGTCCATATCAGCACCTCTGTATGATCGAACGTCAGTTACACTTGTGGAATCAGTAGGTCCTAAAACGTCGAGAAATGCCAAAAAAGTGGAGGTAAGAATTTCACTTTTGGCTCGAAAATGCAATACTTAGGTCTTTCAGACCGAAGTAATGTTATAAAATGGTAAATATAAACCCGCTTGGCGTCCGGTTAGTTTCATTCATTTGTCAAATCGAAAAAGCAAGTAGCTGTCACAGTATTAACACTACAGGCAAGTGCAGCTACTGAACATTCATTTTAGGCGAGTGAAAAAGCCAGTTACTATCTACTGGCACACCATTAACTCGCACTGTGTAAACTATGCTTTACTTACTTAAGGCTTGAAACCACATACAACGGAAACAGAAACCGAAACCGAATTTCATACAAATTTTACAGAAACCGAATTTTTATCTGTCAAATTTGTATGAAATTCGGTTTCTGTTTCTGTTTCCGTTGTATGCGAATGCCCGGCTTAAGTCTTTTAGCCGAGACGGGATAACTAAACTTTAATGAAATTTTATAAACTAAATATATTTAAACCAAATAAAAATTAATCAACTGAAATGAGTTTAGATCAGGACAAATAAGGTATACCCAAAATAGAGCAATCATATATGATTTCTGAGAAGAGTTCTTATCGTGAAAAACCTATCCGATACGAAAATTGCGATGCCTACTTTTAAGCCTTCAGTCTCTTGTTCCATAAGTAAACTGTTGATTCCCAAGTTACACCGGATTCAACGCCTCTGTAGTAGATTTGAATGCAATATAGTTGAGCGCTCCTACGAAATTCATAAAAGTGACCAAATAAAATGTTGAAAAGTGACCAAGTAAAATGTTCAAATGAAATTGAACATCGAAGTATAAGGAAGTGCAAACCCGTTTTCACGAATTTTTATATATACTGTTCGCGTGAATTTCTCTGTTTTCATAAAGACTAGTTGCCAGAAGTCTCTTCTGGCAATTTGGAATTCCTTTTCATAGACTCCGAGTTCATTTCTTTAAAGGTGACAGTTATTTTACTCTCTGAGCATTTGACAGTTGAGCCTAGTTCTGGGTTGTACCATGCCGGTTCTTCCTCTGAAATTTTTTAGTGGGCAAGCAATGTTTAGAGACATTTCTAACCGCCTAAATCAGTCGACTTGATTGAAGAATTGGAAACGTAATTCTATAGCCGACTGATAAGCCTTGTTGACAACCTAAAGTATCAGCAGAAAAAAATATCTCAAAATTGTCCATCCTTTCAATACAGTTACCGTCTGATAATCAAAATACTATAGATTTTCAATTTTTCAAAATTTCCGTAATATTTTGGACATTTTTCCTTCTAATATTTATAACAATCGAAACGGTGCCAATTTTTTTTTTTCAATTTAATTAATTTAAAGAATGTGTTAACTCATTCGAGTTTATTTTTTCTTCTTGTAATATATGAAAATTAAAAATGCTCTAATTTTTATTTTGTTTCTAATATTTAATTTTTTTTTTTGTAATTCCTAAAAATTAAATAAATGACGATTTTGAAATATTTAAAAGAACGATTGGATAAAATAAGTGTTAATTTTAATTATTTTTGATTAGATTCAATTATAACTCAAAATTGAGTGTTTTTATTTTATTTTTATTCAGTTTTAGAATTATAATTTAGTTAGTCGGTTAAGATATTTTGGCAGACAATAAGTAAATTATATCATGTAAATATATCAAAAGTTTTATTAATCTATTTTTTTTGTGTGTAATTTTCGTTACAGATTAATTTTTAGAAAATGTAATAAATCAAATGATGTCGATAATAGAAGATCTGGTAACAGACGAGCTATGAGATTACCGAAATTTTCTATTAAACGGTGTTTTCTTCTTACTCTAGCTTTTGCAGTTTTAATTTTATTTGTTGTTAGTACACGGTAAGTTTATTTTAATTTATTTTTTTGTTGTGCAAATCGTAGCTAGTATTCGTGCCAAAAAAAATAGATTTATTTGTTTTTGTTTATATTTAATTGTGACGTTGGTATGTTATTGTATTTATTATGATTATAATTTTTTTGATTCCCACTTTTCATTAGTTTGTAACAAGAAAAGTTCGTGATCGTGATTAAAATTGTTTCATAGAAATGGAAATCTCTTTTCTCGAATAATTTTTCTTTGATTTATAATTTGTGACCCGAATGTGTTTGTTGTGTTATTTTTTGAAATTAAATTAACATGCATAATTTAAAAATAAAAATTTTACGTTTATTGTGTTTTGTTTTTGTATGTGTTATTTATTGTTATAATTATTTAAAATATTGTTATCCGGTTGTTAAAAAAAAACAAATTGTGGTTTAAAACGTTTTATAATTTGTTAGTGGTATAAGACAAAATAAAACGTTTTAAAACATAGAACTAATTGAAAATCTGGAAAAGTGTGCAAGTAAAAATAAGACAGGCTTCAATGTAGGAAACCCGCTATACACGTCAGATTATATACTCGTTTAGATTATATACTCGTGGACTGCCACTATCTAACAAGTAATTTTCGTTCTAATTAATAAAATAAATAAACGGGTTTAGTAGCGTTTATCAACTTAACTGAATGTTATTATAAGTTAATGGCAATGGTTTCCGGTGAATATAATTTTTGTTTTATTGAAATATTTTCATTGCATTATCTACGTTTAGATAATGGTTATAAGTAAAACTGAAACTTACTCTAACCAATTAAATACAAGTACCACAAAAGTCGTTGTTTATACGTAGATATATTTTTATAATAAACAATTAAATTAAGTTTTAACTAAACAAAATACCGTAACCATAATTTAAAATAGTTCTTGAAACTAATCCCAAAATTAGGCTTTCACAACTTTGTTATTTTTGTTAGTTGTTTTTTTTTTTTGGTTTGCTTTGGTTATATGTATGTAGTTAATTTTTGGATTTTTTTTTCTAAAAGCTTTCCTTTGATAATTATAATTTTGAGACTTTTTCGTATGTTCCAATTTTAGATGCATAGTTGTTAGATTTTTTCTAGGTTTGGTTATTGATGAAGGAAAAAGCTAAATTTGGTTTGGTTAAAAATATTTATCCAATTTAAATTTTGTGTAGGGGATGCAAACCCTAATATAGTTTTAGATATTTTATCCACAGCAAATTTTCGGCCGATTTTCTTCTTGTAAAAATCAAACCTGAATGTTAACAATTTTTTTTTTATATTTTTAATGATGCAAAATTTAGTGAAATATGTTAAATGTGGACTGTGATTGGAATTTTTTCAGAGTCAGATCAAGATTTTGTAGTGAATGAACATTCAAAATTTGTTTTTTTTAAATGCAAACCCTAGATGGATCCAGAACCATCAAGGAAATTGTTAACAATTGGTACTATTTGTTAAATGGAGATGATGATTCGGGGTTACTAAAGTTTTTTGTATACACTGGCAAGAAACTACACCGCAAAAAGAAAATTTCTTTTGTTTTGGATCAGTTCAATCATTTGTTTATTTTAACGCCATCCGGCTTATAAGGGATATAAATCGAATCGATCGTTTCTCTGTGAAATTTTATTGCCACATTTGTTTTATTATTATTGCTATTTGCTTCACTTAAAATAATAAAAATTACAGGTTTTAATACCGCAAGAGAATTTTAATGCTCTAATTAACATTTAAATTTAATTTCTGTGTCAAAGAGCTGAAACGTTTCTTGATTATAAAAATAGAGAATAAAAGTTAGCTGATTTAAACGAAGTCAAGAAAGAATTGTCTATATCTATTTTTCTCTTAAAAAAAATGTACAATACTAAATACCGGTATGCCGAGTTTGCAGGATTTCAATACTGCTATTCCAGTATTGAAATTTTGGTCCCATATTGCATGCTCTACTTGTGTTTAAAGTTGAAAAGACTAAGTTCTTATAACACATAAGTTTTCTTTATTATTGGTAATTGGTAGTATGCAAGCGTTTTTTTCATTCAAAGTTAAGCATGTTTAGTGTTAATTATAATAAATTATAAATTAACATCTCTGAATATCCGAAGATACCATGCCAACTAGGGATAAGAATGGAATGCAAATTAAGTTTCTCTGAGAAATTTATGAGCGTTAACTTTAAACCTTTGAGGATTAAAGTCATCAGGGAAAACCAGCAGCATTTCTTCTGTGCTGTAAATAATCAAGACCGTTAGTAAGACTTGAGTTACCAATGATTTTAATAGCTCTACACTGTACAGATTCAAGGCAATTTAGACTATTCAAGTAAGCTCCACTCCATATCTGAGAACAGTATTCCATGCAGGGACGGATAAAATATTTATAAACTAAAAAAAGTTGTTCGCTATTGAAAAACTTACGACATCACCCTAAAAAACCTTACTTTTGAACAGCATTCTTAGCCAGATTAAAAATATGAGAATTCCACTTCATATTATTTTCAATCTCAACTCCTAGAAGTCTGACAGACTCATTCTCCAAAAGATTATTGGGACCAAACGTTAATGGAAAAGGATTAGGTGTCGTTATTCTAGAAAAATGACAAACCGTTTTGCTTGTATTGAATTCAACACTGTTAGCAATACCCCAATTCATAATTGTTTTAAGATCAGTGTTAAGGGAATCTATCAATTTTGACCTACAATCACTAAGCGCTAAGGGTGTATATAATTTAGGTGCTTCATGCGACGCATGAAGCGTGCCATCATCAGCAAAACTATGTATAGGATGAACCGTTGAATCTAACAAATCAATAATATAGATAAGAAAAAGAGTTGGTGACAAAGCGGAACCTTGAGGAACTCCTGCATTAGTTGAAAAAGTATTCGAAAACCGTCAACATTGACCCGAAATTTTCGATCAGATATAAATGTGTCCAAAATATAAGCTGCTCGTCTAAACCATAGGGATCTCAATTTGCATATAAGGTTTTTATGCCATACTTTGTTAAATGCTTTGGAAATATCAAGAGCAACACCGAATATTTCTCCAAAGTTCTCAAGCGAGTTGTTCTCTTGAAATCTTCCGTCGCTCTTTCTTTTCGAAATCCGTATTGTCTTTCATTAAGTAGTTTGGAAGACTCTAAGAAGTTCATTAAATTAAAATTTACATATTTCTCAAAAATTTTAGCAACTACCGATAAAATTGAAATGGGTCTGTAATTTGTAGGATCAGTCTTACTGCCCTTTTTTGAAACTGGCTGAACACTAGCAATTTTCTATATTTAAGGAAAAATTCATTTCTTATATGACAAATAGAAGATTTTAGTGAGGATTGGTGCTAGCTCCCTAGCAAATGTTTTAAGTATAATCGGAGGAATAAAATCAGGGCCTGTTGCTTTGTTAGTAATGATTTGTAAAAGCATTTTTCGAATAATGTTTTTTCGAAAAATTATCCGCCTCATTTTATAAGAACCTTTAGAAATAGGTTTAGGTTGGAAATTAGGTTCTTTTAAAGTAGAATTTATAGAGAAATAATGCCCAAACAAATTAACTTTCTCTTTTGGATTAATGATAGGTACATCTCTACCAACAAGAGGTGGATGGGAAGATTTACAAAAATTACTTTGGACAGCCTTTGCGGCTTTATAGAAATTACGTGAACCAGTCGGATGTTCAGCGAATTTAGATGCTTAAATAGATGATTAAATAGATGTTTTTCTTCATCTATTAACTTTTGACATAAATTTCTCTCTTTACGGTATTGTCTAAGGTGTTCATAAGTTTATTTTGATTAAACTTTCGAAAAGCCGTTTTTTTAACTTTATAGCTTTTTTGCATTTACTAGAAAACCATAGATCAGTCTTCGAAATGATCAATCTATTAGGAATAAATTTGCGCATACCATCAATTATAGTTTCAGAAAAATTTGATGCAGCTATGTCTGGGTCTTGGCCGGTAAGGCAATAGTGTTTCCAAGGAAACCATTTAAAAAAACTTTTAAGTCCTTGCCAATCCGCAGCTTTGTAGTCCCAAACATTGTGAGGATTCGCTTTAAATTGTTTTGGAATTTGTATATTTAGTTGTGTGGAGATCATGATGGAAACATGATCTGAAACATGAATACAGAATCGTATTCTATTGATACAGAATCGTTTAATTTGTTTACATGTAACGGCATTAAAATCATAACAGCAATAAAACCATGAACTATCACTTGTTTTCATGAACCAAGCTTAAAATAAAAAATATTGTAACGTTTCTTGGCCGAGTTACTAATATTTGGTTCGATCACTAAACCAGGAAATAAAAACAATGCATTTTCTAAAAGTTACAATTTTTACTCAAGATTTTATTTCTTATAACAATATTTCTCATACTAATATTCCCCTTAATTGTCTTTGTATTAACAACAATTCCTCACTTATGATCTATTACATCTTATGATAATCTATTACACAACAATCTCTTGCAATTTGTTTTGACGAACTTGTCACCTATAATTATTTTGAAATCACTTTTATCGCTTTTATATTTCAAAACTTCACTCTCGACTGACAGTTTAATACTGATCCTATCCTCTACCACAACATCTTACATATACCACAAAAAAGCGATCCCGATATTTCTACCAAATTCAAGAACACAACCTTCTTTTCCTTCCTTTATTAACATAATAACACGATTTTCAAATGTTGACAGGTCGCGTATTAATTTACTTTGTTTTTTTTTCTTCATTGGAATCTATTCTTTCTAATTTTGTTTATTCATCTATTCTCTAATAGACTGCGTTTATTTTCTTATATGATAAACGAAAATTTCCTGTTGCGTATTATTTTGTTTTTGTTAGCGTCATGTTTATTCAGGTGTTTTATATTCTTTTAATGAATTTTTTCTAAATAGTATTTCCAGAACGATATTCATTTGTACATCGATCGCACTCTATAATGTTTACTTTGTGTAACTAAAAAAAGAGCTTGAACAAATAAATACGAATAAATTGCTGGTTTTGAACCCTTTCCAGTTTTAACGTAAAGAAACCCCGATGAAATGTTTGGGTGGTTCCGTTTTTTGTTGGAGCTTTTTCTAAGAAACCTCTTAAGGCATATGTTTTGTTTTATAAAAATTGATAGAAATATTTCCAAATTTTCAATATTTATAGATTTTATTCAAATATTTTGATCCAGCTCTAGCCTTGTAACCCGATTTGAAAACCACTATCCGGATATGTACAGTTCGCGAACTTATTCAAAATATAACTCGGTCGCATATTTTGCTAGAAAATTATTAGGTAGGCCAACAAATTCGAAGTGCCGAGAAATTTTGTTATGGCTCATATAACTATATAAGGTATAACAAAATTTAGCAGCACTCTTACAATAGAGGGTATGTATGCGGTATTCAAGGAGGGTATGTACGAAAAATGGAATTCCACTCACCAATGTGAGACTCATATGTTGTCTTATCATATGTTGTCTTATAATTCACTGAACCCTTACCCTCCTCTCCTCGCCTATCCTATCCTACTACGACAATCCCCCCATTAGGTATTAATTCACAGGCAGGAACTCATTGGTTCCTCCTTTAAGCTTTTAATAGCATCTTTACCTGCCGCTTAATTCGTTTATGATATTTGTGCAGAATACACTTATACTGGTTTCCAATTTTTCATCGATTGCTCCATATGGCAGGTTATATTATCTGGGGAAAGCTCTTCTTGTAGAACTGCAGACGTTTTCCCTCTTGTTTCTTCAGAGCGTAGACAATAGAACCACACATCCTCCGCTATTTTCAGTTGTCCTTCACAAGTCAGACAATATGGTGCCTCCTTAATTTTAAATCTTTCGAGATAACTTCCAAAAGATTCATGTCCTGTTAGGAATTGGATTATCTAGTAATCTACCTAGTCTTCTTTCCTGTTCAGTCAACTCTCCACTGATGGTATGAGTCAAAACTGCCACCTTCCTTTTTGTGATAGTTTCCACCCTCGATGCTAGCTCGCGAAAACGTCAGCTCGCACATCTCTTTTCGTTTCTATAGCTGTTAGTCCTTTTGCTTTGTAAACTATCTGACGTTCTTTAGCCAGAATTTCTATCGGTATTGCTACTACACATATTGCCTCCAATGATACAGTACGGCAAGTATAAGATACCTTGATTTCATTTAGTCGATATATTGACGTAATTTTTCGTTTGTATGGCTCCAATGCTGTTGATTCATCACATATAGGTGCTCTACAGAGCATGATCGAAGCTACTACATTAGCTATAAATTTCCGTTTACATTGCCGTGCTCCTACCATCTTCGGTATAAAATGTGTCAGCATGGTATTGATTTTAGCTGCCTTGGTTCTGAATGTTTCTATGTGCTCCTTAAACAAGCGATAATAATTATCCCGCAGTATTTAATTCTAGGCTGCGAAGTAATTTCCTTCTTATGAAGGTTGTGTATGATTATATCGCGTTGTTCCCTACACTCAAAAAATATGTAGGCAAAATTCAACGAACATTTGTCTGTTGAATTTATTTAAACGACATGTTGTTCGAATTTGAGGGTTTCAACAGACATATCTGTTAATTTTTAATTTTCAACAAACCTGTTTATTAATTATTTTTAACGACATTTACGAACTGTACGTTGATTTTCGTTGTTGAATAAAACATATGAAAACAAAGAATGAAACCATTTGCAGAATGCAGAGTAGTAGCCATTTTCATTATTTGTTAGTTAATTTTGATGGAGTTAGTAAAGTGTATAAAAATTAAGTTGTGTTAAATAAAACTAGGTGCAAGTTTTAAAATAAAATGTGTCAGGTTATTTATAAAGTGAATTGTGTAATGTAAATTAAATGCAAGATTCAAGAAATTTTAACGTTTTCAATTAATTAATTAATTAGAATATTATAAGATAAAATTAAATATGAATTTAGTTGTAAAAAAAGAATGTTAAAAAAGATTTGCGAAAACGTTAGTTTTTACATTTAGTAATAATATATTTTAAATCAGAATTCCAAAACTTCACTGGACTATGGATGTTTTATGCAATCACTTACAGTGGCGTCATTTCACCAAAATCTTGGGGAGGGGGGCGAGAATTTAAATGACATAAAAAGATTTTTTTCGTAAAACATAACATACACGTTTTTATGCACACATATATTTAAAAGCATTTAAATGCATCGACTTAGAAATAAAAATAAAATGCTTTTGAGCTACATTGGTTACTCTGCTAGTCTTCTGGTGTTGTTTCATCGAAAATCCCTCCATTTGTTAAAAATAATTTTAAATTTAGTATCATCTCTGCATTGTTTAAGCATCAAGAAAGTAGTTTTAATTAAAGCGCTTGTGCTAGAAATTATTATACCTTTGCTTTGTAACTGTACGGAGAGTAAATTTGTAGACGACAGCAGATCGTGCAGCATAGAAAAAAAAGGATGGTATTTCTATACGATTTTTTAGATCCCGGGCATCCCGGGATTTAAAATTTATGAGTCACATAGTCCCAGGATCCATAAAACACCACGGGATTGCAATCCCTACGTGACTCCTCTTATGTCGAATCGTTTTTTTGTTTGTTTTCCTTTATTTGTCTCAGAGAGAAAGAGTTATGTCTACCGTAAACTGACCAGAGCCAAATCGTTAAAATGCGGGCAAAATGCAAACGTTCTTCCAAATACTAAATAAATAGAATTTCTATTGCGAGAAAGTGGGACGGTCAAAACGTGCTAACTAGATTGTGCATAAATTTACTATTTAATGCTTTCCTTTACTATTTTATTCTTCAAAAAATTCTTTTATTTTAATTGGACATTTTTCAACCGTTAGGAAATGTGCTTGCAGTGGTTCGTACATTTTCAAATTTCTTTCTAGTGCTGGCATTACCGCCAGCCAGCGAGTTTCACTGTATCCAATAAGTTGGTTATGTTCGACATTACTTTTGCCATAGAACTCCTTCAACGTCTCCAGTAAAGACAGTAAAATATCCAAATTTTTTTAACCCTGCCATTTAAATCAGCAGCATTTCTTATTGCATTATTTAGAATATGGGCTGCGAATCCAATACCCAATACACTCTGGTTCAAATTCTAGTTTAGCTTGTTTTTAAATTTTCACCCCTTGACGTGACACCACTAAAATTGGTGTTCGTGTTATCAGCGCCATTAGCAACTAACTTTTTGTCAATGTTAAATAACAACAAGAAAACAAAATAACAACAAAACTTGTTCAAGCTACTGGAGCTGGCGGCTTATAGCAACGCTTTTTTATGTTTATCTGTATCTATATGTCTTTTAATATCATAATGTCCACTGTTAATTTTCAAATTCACTCCGACTGGTAATACACTAAACTTTTGCGTCGTTATATTTTGATTTTTTTATAAAAGGATAGTCCAATTCAATATCGTATAAGAATTTACGTAAACGTTTTCTATCCGTCTTGATTTGCAGAAGAACTTTTTAAATATAATTTTAAAAATTAGTATAAATTTACCTTTTATAGTAGCTTAAAACTTTTGTTACACAAGTAAAGACTGCAAAACAAATTGTTTCAATTTTACTAAATAATTAATATCTTTTGTGTATTCTGTAAATATAAGAGGTATACAGTATACCTCTCGTTCTATCTTTTGCAAATCTATACCATTTATCAAGTTTTTATGCTGTTTGCTTTGTTTGTTCTTTATTGAGAAAAAAAATTATATCTTAGAAAATAATAATTTTACTTTTGAGCTACCTAGTTAAAGTGTGTTTTAAACAGAGTTTGAAACGCTACTTATATCACTCTTTTACTTTGTCCTTTCAGTGCGTAGCTTAAAAAAAATATAACACTCCCACATACAGGAGTGAAAATAATAAAATATCATTCTTGCTACTAAATTAAAATAAATATTTTCTTTCAAATACTCAAAACTTTTATTTTTGCGTCAAATTTGATGCTTTCCAACGTAAAATGCTTCACATGATTCGTTCAATTATTCATGTATTGTTAGAAAAATGAATATAAAGGATGACGTAGAGTGACTAATTTTCTTCTTTTGCAAATCGAATGAAAGAACAGGAAAATGTAATCTGCTCCAAAGGAGTAAAATCGAAAAAACAAAAATTTTACTCCTACGAGTAAGAACGATATTCAAATTATGAACATTTTAATTTTTAAATATTATTTCAAAGGATTGAAATGAATGCTCGAATAAAGGAAAATTTGAAACTCTGTTTTAAAAATTTAAATTTTTATGAATTTATACGCGTCTTAACTGCGCCTTTTTAAGTAAAATATTTTGTATTTTATTTTTCAAAATATACTTTCGATCTCTCGTATATACACCGGGGAGATGTTTCTATAAACAAAGAAACCTTTTCGCTGAGGTAGATCTGTTAGACATTAAAAGATATGTAAATTATTGAAGTGAAATAACTGAGTTTAGTATTTCTAAGAAAATTATAGTTAAAACACTATTTTAGTAAAAAAAAATATTGCACTGGTTTGTTCTCTGAATATGGTTAAATCAACATATACATAACATTATACAAACTGCAAGAAAAAACTGTGAAGCCATTGCTTTGACTAAGATATTGCGCAAACTGTACGTAGGTAGATATAAGGTTTTTTGATTATTTCGATAATGCGGGCAAATGTGGTGGAAATATTTGCTTCGTGGGACGCTTCGTGGGACAGATTTCTCCGTGGGACAACGCAATGAAATGTGTGACATTTTCACGCAGCGTGGGACGTCTGGTCAGTTTACTACCCATAAACGTGCGTACATTTTTCATTTGATTCAAAATTGTACAATTATTGCGAGCTTCTTTTAAATCTATAAGAAAAACCTACCACAAAAAAATAATAGTTTCTCCCTCCCTGTGACTGTATAAAAAAATGAACAAAGATTGACGTTTAGGATACGTTTTGGATTTTATTATAACCAACCAAACATATAATTTTTGCTATAATATGAATTAAAAATTATAGTCCATATAGCGAAAAGAATTTGTCAGCAAGTTTTCATAACATACTTTGAAAATATTTACATAACTTAAATATTTGTTCGTGTCATTAGAAAATAATGCTTGTCCATTATAAAACATTCACTTTTATAAAATCACTGGAAATAACCCAATAAATTTAAATTACTCCCGTAATATCCCGTTTCATTCATTTTAAAAACTAACACAACTATCAAGAAAACTTTTGATATGTTATAGGATTTTACATTTTAGAACTGTTTTTAATTTATTGTTTTTAAAACAGTCTTGTAAAGTTTGTACAATATGATATAGATAAAAAACAAGGCCAAACAGTCAGGGTTCTCCAAATAAGTGGGGTATAATTAATTTGTGTTCTCGTGCATGTACTTACTTTTAAGTTTATATAAATTACCAATGGTCAATAACAATTGAAATTTGAATGTTAAATACTGCACTATGAACTCTCGAGGAACCCTATACTAATGAAATATTTTGTTTCCTCTGGCTCAGACACGAATATTTTATAAACAAAACACAATCGTTCTTCTAAAAGCGGTGATGCCGCGCACCTTATAGTACGATAGAATTTTGTCAAAATACGCACCCACGGCGTTTTTGGAAGAACGATCGTGTTTTGTTTATAAAACTGATTTCATCAGAAGATTAGAAGCAATACGACCGCCTTTCGTATCGGTGGTGCTCTAGTCCTTGATAGAAAGAACGATAACGCTTTGAATATTGCGGTGAACTGTACTTTAGTCGGGCCAAAATAATATGTAACGTAATAATTATACTATCAGATATATTTCAATTAATAGTAGGCGATAAAATTGGTACATTATACCGCATTTACAGCGGCATAGCAAATTAGTAGATGTAATTTAAATCTGTGCTGTAAACACTTTTTATTTTGAAAGCTTGCAACTAATTTGATATCTAGTCTTACTAAAAATCAATTTTTTTTAAATTTAATACTTCACGCTATGAACACCATTGTAAATACAAATCTTTGATTTCTACACCGTCTCCTTTTCCCAAAAATTAATATACTATCTACTAATTTGCTATGTCGCTGTAAATGCGGTATTAGTTAAGTAAATCTTCTAAAAATTAGACGAATTTACAAAATAACAGTGCATTGAAATTTTTATAGTGTATAATTCTATCACGATTGGATGGTTTTATTGAATCGATGTATTGATAGCATCAGATCCTTGGGGGGGGCCAATGCCCCCCCCAGCCCTACCCAATTGACGCCCCTGATCACTTAACTCACACAGATTAGGCCATCAACATTATTATTATTTTGTATATTATTATTTTGTTACATTATTATTACATTATTATTTACATTATTATTTTGAAAAATAAATAAAATTCTTAAAGAGTATCAATAAAAATTCGTGTTATTATTTTTGCTAGTTTTATTTTTCAGATTAATATTGGACCGATGTAAATGGTGTTTGTTACTATATATTTGATAAAATACTTCATATATTTGATAAAATACTAATGAATTTGATAAAATACTTCAACAAACGTGTACGTTATTTTAACAGTCAGATTGTGTGTTTTGTTCGTAATTATCAACAAACATGTTCGTTAAATTTACTTACTGTCCTTTGAAAAATGTTGGTAAAATTAAATCAACAGACATGAGTTGTTGAGTTTAACGAACGATTTGTAGGATCAAAACTGATTGAAATATATGTTGAATCAACAGAGATTTTCGTCGATTTTACATACATTTTTTTCTCAGTGTACTTGTTACCAGAACAGATTCGGTCTTATGTTCTGTCAACTAGAAACCTGGTTCACTATCAAAGGGCTTCCGCAAAAGCCAATTATTTTCTGAAAAGCCAATTATCTTCGCATCAAACTGAACCTTGGGGTATACCACCTGTAACTACGCATGCCTTAGGGTCATCATCAGTGTTATATTTTAATACCATCCTACAGAAATAGTCAGCTCAGATTCTTCTTATATCCTCCTAGATGCTCCAAGTTGAAAAAGTGCTTCCATTATTAGTTCCCATCGCGTATCGTGAATTAAATGCATTTTTTATGTTATGTCTTTTTTTTTATCCCCAATTGCTTTTCTTGCCATGTTTCTATTTCCTTCTATTGCTTGTTCCAATCTATTGCATGGGTGGGGGTGTGTGGGGGGTGTGTGAAATAGATAAGCTCCTCGTGCTGCACCCTGGATTACGCAAATAGTCTATTTCAACTTGGTAGCCAAACATTTCATTTCGAACTCTTGGCTGTGATACAAAAAAAAACAAAAAAAAAAAAAATAAATATGAACCAAAATCAAAATCACAATAACAACGGTACTTTTCAGCACCATAAGACAAAAAATATTGGACCTTCAGTCCGTATTTTGCAATTGAACATTGAAGGCATAAGCAAGTCAAAAACTGAACATTTACAAAGATTATTAAAAGATTACGACATCGACGTTATAATTCTGCAAGAAACGCATGCAGCAGATGAAGCGCAACTTACCTCTAGAGGAAACATTGTTGGTTACAAATTAATTAGTGCTATTTACCATCAATCATATGGATCTGCCACGTATGTTAAGTCAGAAATCCTGAACTGCACGCACGTACTTACACAGACGGACAACGATATACATCTTATTGTTGTTGATATATCGGACACGAAAATTGTAAACGTATACAAGCCTCCAAATACAGGATGGCCAGCTGCTACTCTACCATTATTTTATCATCCAGCAATATATGCTGGTGACTTCAATAGCCATCACACTCAGTGGTCCTACTCAAATAATAATACCAATGGCGTGCAACTGACCGACTGGGCGGATGATAGCAACATGTTCCTGGTATATGATGCGAAAGACTTGAAAACCTTTAGATCTGCAAGATGGCGACGTGATTACAATCCCGACCTCTGTTTTTCCACAAAAAACGAACAACGTAACCCTATTCCAATATCTAGGGCTGTCTTACAAGGTTTTCCACGCTCTCAGCATCGTCCAGTAATTCTTGAGGTAGGAATCCAAATTCCACTCGTTAACTCTACTCCTCAACCTAGATGGAATTTTAACAAAGCTGATTGGGATAAATATAGGATGAAGTTGGATGCAGTGATTCGCTGGATTCAACCCATTCCTAAAAATTACGATAGATTTGTTGGAGCCATCATCTCAACTGCAAAGAAATGCATCCCAAGAGGCTTTCGTGAAGAATATATTCCTGGCTGGAGTAAAGAGAGCGATATATTATATGAGGAGTACCTTAGTAGTGGTGAGGCAGACGTGGCTGATGACTTAATATACTCACTGGACGCCGCGAGAAAACAAAAGTGGATTAAGGCTGTTGAAAACATTGATTTTTCCCATTCAAGCAGGGAAGCATGGAGTCTCCTTCGGAAACTGGGTGGCTCAAACTCAATTACTTGTGCTAACAACGAAATAAATCCAGAGGACATCGCAAATCACATAGTAAATATGTCTCGTGCTTCTATTAATCGCCTTCATAAGAGAACAATTAAACGCAAATTAAGAGAAATGAAGCGCAATTGCTCGTCTCCATCGAAGTATGCGAACTCTTTTAGTAGCGAAGAACTAGAATCAGCTCTGTCCCAAACAAAAAACGGAAAAGCAGCTGGCTACGATGGCATTTTTCCAGAATTTCTTAAGAATGCTGGAAAAAATGTAAAACAGTGGCTAACTAAATTTTTCTCGAATGTCCTAGAAACCGGCAACCTACCAAAACATTTTAAGACTACGAAAGTGATAGCGATACTTAAGCCAGGTAAACCATCCAATGAACCAGGAAGCTATCGCCCGATTGCCCTTTTGAGCACCTGCTATAAATTGCTAGAACGGCTCATATACAATCGTATCGCACCGATATTGAATGACCAGATCCCAGTCGAACAAGCTGGTTTTCGTCCCAATCGCAGTTGCACTGACCAACTGCTCGCTCTAACATCCTATATCGAAGCTGGGTATCAAAAACAACTAAAAACAGGCGCAGTATTCATCGATCTTACTGCAGCATATGACACGGTCTGGCGAATTGGGATTATATATAAGCTGTTCAATGCAATACCTTGTAGCACCATCTCGCGTTTAATTAACAACATGCTGAGTAATCGTGTATTCACAGTTCATCTAAATAATTCCTGCAGTAGGTCTAAAATGCTTAACAATGGTTTACCACAGGGTTCCGTCCTGGCGCCATTACTTTTTAATCTGTACATTCATGACATTCCTGACACAACATCAAAGAAATTTGGGTACGCGGATGATTGGACCCTGGCCACTCAAAACAAAGACATGGGTGTTTTGGAGGATTTGCTCTCAACTGACCTAGCTATAATGAATGACTATTTTCGAACGTGGAGTTTATTTCCCAATCTAAGTAAAACCGAGAGCTCCTGTTTCCACTTAAACAACAAACTGGCAAAACACGAACTATCAGTGTTATTTAACGGCACTGTCATTAAATACAATCAACAGCCAAAGTACCTGGGCATTACTCTCGATAGAACTCTTTCTTTTAAACTCCACCTAGAAAATACGTCACAAAAACTTAAAACGAGAAACAATATATTGCACAAACTGGCAGGCTCTACATGGGGTGCTACTCCAGCTACCCTCCGAACAACTGCTCTAAGTCTGGTTTACTCAGTGGCTGAGTATGGCGCACCAGTCTGGTTGAATAGCACACATACTCAAAAAGTTGACTGTCAGCTGCATGCTACGATGCGTACTATAAGTGGTACTATCAGATCCACCCCTTTGCCTTGGCTCCCTGTGTTAAGCAATATCGCTCCACCTGCACTCAGACGCTCGCATGCTCTCATGCGTGAACATAAAAAGGTAACCAACAACACCACGTTACCCTTGCACGAATATTACGGTGACCACACTCGTTGTCGATTGAAGTCAAGAAAGCCTCCACATAAAACTGCCAGCAACCTGCTGGCAACTGATTTTAATATCTTGGATGCCTGGGACACCTCCTGGCAACATTACAACACAACTGGCCTTTCTATTACTAACCCGACTTCTACCCAACCTGGTTTCGATTTGCCACGTCATACCTGGACTACATTAAACCGAATAAGAACGAACCATGGACGTTGTGCTGATTCTTTCTACAAGTGGGGCATTTCAGAGTCCCCTGAGTGTGACTGCGGCGCTCCACAACAAACTATAAAACACATTGCAACTGTGTGTCCAATTCGACGTTACAATGGCAACATCTCAGACATCCATTTGGCAACTCCCGATGTAGTAGCATGGATAGACTCGCTCGATGTAAACATCTAATGTTCAAATGTACTGCCCAATGTTCAAATATTTTACTTTTTAATTTACTTAAAAGACACGCAATCAAATCGATTGTAAGTTCATTTAATGTGTATCCATGTATTGTTTTAGGTAGATTTCATAGAGGAGTCTACCTATTTTTAAGTTTAATTTTTTAATGTGTCACAAAAAAAACCATACGCTAAATAAAATCTATTGCATATTATTTGTTCCAGAATTTTGCTAACTGTATCTAACGTGCAAATTGGACGATACGGAGATGGTTCAATTAAATGTCCCTTCCTTTTGGACAACAGCACCAATCGTTGCTGTTTCCATTTTCCAGGTAAAACGCGTGCTTTTAGGCAATAGCTGTAAACATCGATAAAGCTTTCCATCTGCGCGTGAGTTGTAGTTTTGAGAGCAACGTTTGGAATACCATTTGGATCGGGCGATTTCTTGTTTCCTACTCTACGTATGACATCAAGTCCGTTTTGCTGCATAACTATCTTTCTACTTTAAGAACTATGGGAATAATGCGGATACAATTCTCTTCAGAGAATCCAGGTTTGTTGGTATGGCACTATATTTATGCTTTAATTTCCTTATCACAGTTCTTTATGAAACGCCCGACGGGTCTCGATCGATCGCCAAACATAGATCACTGTAGCATCGTTGTTTACTTTATTTAATGACATCCTTCGTAGTTTTGAAATGTTCACGATTTACCAGTAAGCTGGTGGACGATTATTAATCGGCACTCTCCTAGACATGGTATAGTTTTGCAGGCTTTGGAGACGCTATTTAGTAGAACTGATGCCTTATCTGATGTCGATCCTGTTAATTTCGCATTGCTCAGCATAAATTGAAAAACATTTTGGTCGAACGTCGTCGCACTCCACCCCGTTATTTATTTAGTTCATACCATATAGGTTGGTGGTCGCTGTCAACTACTCAGTTTGCCACTCACAAACTTTAGACCCATTGTAGAGCTGGTATTAGTTCTACAAAAAGTTGGCGTTTTTTCAGTATTCATAGAAGAAATAACATTAGTGTTGTTAATGCTTCAAGCAGCACCATTCCTCTTTCGTTTGTTTTCCCACTATCCCATTTGCTAGTCCAGGTGCGGAACTCTCCCGTTATAACTAAGACACTTTTGTCCCGAGTATCGTTTGCTAGCTTATGCTGGTACATGCCATACTCCCGGAGCACTTGGTCGAGGGTCATTCCAAAGTGACTAACGTAACATTTATACCGAAATTCACAACTTTGTTTCCTTATAACTAAAATAGTGAAGATTATTTTAAGCACTTGTTGACTTTTTAAAATGTAAATCGAGTTTATTTATCTAAATCAGAAAGCTTTTTTATTTTAATTAAAATTTTTAGATATTTTTTAAATAAATATTTAAATGTGACTAACGTAACATTTTTTATACCATGAAATTAACACCTAAATTATGAACCGAAATACTCTAGATGTTGAAAATGTACATAAAATTTATTGACAAGTTTCTTCAATGTAATTAATGTATTTTTTAAAAAAGCCAATAACTTTTTAAAAAATATGTTAGTTTTTCATAAATTGACGCTTTTGATTTAAATGATGTGTGACTAACGTAACGTGACTAACGTAACACAAAAGAATTCATGTGTTTAGAATGCTTACCTCATTTATTTGGAAAGCAAAGCAGTCCAATTCAGACACTCCAAACTTTAGCTTACAGAAAATAAAAACTCTAAAACAATTCAGTTTATTATATTTGTGCTATGCTATATTCTTTTTAGATATATTTTAATTCGTATATTACGCCTTTTTCACAACCATGCGCTTAATTGCATTCTAAACAAAATAACAATATTGGAATTTTCACAGTTGTTGCCATATCTTATAGTAAAATATATGAAAAAAAAATTATAGGTCACGGTTACAGTTTTGTGAAGAAAAAAAATTTAGCTTGAAGGTTGACTTTAAAATGGAATGACTCTCGAGTTTAACAATTATATATGTATAATGTAAATTCCATTTCCCCTGACGCTTTCCTCTGGATACGCAGTCTTTTTCTCCAATGTCACTTTCCACACAAACATATGGCTGCTCCTCCACCTGATTTATCTACAGCCCATACGCGATAATTGAAACTCCTGCATGGCTTGCTTAAGACAGCCTCAACCGCGCATTTGTCCCACACCGTCTGCTCTAACAGCTCCTGCGCGACCTTACCACACCAGTTTCTCTTATTTTGTCCAAATCAAAGGAAATATCTAAAACTTGATTTTTACATATGTAACAGAAACTTAAAATGTCTAAATAAATCTTTTAAATTATATTACAGGAACTCATAACTAGTACATCAAACAGAAATATCTTATTAAGTTTTGCAACATTTAATTTTTTTCTTTTACAGAGAAAATTTTTTCTGGAATTCATCATCAAAGCAACAACAAAATAATTATTACAATAATAAATTAGAAGATGGTAAAATTGAAGATGATCCAAATAATCCAGATGGAAGACAAAATCATTTTAATCAAAATGACGAAAGACCCAGAAATGTAAGTATTTTTTATGTTGTGTAACTTTTAATTGATTCTGTCATAATGTGAATCTTTTAACATTTAAAATATTTTTCTAAAAAATTTTCTCGTTCTAGAACATAGAGAAGTTAACAAGTACTCCAGCCGCTAATGAAGAATCGCAGCAGCAAACAGATGCTGATACCAATTACAATAGTAAACCATGGTATTTTTCAATAGGAAATCGTTATCCAAAACCAGCCAGAATAAATCATAAAACAAAAAAACGAATAGCCCGTTTATTGCCATACGAAGATCCAAATCATGATAGAATAACAAATCAATTGATGTTCGTTCCATCAAATTATGAAAAATTAAAAAAAGAAAGAAAATACAAAACAATTTTGTTATACAATGGATTTGGTCCATGGAATTTTAAAGCTGGTCGTCAAGTATTTACATCACAAAAATGTCCGGTTGAAACGTGTACGCTTACTGATAAACGTGAAAAAGCGAATGTAGCTGATTTAATTTTATATAAAGATCATTATATGCCACCCGGGGTTGTGAGATCACCAAAACAAATTTACATGTTATATTTATTAGAATGTCCATTTCATACGCAATTAATGAAATATCCTGATGTTTTTAATTGGACAGCAACGTATCGAAAAGATAGTGATATTGTTGCACCATATGAGAAATGGGAATATTATGATCCAAGGGTAAAACAGGTGGAACAAGAAAGAAATTTTGCCTTAAATAAAACAAAAAAAGTTGCGTGGTTTGTATCAAATTGTGGGGCAAGAAATGGACGTTTGCAATATGCACACGAGTTACAAAAGTTTATTCAGGTTGTGATTTTTTTTGTTCAATATTCTTTCAAGTTTATTCAAAACATTCTATTTTTTTCAGGTTGATATCTATGGTGGCTGTGGAAATTATAAATGTTCACGTAGCAAAGCGGATCATTGTTTCGAAATTCTAGATCATGATTATAAATTTTATTTAGCGTTTGAGAATTCAAATTGTAAAGATTATATAACAGAGAAGTTTTTTGTAAACGCATTAAATCGTAATATTCTACCAATTGTAATGGGGGGACGTCCTGAAGATTATGAAAATAGCGCACCCTATAAATCCTATATACATGTTGATGAATTTTCATCACCAAAAGAATTAGCAGAATATTTAAATATTTTAGATAAGAACGATGAACTCTATAATTCATATTTTAAATGGAAAGGTACAGGCGAATTTATAAATACATATTTTTGGTGTCGTGTTTGTGCGATGTTGCATGACGAACATTCTTTGCAAATATCAAAATATTATGAAGATATAAATGATTGGTGGCGAGGCCCTGGTGTATGCACAAACGGATCATGGCGTAATTTTTTAGCACGAAAAGATGTCGTGGGTGATGATTAAACATATTATTTAATTAAATAATTTTTTTAGTACAAATTTAATTTTAACTAAACCAAAAAAAACATAGATAATTCTAATATTATATTCTAAGACTTATTGTACTTAATTGATATGAATTCATGTAATTGATGCAAAAAAGAAGAAAAAAGACAAATTTTTATTTAATTAAAAAGATAAAAACTAACTAGTCAACTTGGCACTAATTAATGTTACAATATATTATTATTATACAAAGTTTTAACTGTAAAGCTTATTTTTACAATACGCACATTTTAATTTTAAACAAAAACATTAAACTGAATATAATTTGTTAATGTTTCGATATTGTCGTAATTGCTAAGAAATATTTTGTAAAAATATTCTGTATATTTATTACTTAAATAACAGAAAACAATTCTACTAATAATATCAAACAAGCAAATAAAATTCTAAATACCAGATAAATAATCAGAAAAACGAATTCTTTAAAACCAAAACACGACTGAGAACCATTATTCAATCTAAAAATAATACATGTTTCTTCCATATTTCAATAAAACTAAAAACGTTACCATTAACTAACGTAAAACGCACATACAAATAATTCTTTATTATTTGCTGTGATAATTTATTTTACTACATTATTAATTATTAATCACGAATTTATAAGTACTATCTTTTGAATTTTTTGTACCAACAAACTTTAATTTTACCCAACGTCGTCCACTCGGTCGGCCGTCAAAATATAAGCTCAACGCAAAAAGTATCACGATAAAAAAATATACCATTAATAATTTAATGAAATAAAAATAGCTTAGTTTGAGATGAAACTCAAATCAACATTCCATAATCCAATTAAAATATTGCAACTCAAACAAAATGCCAGGAAAAAAAGAGCTATGTTGATTTGACTGAAGTAACTTAATTATCTGTAAAGTTGTATGCAATTGTCGTTTTTTCTTCAGTAAATTCGGTTATTTCAGTCAAACCAAACGCACCTAAAATTGATTGTGATTATAGTATATTTTGCTACAAGAGGTGAAAATACCTTTTTGCATGAGTGGGGCGGGCCAGATCACGAATGAAAATTGTTTTCATCTCGCGGAGAAAGTGCTATTTTTTCTACGATGGTAAATATAATAGTACATTATTTAATTAGAAGCTAAAGTTATACTTTTTGTGTTGAGTCTATAGTTTGACGGCCGACGCCGACGGTAGGGAGGCCGACAATTATAGACGATACACAAAAAGTCACTTAGCTTCGAATTACATACGATTTTTTTTTCGACAAACGTTTAAATTTTTTATAAATTTGAAATTAATACATCAAAATTTTTATAAATATGAATTTTTATCGTCATAATTACTTCCAAAAAAGAGAAAAAAACATTTAAATTTGCATGAATAAAATTTTTTTATCAAAGCAGTCTTTTCAAAATTTCATAATCCAATTGAAATAGTTGTTATTTTGTTGTCATAGTCTCATAGTTTTGTTGTCACAATTATTCAAAATTTCATTATCCAATGAAACTGTTTGTTATGTTTTGTTTTGTTGTCATAGTAACATACAATAATTCAAAATATCATAATCCAATGAGAATCAACTTATTTGTTGTTGTCATAGTTATACAATTTGTTTGAAAAAATTACAAAATAACAAATGCTACTTTACAGCCGCCGTAGTATAAAATAAAAATGGCGTTACTTTTGCAGCCACAGTAAAAAAAGTAAGACTTTAACTAACTCCCTAGCGGCAGTAAAGTTAAACTTTACAGCCGTTTGCCGAAAAACGATATTAATTATAAATTATTAAATTAGAAAACGACAACATAACATTTAAAATTCAAATTCTATTTTTTCATGGTTGCTTTGATTCAAAAACTTTGTAAAATAAAAAAATCATAGGAACAATTTGTAATTAAGTGAAAATTATTTGCACTAGAGAGAAAAAAGATCCCTTTACAACTAAATGAGAATGGCTTTTATCCACGACTACTAAAGAATATATACTTTCCATGCGTATATATTTCATTGTAATTGTATTCATTCCTTTCTATATATCAAATTCTTTTTTATTTATTTCATTCCATTTTATTTATTCAAAATTCCCCTAACAAATGAAACACTTGATTTGTTGGTATAGTAATATAAACAAAATAAAACAAGAACAATACATATAAAATAAACAAACATGTTTTGTTTTGTTTTATATTTCATAGATTTATTTCAATATGGCGATATAAACTTTTACAGGAAAACTTGAATGAAATTATTTGAAATATTTGTAGTCGTGGATAAAATAGTATCTTGTATTCGCTTAGAATGAAGGCAATTCTTCACTCGGATGATTCCCTCCACTCGCTACGCTCGTTCCGGGAAACTCCATCCTCGTGAAGAATTGCCTTCATTCTAAGCTTATACAAGAATCTACTATTCTATATACTATCGTACAAAAAATTGTTTTTCTTAAAACAGCTACACGTTTACTGTTTGTTAGTTCGTTTACAGTAAAAAAAATGGCTTAAGCCGTTTTAAAATGGCCGCCCTAAAATCTTCCATTTTAATTACTTCTTCACAAAAAACTATTACTTTTTTATTACTCCAATTATTTTTTGAATCACTAATATTATTTCACAGAAAAAATATTCTAAATAAAACACTGGGATAATTAAAAGTTTTTTTTTAAATTATTGTAAAATAAATAATTATATTTCATAAATGTAAATAAAGCTAACACAACATTTAAACAATGGCATAATTATAGTCAGTAACAAATTAAAATCAAATAAAAACTATTTATTTCTTATTATTTATGTAATTACGCTACAACAAAAATATTATTTAAAATGTCTATTTATATTTTAATTTTTAAAAATTAGAAAAATTATTTAAAAAACAAACTTAAGTTGATATAAGTGTTTTAGAATATATTTGAATACAAAAAACAGGATTAAAGTTTTCTTTGTTTAAATTTGAGTTTTGTTTTATTAAGTCTGCATCAGAAGCAAAATATAAAAAACGAGTTAATGTAAAATTAGCTACCCTATTGCAGTTCTAACAATCGTTTTTACTTTACGATACAGCGGATAAGATTAATGATTATCTATAACAATAATAATATTTCATATCAATATAAGAAATATCCTACAGTGCATAAAGTAATGAAAGATCAACAGCAGTCGATAGTAAGTGGATGATTGAATCTCATACTGGTTTGAAAGTCAGAAAACTATCCAGAAACGAAAACTGTTCTAAATTCGTCACGTATCCACGCAAAAAAAATTCTCAATCAACACTGACACAAAAAAAGGTAAGATATTAAGAAAAAAGGAGAAGTATATAAAAACTTAAAATTGCAATAGTGTTGATTGTTTCTAAACATTTTGCATTATTTTATATTGTAGGTCTGCTCGTAGGTGCTGATAATGAAGTTTTTACATGAGGTGAGTTTGCCACAACACTTCTCCCATAGTGCCATCTACGAAACAAATCACGTGAAAGCACCGGTTCGGTGATCTCTTACTGAATTGTACTAGTTTTCTCTCTGTTTTGACTATCCGAGCCCAAAATTACTTATTATATTACTGGGTCATGACATATCGATGATTTTTTCTGAAAAATTTGTTTCGTTTGCTAATTTATATAATTTCGTAGCTTCACGGTCAAGAAAAAATTGGTATTAAGGTAAACATTTTTAAATATTTAAGTAATTTTTGTCCTAATTTTTTTCAAACTGTGAATATTCTACTGTCAGTAGTGTTTACAAAATAAAAAGTTCACACACTACTCGTAAACAGTTTTCTTTAAAAAATCAAAATGCAAAAAAGAACAATAAAATTATGAACGGAATTAATTGTCGCTATTTATTGAAGAGAAAGAAAGAAAGCTAGTTTTTCTATTTGAAGAGAATTATTGAAATATAAGAATTTCCTTTATTAAATTGTTTATTATCATTATTAAAAACATACTTGAAATAAGAAAAAATGAATTGAATTAAAATATTTAACAGGAAAATAAAACAAAAGAAACTAAAATAAATTTTAAAAAACTAAAAAATATAAAACATTTATATATAAAAAAATAATAGATAATAATAAAAATAAAAAACTTCTAAAATCGCAAACTTGAAATTAAATACATGTGTATATGAAGTGAAAAATATGAATTGAAGTAAAAAATTAACAGAAAAATAAAAACTAAAAAAGAAAATTATAAAAGAAAAAAAATATTCAAAACTTTAAAACACAACAATACGTGTAGTATTTGGGATCTTTCTTACAATGAAAGGATATCACTGAGTATTTGTCTACGTTTAATTCAAGTTTGTTTAGTAAGCACCAATTCTGCCGTGCTAAGCACAGATGTAGTAACTTGTATTTTTGACATTTCGAGATATTAACAATTTTTTATTTTCAATTTTCACAATTAAAACTAAATTTATAGTAAAATAAAATTAAATTAATTAAATGGTTTAATTATATTGTTAAGTTTTCCAACCTTACTTCGAATTGGCCCTACTCACAATTCGATAAACGCAATGCCCAAATCTCTTCCGAGTTCGATCACTGATTATAGTAATTTCATATTTAGTGTGCTAAACATGTCTAACTAATTAATAAAAAAAAGCACAAACGCCAGGTTTTATTAAGTATTTAGCTCCCTAATTGTTCCACAACAACAGCAAACAATATTCCTAACTAGAATATTCTTTCAACAGCAGAAACTCCAACGGTTGATTGTAGAAATTTCCAGTAACACAACGTTCAAAATAATACACAAAATATTTCTATTCAATATAACACTTAAAACTTTATTCACAAAAACTAATTTAAAAATCACTTTTATAATTTTAACATTACCGTCACAGGTTTAAAATAAAACTAACTAGTTTTGCAAGACAACCCGCCTTATATACGATTCTGCATAATCTAGATCATTCGAGATCACATTTTAGAAACCTTGAGAAAACACTAGAATATTCGATTATTTTACGTTATGATGATTTGATTCATAAAGTAATTTTATGTTGACCCAGGTTCTAAGAATACAACAACAACACTATTCATTTCATTAATTTGTTGTTGTGTTTTATTATGATTTTTCTGGAATCGTAACAATATATTAAAAATGTCCATCGACTGTTATTATATCATCTTAGATTCATAACTCATTTTTCATTTTTCAGCAAGTTACCACTTTTGTGTTTGGCACGACAGAATTCTCAAGCGCAGCGATTTTGTTTGAAGGAACTGAGAATCGGAATGATTTTTTATAGTATATAAACTTTAAGATCATCAGCATAGAAGAGATGCTTAACATCACTCAAAGTTTATGATAAATCAGCAATAAATATGTTGAACAGAAGAGACCCTAGATGGCTACCTTAAGGAACTCCAGAGGTAGCGTAAATGGTAATTGATAATGTTCCGTGGATTTTAACTTGCTGGGTTCTTTGGGTTAAGTAAGATACAAACCACTTCAGCAAGCGACGTCTAATACCTATGTTATAAAGTTTTTGAAAGAGAATCTTGTGGTCAGTTCTGTCAAATGCTATGCTTTTCTAAAATCTGTGTAAACAGCGTCAATTTGATAACCTAATTCCATGTTAAGTAAAATATCGGACGTAAAGATAGCTAAATTAGAAACTGTAGATCGACTTTTAACAAATCCATGTTATTCTTCGTTTAGTTTGGGTAAAACGTAAGCTGACATTTTGCAATAAACTAAAATTTCGAAAAACTTTGGAATTGGAAAGAAAACTATCCCTCTATGATTTTTTATATCGATTCTGCTACCGTTAAAACAGATGTTAAAAAAGATGATTTCCATTGAGATGGATATATACCAGAATCGAGAGATTTATTGAATAAGAACAATAATGGTTTTGACAAGCTAACTGTACATTTTTTTAATAGCTAATTAGAGATTTTGTCAGGACCAGCTCCTTTGTCTTTATTTAGGGTTTGCAAACCGGATATAATATCTTCCTCAGCTATTAATATCTTGTCTAATGTGACAGTAGAATCTCCGTTCGTTGAATGTGTATCAGTTCCGTCCTTATCATCCACCACACCGACATAGACGTCTTGGAAAAAATCTTTAAATAAATTGCAGATACTTTTAGGGTCTTGGGTCATAGAACTGTTAAGAAGCATTTTCACTGCTAAACCTTTGCATTTCCGTTTGGTGTTTACGAAATAAAAAAAATTTCTAGGGTCTTTCAAAATTTTATTGCCGATTTTTTAGTATAATCGTTGTACGAAACTGAAGTTTTTCGTTAAAAGAATTAGCTAAAGATTCGTATAACTCTTTGGATCGGTGGTCGTTAAATTCTTACCATTTATAGGCTATGATTTTTTTATTTCTAAGTTTTTTAGATGTTTATTGATCCATGGCTCATTGTTAGTTTTATTTAACATTTTCGGCACGAATTTGTCAATAGCATAAAACAAGGTGTTGTAAAATTTCTCCACAATATTTATGTTTTTTTCTAAGCAAAGAAAAGTCCAGTCAATCGATTTAAAATAATTATTGATGCTAGTGTAGTCAGCACTCAGCAGCTTGGAAATTTAATGTTATGAAACTAATATTATATGCAGGATCAAAGTCTCCGCAATTATATTTTAAAGTCAACCCTTTGTGATGTATTGAATTCTTAAATAGATGTTCCGAGTAAGATGCTTCTCTGAAAATAAAATCGTCTTCCAAAGTTATGAAACATAAATCTAAAGTTCTATTCAAAGTATTTTTGAACTTATTTATTTGAACAAAATTATTACCATAAAACTTATTAGTTAGCTTAAGATCAATGTTAGAAGGTAAGTTTATCGGTAATAAATGTTTCGGATTTTAAAAGTAAGTTTTATCAATAAATAATCACAATTAAACTAGTTTGATAAATTCGATGGATTTTACCGCTGGCACTTAGCGAAACATGATGAATAATTGTAAATAAAATTTCTTGTTGCAGTATTTCGCAATTTAGTTTTTATTATTGATAAACTAACTAATTTGACTATATTTAATTTATGTGCGCGATCCGATTTCTATTATAACATCATCCTCAGGAGCTTACAAAAAACAAAGTTTTTGTAAGTTCCTGAGGATGATGTTATAATCGAAATCGGAAAAGATCCGATTTTTTTGATTTTTTCCGAAATCGGAAAAGATCCGAACAAAGTTTTTTGTAAGCTCCTGAGGATGATGTTATAATCGAAATCGGATGGAGCACAGCATAAATTAAATGTAGTGAAATTAGTTAATTTATCAATAATAAAAACTCAATTGCGAAATACTACAACAAGGAATTTTATTTACAATGAAATTAATTTGTTTATAAATACATTAACATTAATTATTAATATTTAATACATTTATTATTACATTAGTTTAGTTCATAAGTGACCAGGAAAATTTTTTAGAGTATGATTTTATATGACACAAAAATAGAGCAATGTGTAAGATATTAGCTACAAAAAACATCAAAAATGAACTGAACAGATAGTTTTGATTATTAAACTTTAAGCTGCACCTTTTTCACGAACTAAAATTTACATTTTTGATGTTTTTTGTTGCTGATATCAAGATTTTTTGTAGTAAATAATAAATTTTATGAGCTTGGATTATAATGAAATAAATTATAAAACTAATAATAGGTAATTATTTCATTTTCATACAAGCAATTTGAATTTTTGTCATCGATTAAATTTAAACTGGCTCCCGAAAAATTTATGGAAATATTTAGTCATTCGGAGTAAACGAACATATTACAATAATGTTTTTATAACAACCTACAAATCTAAACCTTAAAACATTTCTTTTTAAAAAATTTGTCTTAGCAAAGACCGTTTTACGCAGTTGAGTTGAATGATTTGAGTAAGTTGAGTGAATTAAGTTGAGCTAGTTGAGGGAGTTGAGTTTATTGAGTGAGTTGAGAGAGTTGAGTGAGTTGAGTGAGATGAGTGAGTTGAGTGGGTTGAGTGAGTTGAGTGAGTGAGTGAGTTGAGAGAGTTAAGTGTGTTGAGTGAGTTTAATGAGCTGAGTGAATTAAGTTAGTGAGTTTAGTCAAATTAGTGAGTTTAGTGAGTTGAATGAGTTGTGCGAGTTGAGTGAGTAGAGTGAGTAGGGCGAGTTGAGTGAATAGAGTGAGTTGAGTGAATTGAGTGCGTTTAGTGAGTTGAGTGAATTGTGTGAGTTGAGTGAGTTGAATGAGTTGAGTGAATTGAGTGAGTAGAGTGAGTTGAGTGAGTTGAGTGAGTTCATTGAGTTAAGTGAGTTGAGTGAGTTAAGTGAGTTGAGTGAGTTTTGTGAGTTGTATGAGTTGAATGAGTTAAGTGAGATGAGTGAGTTGTGTGAGATGAGTGAGTTGAGTGTGTTGAGTGAGTTGATTGACTAGAGTGTGTTGAGTGACTAGAGTGTGTTGAGTGACTAAAGTGAGTTGAGTGACTAGAGTGAGTTGAGTGAGTTAATTAAATTGAGTAAGCTGAGTGAGTTGTGTGAGTTGGATGAGTTGAGTAAGGTGATTGATTTGAGTGAGTTGAGTAAGTTGATGGAGTTGACTAAGTTGAGAGAGTTGAGAGAGTTGAGTGAGATGAGTGAGGAAGTTGAGTGAGTTGTGTGAGTTGAGTGAGTTGAGTGTGTTGAGTGAGTTGAGTGAGTTGAGTGAGTTGAGAGAGTTGAATCTGTTGAGTAAGTTGTGTGAGATGAGTGAGTTGAGTGAGTTGAGTGAGATGAGTGAGTTGAGTGAGTTGAGTGAGTTGAGTGAGTTGTGTGAGTTGAGTGAGTTGAGTTAGTTGAGTGAGTTGAAAGAGTTGAGCGAGTTGAGTTTGCTTAGTGAGTTGAGGGATAAGGAGTGATAACTCTCAATTTGGCATTCAACAATTTCAACTTTTCTAAAGAAACGACATTCATTCTGCCACAACTCGATATTTGCAAACTGTCCCTAGTAGTTGCAAGTAGCTGAAGCTTGCATCACTCAGAACAATTCTCTGCGTTTTATTTCATTAACTAAGACACACAATCAGAGTTAAATTTTTTAAATTCTATGTTGGGGTCTTTTAATCGGCATATTACGTTATAGCCTTTTAAACAAATTAAATTTAAACTGGATCCCGAAAAATTTATGGAAATATTAAGTCATTCGGAATAAACGAACAAATTACAATAATTTCTTTATAACCTACAAGTCTAAACCTTAACATATTCCTTTTTAAATAATTTGTCTTAGCAAAGACCGTTTTACGCAGAATCAGAGGTAAATTTACATTTGATAATATTTTTGTAGACAAATCTTTATTAGCTAGTATCAGCCTCCAAAATTCATCAAAACACATATGTTTTTGTATTCTTTTGTCATAATATGCAGTAAAAGATCAAATTATAATGTTTTTATTTTTAAAAAAGTGTCTTAGCTATTTGGTCGATCTTACTGCTTTTTTTCGATATGAATTCAACAGCTTCCAAGAATCGGTCAATATTGCAGTTTTGTAAGATAAATAGAAATTTTTTGTTAGAATTAAAGCTAGTTGTCTAGCAAAGTTTTTAAGAATGAGGGGGGAATACCATCAGGGCTAGCGGATTTGCTGATATTAATAGAAAGAAGCATTTTTCGTACAATATTGCACCGAAAAATAATTGATCTTATTTTTGTAGGCAGATGGTTCTGTAGGCAGGTTCCATTATTTTTCACGAAAAGAAAGCCTTCCCTTTCGAGTCGCTCAAGGGAAAGTCATTCACAACTAAGGTTGGGAAGAGAGGATAGAGATAACTGCCTCAAAGAAACTACGTGAGCCAGATTGGTGGTTGGCGATTTTTTTACTTTCTTTTGGATAAACGCGTCTTTATCCAAATCTATTTGTATTAACTAATATTTCTTGCTTTTTTGTAGGTACAAACGGTTTCAGATGTTTTACTTAAGTTATACGCCTTAAATGCTTTGCGTTTATTCCTCACCGCCACATCAACATTCCGTGTAAACCAAGGCTCGGTTTTAGGAGTGACTAGTCGATTTGGAATAAAAATCTACATTCCATCTTTTATAATTTCCGAAGCTCTTAGTGCTGATGTGCTAGGATCCTACTCAACACAATAAAATTTTTCTAGATTGTTTTTCATAAGAGTTTCTCAGTCCCAGTTTATAGTTCAAAAAGCGACGAGAATTGGTTTTAATTGGTGTAGGCGATGTGTTGTACTACTGCTAATATTAATAAATGGTCCGATGATCCAAAGGGTTGTTTAATATTTGTCTTGGCTGTATCTGGTTCGTTTTTCAAAGACAGATCCAGCAAATTATTGTTTTGTATTATCCGGTATTCTAGTGGATCTGGTATTTTAGTTCTAGATTATTTGAGTCAAACCATGGTAATCTGTAACAGTTTAGTTTGTCTTCCTACGCCAGTGCGTGATGAAAAGATTAGTGATTGTTTATGTATATTAAAGTCTCCAAAACTTTGGACTAATGTTTTCTAAATTAAACGATATTTTCGAAAAAAACTCATCCTGAAGAAGAGTTTGTGGATCTGTATAATCTTATTATAACATGGATTCATCAACAGCTGACATCTTCAATGTTAGATCATTGTGGTGCTTAGAGCTCAACTCGTAAACCTTGATTCTCGTAGAAGAATTTCGAACATATAAACAACTGCATGTTTGTTATAAAAGGAATGTTCCAATTCGTAACTAGGTATCCGGTATTTATCGAAATCCAATTTCAATGCTTTTAACTGACAATTGTTTTAGTAAAAAACAATGTCAGGCCTGTTGGTGAAATCTTGTTGAAAAAATCCCTAACCTGTTGATTCGGTCTGCTGCCATTTTGTAGAGATTTGAACTTGTAGGTACAGTTCCTGGAATTCGTACAGACCTAAATTTCCAAACTACACAATACAAGCAAATCTTACTGCTTGTCACAAGAGCCCGATAGCAGGTTTCATACAACAGTAGCACGATAATGATAAAGCAAAGAAATTATAAATACAATAGACACTATAGCTAAATAAAAGATTATACATATATAAAAGGATTAATTAAGTTCAAAATTAGAAAAAAAAATGATATTCTTACTGCTAACAATCAAAAAGAAAATTTATCTTTCTTGTAACTAGGTCAATAGAAAACAAATGTATGCCTTTAAAACAATAAATATATAACTTTAAAGCAATAAAAGTTAAAATTTTGCCTGCCTACCGCCTGGTACCAGTAAACATAAAAACCCGATTATATTTATAGGCGTCTTATTTTCACTCTGGTATAATACGTGCAAAAATAAAAGTTACTGTTTTTTATACATTTTTAACACAATCTTCTACAACAGCATAAATATGGCGAATGATAAAAGTTGTTCCTTTTTAAAATGCAAATTCAGTTTTAATTTTCATTGTAATTGTAATTATAAATTTAACACATGTATATATAACTAATTTGAAGCCATCAGGTTTAACAGAATTTCAGAAACTAATGTATAGTAATTAGCAATGGAAAGTATCAGATATAAAAAAATATAAAAGTTCTTTTAAATCTACAATTTACACGATTTTAATTTCAATAACAAATCTTTGATTTTAGAACTATTTTCATTCATCAATATTTGAGAGAATAATTTTTTTTGCAAAGCTGTCGATTCCACTCTTTTAGAAAACTGTAAAAAAATTAATTAATATAAATAAATATAAAATAGAATAAAAACTTACATAATGTGCACGTCGTATGATAGAATGTGGCATCCCCGAAAGTTTTGCTGCATTAAACCCATACGATTTTGGACAGGGACCATCCGAATATTTATACAAAAAGGTAACAGTTTCTTGAGTTGGATCATTATCGTCTTCATTTTCGACCATACAAGCCATGTGTCCGAAGCTTATTCTTTTATCTTCATAGAAATGATCCACTAAACTGTGATAATGAGTCGAAAATAATGCTCGACATTTTACATCTGCTAAGAAATTAACAACAGCAGCAGCAATAGCCGTTCCGTCATATGTTGCTGTACCACGTCCTAGCTCATCTAACAAAACAAGACTGTTAACTGTTGCGTGTTTAAGGATGGCAGATGTTTCATTTAGCTCGACAAGGAAAGTACTTCTACCAGCCATGATATCATCCTGCGCACCCAATCGAGTAAAAATACGATCAACCAGTGACATTTTACATCGATTCGCTGGAACACGTGAACCTATTTGTACCATAACTGAGATTAATCCAACCTGTCGCATCAATGTACTTTTACCACCCATATTTGGACCGGTGAGAAGCGCTAGTGGTGATTGTTGATCACCCAAGGATATACCGTTCGGAATAAAATCGGATGAATTCATACAAGGATGAAATCCTTCTTCGATTTCGAAGATTGGCTGGAGGTAAAGAAATTTTATAAAACACAAAATTAATATATTGAAATTTTCTTACCATTCCATCATCCAACATTTCAGGAACACAAGTATTCCCTTGATTTCTAGCATACTCCGCCAATGATCCTAAAACATCTAAAACTCCAACCAAATCATAGCATTGCCTCCACAACTCAAAACTCATCGAAAACTTTTCAAAAATTCGTCTAGCCAAATCCTTCAAAACTGCATTCCTTCGTTCTTCCATTCCAAGCATTTGTTTCAGAAACGCTTTAGTTTCATCTGTATGATAACGTCTTATCGGTTTTGATCCCTTTTTCTGACTTTCTAAATAATACGAACTATTTGCTTTTTTAGCATTCGATTCAGGAACCTCAATTTGAAATCGTTTTTTTTCGGTTCCATAATAACATACACGACAACCAAAGAATTTTTCTTGAGATTTTAAATATTCTTTTAACTCTTCGTGAATCTGATCGATTTCTTCTTCGATTGAATCAAATTCAGCATCAACACCCTTTTCTGGTGCAATAATTCCTTCTTTTTTAGCTTCTTCATGATCGAAAGCGGTATCAAAAAATTCAAGCTGTTCGATTAGATCAGGAAATAAACCGCCATTGGTTGGAAGTTGTGTGATACGTTTCAATAAATTTGATTCGCAATTTTTAAAAAGTTTAGTTATGCTAATGCAAGATTTAAAACCTTTCAATGTAGCAAGAAAATCATGGATTTTCGTTTTATTATATGTTTTTTCTTCGAAGAATATTGCTCGACCATCTGGATGATTTTTTAAACGTTTCCGATTTCCAAATGTGTGAATTTGTGCAACAGATCGTTCTAAATCAGGCAATGTTCCTAAAACTTTTCGTATTTCTTGTAATAATTCATTATTTTCTAATAGCTCAGTTACAGAAGTTTGACGGTCACGTATTAGATCAACGTCACAGCTGGGTGAACATAACCAATAGTGTAACTTTCGTTTTCCAAATTTTGTGCAACAATGATCCAATGTGGATTGCAATGAGAACTCCTCTCCGGTTATTTGTAAATTTGAAATTGTTATCGAATCCAACACCATGTGTTTGCTTAATAAATTTTTGTTTTTTAATTCGTAGTTGTTGTCGTCTGGAGGATTGTAAAGATGATATCTTGCCATTGACATTACTTGTTCATCTAAGTATGAATTTTTTAAATACCAAATGCATCCACCCAATGCTCGGAGAGTTAAGTTAAAGTTTTCAATTGCAGTTAGTCCTAAATGATCAGCTGAAAGTATTAAAAATTTTATTTTGTAAGGAATGTCAGAGAAACAAAAATACTAACATTCATCCTGCATTAGTCGAATTACATCCGGCCATTTTCTTTTTTCCCCATCGTAGTAATTCTCTGCTAAATGCTTTAAAGTTTTTGTAGATGACCATAATTCTTTTTCATTAGCAAGTGGTTCTCTTATACAATTTGTCAACACATTCTTAAATATTTGTAACGTTGTTGGTGATATTCCATTTTTCTCATGAAGAAGCTAAAAACATTAAAAAGTTAAATAAATAAATTTAAAACATAAATATAAGTGTTCCAACCAAAACTGGAGGATTATGTGCCAAGCATGTTAACAATCTTGAACATTGTTGGTCATCTTCAAACTCGCCCATATTGAAGTCTCCAATTGAAGTATCAATAAAACAAATCCCGTAACGTCTTTTTGAACCCATAGTTTTCTCCACTATTGCCAACATATAATTCGGTTGATGTTTTACCGTTAGTTGTACTTGTTGTCCGAAAACTTGAGTTCCCTTATTCGTGATTTGACAAATCTCCCGATTAACAACACGATCGAATTTTGTAACTTGTTTCATTTTTTTACATCGTTCGGTCATCATATCTGGCGTTTCAGTTTGTTCGACTCGAGCAACTTTATACCCACGTTCAACTAATGATGTCGACATTCGATCATATGCACTTTCTGGAAACCCGGAATGAGCGAATTCTCCTCGCATGTATGTAAATCCAAGTTCCTTAACCCCAACAGCAGCATCCCAATGATACAACTCATAAAACTTTCCAACTTTAAAGAACAACACAGTATCGTAGTGCTTAGATTTCAATACCCACCACTGTCTCATTCCCGGTGTTTGTTTAGCTAAATGACTATCAGGTACATAAAGTGTTCTTGGATTATAATCTGGGTGATCAGGACGACGTCCATTGGCATCTTTTATCCTATCTGGTTTTAAAAAATCAATTTTTTCATGTGGCCAATCCCGTAATTTATCGTCTATTAATCCTACGTCTTCTGAAATTTCTGATTTTATTTCAGAATATGACGATTCTTGAGAATTGCTAACAGATTTTTTGATTTTATCTTGAATTGAGATATTTAGCTTTACATCATCTTTCTTTTGTTTTTTATTGGATTTTGGTGTTCCATTTAGGAATGATGATAACTTTGTTTTCTAGTGGAATATATTGTTAGAATTTATAACATAAATTTAATGAAACTTACTTTCGGTGATGAATCGCTATCTGAATCTTTGAAATTATTATTTTCATTATCTGAATCCGATTTTTTACACTGAGCATCGTCATCGGAATCATCATCCATCAAAACAATTCGACGTTTTTTTGTTTTATGAATTATAACATCTTCATCATCGCTTTTTTCAATTTTTGGAGTATTCGTTTCACTTGGTCGCTTTGATACTAAAAACAATAAATAAATAATTAATCTAATCGAATAAATTTAATAAAATTTGTGGTTTACGAACCATTTTTATTTGCAATAGAACTTTTTGGTGTTGTCGGCTCATTTTTTATAGTTGACGGCGAGGATGTTATTGAATTATTTAATTTTGGTGTAGCCGGTGATTTTGAAAAATACTTGAATAAAGTATTTCCTGGAGCAGGACTCCCTTTTTTGGACATTTTATTTTATATTTTCTTTATTTTATTTAGATATAATTTTTATTTTTTATCTACGACTGAGACAAATATAATTTCGTTTTGTTTTATAATAAACGAAATAAGCGCGAATTATTGACGTATTTGCATAAGGGGAATAATAGAACTAGAATATAGTGGAATTCAATTACAGAATATGGTGAATAGTGGTGATTATTTATGCGCTGAAATTTTTGAAAGAAGGGCGGTTAATTTGGAACTGAGATCCAATTAAAACTGGAACATCAATTGGTGCTGTAAATAATTACCTTAATTTGGGGAATGTAGAGGACAATTTATTGGAATAACGAAAGAATAGCTAAAACGCATTGAGAAAATGAAAGTTTAGGGCAATCGAAAATCTAACATAGGATTAAAACAATGAGGCAATTCTAAGGAGCTAGGCAATTCTAAAGAATTCCCATCATCCTATGCGAATACAAGATGCTATTTTATCCACGACTGCAAAATATATCGATTAATTTTCAGTTTGCCTGCTAAAGTTTTTATCACCATACTGAAATACATCATAGATAGCATAGAAAAACAAAACAATTGACATAACGGAAAATTTTAAAGTTTAATTTTATATTTTAGATACAATGTATTGTTCTTGTTTTAGCCGTTTGATAGTACTATACCAACATATGCTAAGTTTTTATTTTGTTAGGGGAATATTTAATAAACTATAGAACTGTTGTAGAATGGGCCGATTGCGCCTCATTCTACATCAAGTGAGAGAATGTATATATAAAATTACAATGGAATGGATACACATGGAAAACATATATTCTATAGTAGTCGTGGAGAAAATGCTATTCCATCATAGAGCGGCCACTTCGCTTTCTTTAGTTTAAATTAGTTAGAATTTTTCTTGCAACATGTGATAAATCTTTAATATTACTTATAACAGATTTTTAAAATAATTACAATTAAAAATTGTTAAACAAAATAGTTTTAGCAATATTCATCGACTCCGTGGCGCAACGGTAGCGCGTCCGACTCCAGATCGGAAGGTTGCGTGTTCAAATCACGTCGGGGTCAAAAGTTTTTTTTCAATTTATTTCTTTTTTTAAACTTTTGGCAACTTTTCCTTCAATTATGATGTCGAAATCTGTTTGTTATGTCTCTCAATTACTTTTACATTTTATGCAAACGAATGCATGGAAAAATCAAATGTAGGTTACACAATACAGTGTAACTTTATAACTCATGTGTTTAGTTAATTGTTTTATTTCTGATTCAACTCATAGTTAAAATAAGTAGTAAGCAAACTAGCACCTGGACAGCAACTCTAATATCACTAGGTTAATAGCTAATCTGATAAAACAGTGTACCAACAAAATTTTCAATTTACCTCTAATTTAAAACTAAAATTAAACCTCTACATCCAAACACTGTAACTAAAACTTTTGTAGAGTTTCAAAGTGGTGAATAAAAAAAATAGTAGCACTAGCACAAAAGAACAAAAAAAAATAATGACAGCAAAGATTGTCAGATTGTGATGTAGACTGTTTATTATAACTTATCATATTTTCCATTTATTTATTATTAAAATTAAAATAAAATTTATTTTGTTTATAGTTTAAATTAATTATATACGTATAAATGTGTTCAAATTTATTTTTTTATTATATCTTTTTATTATATTAAAATTAAATGTTTAGAAAAACAAATATATATAAATAAAAAAAAAAAAAGAAAAAAAAATTTTACAGTGAAATCATGAATGGATTGACTATTAGTGATTTGTGTTGTCTTTTTTGTTGTCCCCCATGCCCAAGCCGTATTGCATCGAAATTAGCATTTCTACCTCCTGAACCATCTTATGAATTAAAACCTGATGAATCATCGAACACAAAGTTTACAATGAAATTATTCGAACATGCTGAATGGCAATATACGGATATCGAAAAAGAATGTTTTGAATCATTTTATACAAGATCATCAAGAGGCAATAAAATTGCTTGTTTATTTATAAGATGCAGTTCAAATGCAAGGTAATACAGAAAACAAATTCTATATAAAGAAAAATTTATAAATAGCCTAGAAAATGCTTTGTAAAATTTCTTTTTCTTTGTTCTTATCTTTTATTGTTGTTTCCTTGAAAGAAGTACAATTTTCATAAATTTCTTGAGAAAAAGCAACAAAAAAAAAAAAAATAAAACAAGAATAAATGTGAATCATTTATGTTTTTCTAATTCATATTTGTATATTAAAAATTTGTAATAGAAACAACAGGTTTTCGTTTATACATACGAGAAATATATCTCCTAGGGTGATATATATATATACTATTTACAGTTAAATGGATTAATTTTATTTTAATAATAGTAATCTTTTGAAGAAAGAAGTTAAATGAAACAAATAAAAATATAAGAGAAAAAAAACTTAATCCGATTTTGTTGTTGGTGTGCCATTTCCCGCTTTTGTTTTGATAAGCAAATTCGTCATATGGTGATTCTATAACAGTGAAAGTGAAATTTATTTATTTTATTTGAATTTAAAATTTCGTGATTTGATTTACAAATTTTTATATTTATTTAGACTTGTTTTTGTACGATTTGTTTGAGTTTGAAGTTTGTAGTAAAACGGTAACTGTGGAAGGAAATTGTAAATAAAATATCTATCTATTGGCGACGATCGATAAACAGAATTAAACTTGCAATTTTTAATGCTATTTAATTCCCAAATTAAGGTCAAACTAGCCAAGTTGATATCTTAGGGGTGGTGGGGAACGATTTCTAAACCTCAAGGTAGCACTTCCAATATTCGGGAGTATTGTTTGTTGTTACCGCGCATTGGTTTTGAAACATGGCCAGATACTTAGTTTTTTTCAATAATGTATTTATTGTTTGAAAGAGTCAAATAAGCAGATTTTCCAAATTTAATTCCTTTTGTTATTATTTCTAATCGCCATATTGTCTGCATTTTATTATGTTACCTTATATTATATAACATCATTACAATATTATGTTTATAGATTATTAATGACTTAAATGATGTAACATCAAATAAAAGACTTATACTGCGATGCTAAAAACGGGACAGACGATAGAATATAATAAAATCAAATGTATACGAAACGCGATATAGTATAAAGCGAATAAGTGAAATATTTAATATTAAATTTTTAGGTAACGACTTAGGACCCCATTGCTAATCCTCAAAATGTTACCGGGTGATTCTACTTTAAACTTTTGTGGTTTAATCCATAGTAGACAGCAATTACGTTTATGGCAGTAAATTCAGGCTGTCACCACTGGAATTTTACGTTGTTTTACTGTGATTTGTATTAAAGGCTTTAGAACTTAAAACGAAACTAAAAAATAGATAATAGTTTTTTTAGAAAACTGAATTAAACCACCCAAAAAATGAATTGAATAAAAACATAGTTATGCACATTGACAGGAAACTTTAACTAATAGCAGCAAAGCAATATATATTTGTATTGTATTCCATTAATGTAATTCAAAATTATGGACTTAAATGGTGTTACATTAAATAAAGGATCTTTATATTGCGAACCCAAAAATAAGACGGCAGAAAGACTAAAATAAAAACAAATGTATACGGAAAGCGATATTGTGAAAGCGATATTGATAAGTGAATAAGTAAAATAATATTAAATTTTTAAGTAATCATTTCAGCCTTATTAAATTCAAATATTGTGTGTAATGTGTATTGTTATCGACGTTTTATTTACACTAAAATTTTTTGCTATCAGTAGTTGGAGTTTTTAAAATTCTAAAGAAGTTGTTGCGAATCCACAAGTTAACTGAGAAATTACGTTTATGGAAATAAATTCATACCAGTGGTGACAGCGGTGGATAATTTTAAATTGTTAAACTGTTGTTAAGGGTTTCAGAATTTAAAAAGAAAACGAAGCAAAAGAGAGATAATTAAAATTTTCAGCAAACTGAATTAATCCTGCAGAGAAATGAGATGAATTAAAACATCGTTCAGCACATCGACAGAACCTTCAAGCTTCAACTAATGGCAGCAATGCCCATATACCGTATTTCATTGCTTGTTTTTTGCGAGTTCAGCTCGTTAGGTGACACCATTCATTGCAGTTATTGTATCTCATAGACCCCGAAATTTAAAACACGGGGTACGTTCAAAAACTTTACTATAGTTAAATATATTTAAATAATATTTAAATCCGGTCGTTCAAAAACGAAATAGTAAAGTTAATATATAACTATTTGACAGCTGTTTTCGTTCAGAAACACACTAGTCCCCGCCCACATTTATTAAAAAATTAAATTTGCTCTCGAGTAGAGTTAAAAATTAAATAAACATATACATAAGCATTATTTAAAATTTGATGATGTCAACAATTTGACAGATCAATTTATTTTGAAATTGCAGCATATATATTTTTCCAATTCTGAATGAAATGCAAGTTTTCTAATTTCTATAACAATATGGTTAGTAATTTCTATCTTAGTTTTTAATTTTTTCGGTTTTAATTTTATTCAATTGAGACATTTTATGAACGAATTATTCTAACATACGATTTTTACAGATTGTATTACTATTTGTGTTTAACTATAGTAAAGTTTTTGAACACCCACGATCTAAATTCTAAACAAAACTTTCAAAAACAATATTAATATCGAATTCCTTTTTTTGCCAAAAAAATTGCTTTGACAAGCCCTTTTTTGATCTGAGATAAATTTTTTTTTGACATTACATGTTTTATTTGACCAAAAAAAGTTATTTTTTTGCCCTAGAAAGATTTTTTTGAATCTAGGTTTTTAGCTAGAGCGATGCATAAAATACAATAAAGAATACAAATACATTTATACATCTGTCAAAATTAGTAAACTAAGAAAATGCAATTTACTTATTATTTTTTTTAAAGTGAAATAGATGCTTTTAAATAAAAGTTGTGTTTAAATTAAAAATTAATAACAAATTAATTAATTAAGGTACAATCCTAGTTTATCCCCCCAAATAGATTAGCGTTTTTTTTTCAGATAAATAGAAAGATTAGGTCCTCTGCATCCTAATTATGAAAAAAAAAATTTGCGGAAATGAGGGGGTCAAAAGTTATAAAGGATCAAACTTTCAATTTTACCTTGGTCCCCCCTTTGGTTTTTTTTTTAGTTTTTTTTTCTTTTTTTTTTTTATTTTTATTTATCTAAAGTTATAAAGGATCAAACTTTCAATTTTACCTTGGTCCCCCCTTTGGTTTTTTAGACTTTGAATTCAATTTTTAAATTTTTTTTTGACTCAATTCTGCGATCTTGCACAATTTCGATCAGAGATAGCACCGACCCCCCCTCCCCCTCGCGCGTCGCGTATTTGTATTTACAACTTGATCTACGAAAAAATCTTGATTCCAGTTACAGCCCAATAAAACTAGCAAAGTCCTTTTTACCATTTAAGAGCCAATGCTTGGGCATTCAAGGGCAACTATAACTGGTTCTTTTCTGTAAAGTATAGATAAACCGATGAATAGTTCTAGTACTGGCAAAAGCACAATAGCCAAGTACTGTTAACATTAATGGACCAGTACTTCCCCGGTTTGTTTTCCTTTTCCGAATGTTTTCCTTTTCCGATAATCAGAAATATTTCAATTTAAAGCCATACAAAATATATCAATTACTTCACCAAATTTTAAGTTGTGTGAAATAATGCAATCTACCGAGAAAAAAAAATCTTACGTACCCCCAATTTAGTCTTTACTCTTTTCTTTTGTTTTGGACCATCCTCTATCTAAATAGCTATTAAAAATTTTGGTGCACGTTTGTGGGTTGGGGCGGTTGGTTTCGTGACATTCCTGCATAGGAACTTGATGAAACTTTGGCAAATCATCCACTTGAAAATGAAAGATCTGGATTCATTCCAAAACTGGATTCTAATCCCGGCTTATGGTCTTATTGAAACTTGGTATATAAGGTCTTACTACTTTTTCCAATATTTCTGCCTAGTGCATACCAACTGCCGGTTTGTCACTTCCGGCTAAAAAGTTATTTTTCAGGTGTTTATCCCTACTGTAGCCTACTGCAATTACCGATCGATTTTCATCCTTTTTTATTTGTTTATAACAATCTAGCAAAATTGAACAAAACATTTACAAACATTATTTAGTTTTACTTCACCACAATTTTAAATTGTGTGAAGTAATGCCATCTATCGAGAACAAAAAAACTTACATACCCCAAATTTTAATTTTTCTTTTGTTTTAGACCATCCTCTATCTAAATAGCCAATAAAAATTTTGGTGTACGTCTGTGTGTGGGTGGGTGTTTTTGACCTTCCCGCATAGGATCTTAATGAAACTTTGGCAAATGATACAGGTTCGCTTGAAAATGGTAGATCTGGATTCATTTCAAAATTGGACAAAATGGCGGGGTCTCCCGAGTACCTTTAAGTTGAAATCTTCAATAACTTATAATCCCGGCTTTTAGTTTTATTGAAACTTGGTATATAAGGTTTTAGTACTGTTTCCAATACATCTGCATATCATCTTCCGGTTAAAGTTTTTTTTTCAGGTTTTTATGCCAACTGTAGCCTACAATTACAGATCGTTTTTCATGAAACGTTGGTAAAAAGTTTCAAATCATATTATACGAGCATAATTCATTAGCTTTTAGGGTACATTGGATAAAGGGTTGGGGGTCCACCATACAACAGGTTGTTTTTTAACGTTTTCAATGTTAGTTTACACCATTCGTTCGTGAATGTGTTTTACTTTGGAAAAAGATGCAAATATGTATGGTAAGGAGTTTATATGTTTTTGAGCGATATTGAACAAAGTGGCGGGGAGTACCCCGAGCACCTGTACCTGATAATCGAATTAGATGAGACTTGGTACATAAGCATTTAGTACGGGTCACAATAGTTCTGCGTACCAACTTCCGGTTTGTCACTTCCGGTAAAATTTTTTTTTGCTTTTTCTCGTCTAACAGAATTTATGGTTGTTGGGATACTACATCTTTCTTTAATATTTATATAATAAAAACTACGCGAAATCTATAACATTGGTTAGTCATTAATTAGAGTTTTTTTATGGATATACGCTCACTAAATATCCAGAACATTTTGTTTCCAGAACTGTGGTGAAGTTAGCTTATGCATCAGCGTCGCAATATTTTTTTTAAATGTATTTGCTTATAATATTATTATTGTTTCATTAAATTATGACTTCTATAGAAAAAAATATTTATTTATTAAAATAAATATTTTTTATAAAAAATAAATAAAAATAAATATTTTTTATGAAAAATAAATATTTTTCTGTTAAATTTTTGTTTTTTTATATTTTTAAAATTTATTCTTATTATTTTTGTTTTAGGGAATTTTATTATTAATTGTTCAGACATTTATCTAGTTTCTCAAATTTTTCATTTATATCATCATTTTCATCTAATTATAGCATTGCACTCAATGGCCTCCTGAACCTCTATATGGTAATTTAATATTTGCATTTCCTCAACTAATCATTGTTTTCCGTACTACATTTAGTAGTTTTGTCTATTTGATAGTTATGTCTAGTTATGTCTTAACTACTTGCTTTAAACCAAAAATTTAGCAATAAACTGACCTTGCGTCAGATATTAGTTTCGCATTGATTGACAACAAGCAATAATGACTCTACACTCGTGACTTAGGATGTTGATTAGAATGTTGACTTAAGATGTTGACGAAATATTCTCTTATCCTACGAATTCATACATCGTAATGTCTAGAAATTTAATACAAAAAATCCCAAAGAAATCGGTAATAATATTCCCCAATCTTTCCTTATAAAATCGTTTTTAGTCCAGTCTGGTACAGTCATTAAAATCTTTTGCATTTATTGTGTCGAAATAGTTTCACATATTTCCCTCATAATATTATTAAATTTTTCACAGAATTCGTTTTTTTGTAATCTCGGAGATCTATATACTACCATGACGACAATATACATTTCACTGTACTGTTTTTGTAAAATAAATTATTGCTCCGCCCGTTCTTGTAGAATTTGACAACGTAACATAACGATTGTAAATTTTGAGTTGTTTTTCATATTATTCTGTATCATTAGTCTATGATAGATGTGTTTCTGATAATATTATAAAAGCCGGGTTTATTTACTTCGTCAGCCAAAATTCCCATTATTCTGAGAATATCGTTCTCAGAATAATATTTTCATCATTTTTCGCTTAACTAGCTAGATAGTCGTTTAGTTTAAGTTATTATTATATTTGTAACATAGGTTGGATGGATGGAGACCCAACTATAGCAATACGTAAGGGCTCAGATCTGGATCGAATACAACTTGCCCTACCACTGACAGGGGATCAGGCAGGACCAGGAACGGATCATTTAAAATAGGGAATTGACTACTACATACATTATAAAATGTCCAATTTTGTCCAACTTTATACTTACATATATGTCATATCATATAACGCAAAAAAGTGATAACTAAAGTATATGTGAAATTGTGCAAACTATGTATATCTAAAATATCACTCTATAGTCAAATGATTTAGGGGTCAGATTAAGACATATAGGGCATACCTTAATTGGAAAATCATATATCATTCTGATCCGGCACTTACTACTAGGGATGATATAGTTCTTTGCAGTCCAGGCGAAATCAGGACAAATAGAATATGACCTAGTAGTGAAATAAGATATAATTTTCTGATAGGGGCTGGATGCAAATACCCTATTAGGACTAACCTTATTACCTCACACTAATTCTGATAATAGGCATGCCTTATTACACCCTGATTCTGATAACAGGGCTAGTCGGTGAGTTAAGTTTTTATAGCTTTGTACATTTTTTTTATTTATGAGTAAAACACACCCGCATGTTCCAGTCTCTGCTATTGGAATGCAAGATGTCACAAACTACTGCCTACTTAAAGTGAGATATCACATACTACTGCCAATAGCAGTGAGATATCACTAGCCAAGGTGATATCTTAGGGACACTGACGGATAAATTCTTAAGTTCTTCTAGGAAATTTTTAGAAATGTGCTCTTTACCACTCATTTTATTTTTATTTCATCCATCTTTTCACGAAATTTTGGTTTTTATGATAGGATTTATTGTTTAGCTATACAATCCCTAAAACTTGTCTAGTAACATATTACAAAGTAAAATATTTACAACATTTGACGTTTTTCCATTATGTTACATGATGACAACAAATTGGTCTCCTTTATTGGTTGTGGTTGGTATAATTATATGCGACTCAACAAATTTAAAAAATCTTTTTACAACCGCTTTCATTAACCGAAACATAAATATTATTTTAACACTTCTGATATGATTGCTACTAAATTAGAATACAAACCTTAAATTCTTGCACGATTCTCTACTGTTTTTAGTTTAAATTGATATTTGATCCGTTAATCCTTTTTTGATAATCTAAGATAAGTGCAAATTAGAGTCTTATCCAGAAAAGCTGTTAATTTGTTGATAAAAAATCGATTCAGATTTAAATAAAATTAAAAAAAAAAGACTTGTTGACTAAAATATATGCATTTGAGATTTATTCTTAAAGTTTTTATTCGTAGTTTATTCGATGTGACGATTAATTTAGTCGTGACACTGAATTATCAAATCAATATTAATTTTTGTTGTTGCATTATAACGAAGCAGTTTATTCTGGATAGTTAATGTAAGTTGAAACATATTATAACGGAAACCAAGTTGGTTCTCCCATGATAATTCATTAATTAAAACTCTAGTAAAATTGTTTAGAAAATTTATTTTGCTTAAACGAAATTTGTTTAAAAATAAACAAAATAATTCCTATAGTTTTGAAATAAACAAAAATTAAATGATGAAATCATATTGAAATCAAATTTCTTTAACAAATAAAACGCCGTTTAATTATCACATAAAAATTATAACACATTAATGTAAAACAAACTGAGTCATATTACTATAAAGATTAGAAAGATTATAAGTCAATAAAAATATCATATGTAAACATAGGTTTATATCCTACCTGTAAGCTGTATCGTTATAATATGTCATCAATTAGTTAAGAATAAAAATTACATCAATTTTTACGATTAACGATATAATAACGACAAGAATTGATGAATTTCATTTCTACCGAAGGCTTTTTTGCAAATTTTAAATCCGATGATTTACCTTGAGTATGTATGAAAACAAACAAAAAACTGTATTTGTACCAGGGGGACTAGAACGTCTTAAGATTTTATTTCATAAGATTAATTTTTTTTGGTTGAAAAATCTTTATTTTATTAATTTCATTGATAAAAGAACTGACTGAGAACTGACTCAGAAAACAAATCCGGTTTTTTAAAGTTCTTGGTCACCCTGTACATGAACCGTATAACTTTAAAAATTAGAATTGCCAGTTTTGTTTCGTGGTTCTTCTTTTAATATCGTATAATTCAAGCAAAAAAAATAAATACATAAAAAATTAAAGAACTCACGAACATTCATGAATACCATGTTAACATTTTCGCAACGGACTAAAATTTTATCCGCACAAAATAAAACAAAACTTCAGATATGGAATTCATAAGAAATTCAAAACGAGTGCATACCAGTGTACATATATTGAAACAATTCATAATTATCAAATAACAAATCAGTTATCTACTAATAAATTATAATCTTCTCATACTCCTATTGTTGTTATGAACTTTATATTCAAAACGCAATGTTGTGGCATAAAATTGAGTTGACATTGAAATATATGTAAAAGTTAAAAAAATACGGAAGCAAATTGTGCTAGAGTAAAATATTGTTAATCACCATAACATAAAAATCAAATTTGGATATAGTAAATAGATATTGGTTTTTACGTAAGCATGTTTTTGTAAAGCTCTAGAGAGAATTTCTAATAATTTGATTAAGAAAAAAAATTCAACCGTAACTTCCATTAGATGAAACGGTTCTTAAAATTTAATTAGTTATTCTAAATATGAGTACTGGAGGAATGCTCTTCTTAATGCCTGATGGTCTTTCATGACCTAGTTTTCTAAACTGCTTTTTAAACACCCTCATTATGGTTCATGAATAAGAGAGTCTTTATGACAAGGCTTCAGAATATGTCTTATCACTGAACCGCATTTCTGTCTGGGATGAATTTTGAATGAGTTCTCTCTTGGTTTGTTGATAACCTAAGTTTTGAATTTAAGAACGTATTTCCTGCAGATTTTCAAAAGTTTTCTGTAATTGCCGGTAATCAAATGTTATTAGGATTGAGTTAATTTTGTTTCGGCTCGGTAAAGAATCAAACATAGGGCACGTGCCGTATCATCAAACTATCGAAATTGCTAAATCGAAAAATAAGCTTATGTTGTTGTTGACGAAATGTGGTGCTATTCTTCCGACTCTAAGTCCAGATTCAGGAACTCCGCTACTGCCCTCACATGCGGGATACTTGTCAACAATGTGATAAGGTATCAATTCTGCCAACCGGATCTTAACTGTGCTAGGATGGTTCTGGTGCTGCGTGGTAGTTTTACTTCTTCGGCAGCGATTTGTGGTGGCTTGCTATTAAGAACTAGATTCAGGGTGTAGTTCTTTATTGTGTCTTTAACAACTTTGGTATGCATATTTTTTAAGCCAGAAAATTCCGAAAATTCTTACAAAAATAAAGATTTATTAAAACTACCTACCTACTGATTCTAAAAAAGCAAAAAAAATGTATGTCTGTCTGCCGACCGGCCATTCGGCCGTCACAACCTACGAAATCTAAAAAACCGCTGGACGGATTTCAAAAATTTTTCTTTCTAAAAATAGGTTTACTCAATAGGAAGAGCCGAAAGGATGGTGTGTTCGATAACTGTACCGGAAGTGTGTCAAAAAATCGTGTGTTCAGTGTGTCAAAACAAGGAAATTTGCATATTTTTTGCTTAAAAAACGTTCATTTTAAGTGATAACGATTAACGAATAGAAACATTGAATTTAAAGAAAATTTGATGATCGGGATTGGTATGTGAGACCAACTCGATCATTGCATTATAAGTTTGTCAAAAAAATGTTTTGAAGCGTGTCAAAAGAAAGATTTTTATTTATTATTTTACCCAATTTTTTGGGAAAAATAAAATTAATTATTTTTATGACATGAAATTTTATTATTACTATAGAGAATTATGGCATTATAAGTTTGTCAAAAAAATGTAGTCAAGTGTCTTAAAAGAAAGATTTTCATTTCTTTTTTTAGAAAATAAAATTATTTATTTGGATGAAATGAAATGTAATGATCATGATATTATTATTATTATTGAGAATTTTATTGCATTATAAGTTTGTGAAAAAAATATGGTCAAGTATGTAAAAAAAATGATTTCATTTATTTTTTTAGACAATTTTTTAGAAAAAAAAATTTAGCTGTTTGTATTACGTAAATGTGACATGGAAATTTTTGAATTTGTTATAGTTTTTGAAATATTTTTGGAATTTTGAAAAAAGTTTGAATTTTTGTATTTTTAAGAATTTTTGGAATATTTTTAGAATTTTGAAAAAAGTTTGATTTTATTTCATTTGTACAATATTTTTGGAATTTTGAAAGAAATATGAATTTGTGATTTTGTAATATTTTCTCGAAACGCTAAATGCAGCGGTTTTTGAGCAGTTTGCTGATTGTATCATCGTTTCACTAAATTATGTTAATTTATGATCGGTTATGATTTTCCGGCAAAGTATTGATGTTTTTTCGCGTTAGTTTTGTAATAAATTTCTAAACAAACCGAAGTCTTGATATCTCAGAGCTTGAGATTGCAGCCCCTCCATATTTTTAAATTTGTGTTGGCACTTGGCAGCCAAATTGCTATATTTTCTGGGCGTGGTCGTAAGCCTGTCCGCCATTATATCTTTTCAAAAAAGACCTAACGGCATTTAATACTACAAGTCTTAAGCTTTAACAGATTTTGGACAAGGGGAGTCTCCCTTTGACAGAGGATACCACATATATAGTTTGAGCAATGAAAGCAAGGATTACAAAATTAAAGAAAAAGACAACAACAGAAAATGAACTAGATTTTACATGAAATACAAAGGAAATAATCAAAAAAGAGAAAATAATATATTATTAAATATAAAATTTAAATTAACATACATTTAAATACTAAGAGGAAGAGAAAAAATAATCGTAAAACTTATACAACTTAAACTAAGCTTAAGTTTAAATATTAGTCCTCATTGTAAAAGAGTTCCGATCTGCATTGGTGACACCAATAAAGAAGAAAAATCAAATTCAGTATCTTATCTAGTCATTAATCAAAGACAATGGAGTAGAGATATTGGTATTTTGGGATTAAAATAAAAGGATCAACCTTAAAATAAAAGGATAACACAATAAAAACAATAAGATTTTTTGAATGGAAACAAAAGATTTATAAATTTGAGTTAAAGATTACAACAAATATTTTAATTGTCGGATAATAAAATACTAATTAGGCAATTACTATAATGGGATAAAGATGGATGGGGTAAAAAAGAGAACAGAATTTCTGTTTGTTTATTCAAAATATTCTGTTTTAAAAACAAGGCCTTCCTAATTTCATGCGATTTCAGAATTACTTTTTACCTTCTGCTTGAACATGTAAAACTGACAGATTATTCAAAGACATATTATGATTAAAATCATGTTATCAACTATCGGTAAGATATGGCTGAATCTGTTTTACTTGGTTTCATAGGAGCAAGATAATTATTTTCTCTTACCCTGAAGCTTCTTCCAGTTTGGCCTATGTATTTAAAATTACACTTCATTTCGTATAAACCAGATTTTAATAAGCTTTCTGTTTTGGGTATATTATTAAAGATCAGTTTCTTGGTGTTTTTTTTTGTTTGAAAAGGCAAATCCACTTTCGAATGTTCATAGACAAAATTACCTAACCTTAAGCTACCTTAAGCTTTTTCTATGTAGAATAAAACAATATATTTCAATATTTTAACAGTTTGTTATGTATTAAGAGCGTAAAATGGATCTTTTTAGTTTGAGAGTGAAATTGTTGCTGGAGGCGTGAGCCATGAACACTGGAAAGTAAAATGATACTTTCTGCTCGAATTACATACAAAGTTTTTTGGACGACTAAAATTCTGTATTGTTTGCAGAGAAAAAATACATTATGTATTATTTATATGAATATATTTGAAAAAATTGTTTAATTCAAGCCGTTTTGTGGTTGTTATTTTATGTTCTAAATTTCTATAGCAACCAATTTATTTTATTGGAACTTTCTACACTGTCCTGTAAACTAAATTCAAATATGACAACTCCAATTTTGTTTATAGGTAATTTTTAGGCAAAGAGGTAAGAAACGAAGAAGTGATGCGTTGCACTGCATACAAGTGTGGAAAGGGCCATTAAATTTTGAACATTTTGTTTTTAATTTCTTTTTGTTCTATCATACTACTTTCATTCTCAAAAAGGTTAATATATATAATATATGCAAATATCCCATTCTCAAAAATAAATTGTGTGTAATTTCTAAATTGGTTTTTGGAGAAAATTGTTAAATTCTAGTCTTTTTTCTCTAATTTATAAAATTTTGTTTTTATATTAATTTACTAACCAACCAAAAAAATGTTTGGGTCAAACAGTTTTCTCCAAAACAATTTCACAAAACAGATGTATTTTAATAATGTATGTTTTCTTCGGAAATAGGCATAACGTATCTGTTTTTCTTTTGAGTGTAAGTTGTGAAATGTACGCTTTAGGGCGTAAAATAGTAATCTAATGTCGTGTTATTTCGATAGCAAAACATTCAAAAATAATTTATTTTTATTTTTAATACGAAGGGCATCAAATTTGAAGCAAAAGTTAAATTTGTGAGTATTTGAAAGAAAATATTATTTTCGATTTAGGAGTAAGAACGATATTTTTTTCACTCTGGCATTAACACCAAATCGATGTTAGGAGGTTTGCGAAAAATGCTGAACTCAAATTTGAAAGGAGTAGTGAATATAGTCATATCAGAAAATTAATTGATCTGACGGATTCAATTTCTAGGATAAAATCTATTGTCAAAAATTGTGCGTTAACCACAGATAGAAAACAATCTAACATTCTATTAGTTCTGAAAGCAAATCTGGAAGGAAAAAAACAAAAGTTTTTGGAAATAAGTAAAAAACTAAGCAGTCGATAATTAATTGAAAATTTTTTCTTAATACATATTTCGATCTTTTCGTATTTTTTGTACACCACATCGGTTCCTTAAAACCACTTTTTGTTTTATTATCTTCTTATCTATATCCATAATGCATTGATAAAACCAAATATTTGCATTTGTTGTTTTGAGTAGGCTTGGACAAACTCATTAACTGTCAAAAATTTCAAATTGATAGCGCTTGTATAGTTGTTTGTGAGCAAAGCGATTATGCAGCATTTGGAACGGACATCGAAGTCTACCCAAAAAGGTTTCGTCTTTACTTAAAAGTTTAAAATACCAGTGTAGCGTATGATAATACTTGCTAGGTTATTATTCCATTACACACTAGTGTGTAATAAGTATATTACGGTTCTACTGCTTCTATGAACATTTACTTGATGCATTTAGAGCTAATATCGGATGTGTTGATGTTAGTGAAATCCAGGCGATGCATGATTTCTAATTGGATAAATTTCAATAATTTATCTTAAATATATCGAAATATTGCTTGACATCAAAAAAATAAAATTCAACGTTTTTGTGCTCTATATGATAATGACCTGGTGGTTTGTCTAGAATCGACAGAACTTTAAATTCTATAGCCTGGATCGCTCACATTAACACTGACATCATTTCTTACAAGCTGTAGTTGTTACTCTGGTCTTCTTATTAGCGCTCTAATGAACAGGTAAGGTGCCTAAATTTATACTTCTCATTGATGGAACTCGATTTACTAGTAAAATTTTAAATATTCTTTTTAGAATTAGAGTAAATGAAGAATTCTCTATCTCAAGGATTATAACTAGCTTAAAAGACGTGCAATTTTACCTTGAGCTCACTTGCAATATTCTGGAACATAGGATCTCGTCACATCTGTATTCAATACCTAATCCGGCGTATATTGTCCATCTTCAATTATTTTACCCAATTTTTCAGGAAACGTCTAAGGTACCGAGGATTTTCTTTTCATATTAGGACGAAAAATTATTTTTATAAAATCTTGGAATCGCGTTAAATCAAGTTACATCTCGTGTAAAAAAGAACTAAACATTTTTTGGATTCGTGTGAAATCAAATAGTTGTAGATACAATTCGCGTATAAAAACAGAATTAGGTGTATTATTAATTGTCGTCTTAAAATATTGGTTTGTAATTATGTATAGCTTTATATTTATCAGTTATTTATTATCGCTAACGATAACAAACCGTCCGGTATTGACGACCACCGTGCATAATCCACAGGCTAAATGCAAAAAAAACAAGGTTGTTTGCTTATTTTATTAAAATTGTGTCGGTTTGCAAATTAATATAATCTTATAAAATTAATAATAGTCGAAAAATAGTTGTTAGATATTGTTCAATTTAAAAGTATTCAGATTTCATGGTAAAAACATAACGTAAATATTTTTTTCTTAATTATATCGTTAAAATGGAAAAATCGAAGCCCTTCTCCGGCTTAAATTTTAAACGGTTTCATTTCTCATTCATAAAAATTCTATAAAAACACGAAAAAACCCAAAAATAAATGGGAATTAAAATGGTAAAAAAGTTGTAATAAGAAAAGATTCGGAAAAATTAGTTTTAACAAAATAAAAGTTGTCAGACTCAATGACAATATAAGAAAACTGATAAGGGATAATTAGGAAGCATTACACTTTTATATTTTTTGATAAATTTGTTAAAATTTTTTTGATGACTATCAAAACAATTAAAATAAATTATAAAACGAGAAATAGTATGAAATTATGCCTATAAAATATATAACACTTGCACAAAATACTAATATCCACTCGTATCACGTATGAACTTAAAACACTCGCTAACTATCGTGCTTTAATCTTACACACTCGTAGGATATTACTATCATTCTGTGCTTGTTGTGCAATATACTGTTATGTGAGAAAAATAAAGTGAAAAATTGAGTAAATTCACATTATTTCCAATTTTGAACATTTACTTAAAATATTCCAATAATTTAATAGATAAATCAAAATAATACAAAAAAATTTCCATCAATTTATTATATTTTTGGGTGTTAATGTTTTGTGTATTATCATGATTTATACTCGACAAGTCAACACATAATAAAGAAGATTCACGACCTTCATTAGGTAAATTCACACTGGCTTGTATTTCGAAATAAGTTAATTTATTTTGTGTGAATATATTGTTGAATTGAAGATAAATATTTTATTTGTTGTCTGTCAACATGTCTGTGCTACTAGTTTATCTATAAAATTGGTCAGTTTTATATCAAATTCTACTATCATTGTCCAAATTAGAAATCTAATTGGGGGTACCCTTAAAACTTCATGTAAACATTATAAATTTAATTTCTTAACAACTTGTACGAGTACTAATAATTTTGAAATTATATTACTATGCATAATAATAATGTTTATTGTTATTATTATTTAATAGTAAATACGACAGATCAAATACATACCACAAACAAATAATAACAATAATAAATCAAATAAAACAAAATTTACCATATATACTTTCCATTTTGAGTAAACAATTAATGATTTGATAATATTTTTTATAAACAAAATCAAAATGTTATGAATAATAAACAAAAATAAATCAATTATTAAAGATCTAAAGGAATGTGAATAAATCTTAAGTTTGAAGGTTTATGTTTAAAGAATATTAAAATGTTTTCGATTGTGCGTGGGTCTTGACGACGACGATACTGAGAGGGATGAGATATAGATCTAGATTATGTTTTATTATTTCTTACGTTTAGTATAGTTGTTGATAAAAATAGAATTCCCATTAGTGGTTATGTTGTTCTCTTAAATTTTATTTTTCGGTAATTTGTGTTAAACATTTAAATGTTGGTACTCGCTCCCATCCCATCTCCGATGGCACTAGGAGGAGGGGGAGGTTTGGCAAATATCTAAATTAAATTTTTTAAAAAAATTCAAACTTAACATACGACGTTTGTTGCGTAAAAATTTATAAAAAAAAACAATTAGTTTTTTTCTTATAAAAATTTCTTTGACTGTGGCACGAAAAATATTTGATAATTTTATGGTGTCTTTTAATGAATTACTGTAAATAAGCTAAAAAATAATGAAAGTTTTTATTGAAGAAGAAGATTATTCATGATTTGTATTTGAATTAAAATTGTAATTTTTCTATGTATCAAAAATACAAATTAGAATTATAAATAATGGAGTTAACTAAGTTTGTAATGTGTTAATAACAAGTGATGGGATTGGAACATTCTGCATTTGAAAAATTGATTGATAAATAGTGTGTACTACAGAATATAGTTAAAAAAATGATTAACAAGTTTTTAAATATTTATGGATGTTGATGGAACTATCAAAGCATAGAAATCATTATCAGTTAAAAAACATTCAAATAGTTGATTGGAAAACTAAATCATCAATAGAACAAGAAGAAATCTTTTTAATTTATGGGCAAAATATTCAGTGTAGTATTTTAATTAAATATTAATCAAGAATTTAATCAAGCTACTGCTCAACGTCCTGACAGGAATCTATTCAAGCAGCTATATTTGTTTATTAGCTAAACTTACTTGAATTTTAACAGAAAAATTTTTTTTAACAAAAACTTTGAGCTTGCTGCAATATTAGTTCTGATTCTGATTATTTCTGATTTGATGAAATTCTTTTGCAATACAGTATTTTTGGATTTAGTGTGATAGTCAAAACCCAGACGAGAGACCATAAAATTAGCCTTGCTACTATTAGAGGATGTTCACAGGGTCAGATCTTATCATTCCTTCAAGAGGCTTGTGTAAGCGGACGACATAGTCATGGGACCAGAGATTAGTTTGAGGAAACACTCTGTATGAATTATGTGGCGATAACTCCCAGTTCCATTCCAACAAATAAAAACAGTAAACATTTACCTACGCGCTGCATTGCGTTATACATATTTTATATTCTAGCATTGTAATTCCATCTAACAAAAAAAATAGTTCAACTTCTGCTGAAAAAAGACAAAAATTTCCAAAAAATAGATTTAATGAAATGTAACTTTGGTTTTGTAAATTCATCGTTTCGTTAGTTGGTTTATTCAAACGTGTTACAAACGTTTATTCAAACGTGTTAATTTTACTAAACAAAATGGCGAGGTGATGTAGTAATAAATTACATTTCATTGAATCTTTTTTGGAAACTTTTCTCTTTCTCCATCAGAAGTCGAACTATTTTTTTGTTAGATGGAATTACAATGATGAAATATAAAATATGTATAATGTAATGCAGTGCGTAAATTTTTGCTATTTTTATGTGTGTGGAATTTTGGGTTCTCGTCTCAAGTACAAATGTGAATCGAAACTCAATTTTAGAAAAATCACGATGATCCCGTTTACCAAGAGCGCACGTAACCTGAGTACAATTATCTTGAACGGCTCGGCAATTTAGGCGATAAAATATTTTGCAGCTATATTAGAAAGATCCAGTAGAGTAGCTACATGACGACGGTGGCAAGTCCACTAGAGCTATTGTGATATGCAAAAATCTTAAGGTGCAAATTATATCGCGTATGAAGCAGTCGTATAGAGATGAGTGTCCGGGAAAAGAAGTTAAAAATGAAACAGAAACTCGCAAGTACCTAAATAATGAATCCAATGAAGACATGTCATACTGTGTCATTGGAGATGCTTTTCGCACTAATCTCACTGCACTTCCAGATCAAGAATATTGCTAGGGAAGCAATCCTTTTTAGATTTAGCTTGGTAGCCACGGGGAAGGAAAAGATCAACGACACCAACCATCGAACACAATTTTCCAGAAAATTTCTAACGTGAGTATTTTTTTCTAAATAAAAGGTGTCGAGGTGTAGTCCGAATGACAATATATGGAACAACAACACATAAAAACCTAAGGATAAAAGAAATAAAAATTGATTTCACTCAGAGAGTTTTTTTTCGCTCGATTCCCTAATTTTTAGGGTTTCGTACTTTGAAAAAGTAAAAACGGTACCCTATTGGTGAGACTGGTGTTCGTCCGAATTTCTACATAATCGTTTTTCTCACCAACTATAAGATCTATCAACTTGAAATTGCCTACAACTATAAAATGTACTTGTCCACGCCTACTCAAAACAAAATTTCAAATATTTGTTTTTATCTGTATTTTCAGACATAGATAAGGAGATAAAGGAGTAAAACACAAGTTGTTTTTAAGGAATCGAGTTTGATTTAGAAACATCGAAAAAGATTGAAATATTTAAAAAAAAAATCGGTGTATCTTTTCAAACGCTGTTCAAAATAATTTTTTTTGTAATTTTCGAAAGCATAGTTTCGACTTATTTTCGAAAATGTGATCTTCCTCTTCCTTATCTACTAACATTACAAGAAATTCAGGGTTCTAGGTATTTTTCTTAAAAAAATAAAATTTTTTTTTGGTTGTTATAATTTTAAATGTTCTTTGCCGGGGGTTGAGAGTAGAAATTTGGAAAAAATTATTTTTGATCATGTCAAGTGGGATGTCATATGAAAGGTGATTTTTTTGTGGTTCAGAACCTTGTGTTTGTATTTTTCGAAAGCACAGTTTTCGACTTATTTTCGAAAATGTGAATTTTTTTTGTTCCCTCATCTACGAACACTACAAAAAATTTTTTTTTGAATACAGGGTTTTAGGAATTTTGCTAAAAAACTAAAATTTCATTTGAATGAAAATTATAGCGGTTGGGCTCATCATTTTAAATTTTATTTGGAGGGGGTTGGGAGTGATAATTTTGAAAAAAAAAATTATTTTTGAACATGATGAGTGTGGTGTAATATGAAAGGTGATTTTTTCTAGTATAGTTCTAGTTTTTGTAATTTTGAAAGTACCGTTTTTGATTTATTTCTAAAATTGTGTTTTTGAGAAAAACGATTTTCGTAGAATATTATTTACACGGAACCCTCGACGAGCGAGTAATATTAGCACTTTTCTGACTTTTTTTAATTCAAATCGAAATTTTTTTTATATTTAAAATTACATTATTTTTATTTATATAATTCTAAAAGAAGTGATCCTATTAACTATGACTTCGGACAATTTACGGTATTTAAATTTATCGATAAAGTAGTCTTTTAAGCTTATTGCTATTGTCTTTGAATACCACCGTTCTAATTAATATCATTTTGACATTTCATTTTCCTTCATAAGATTCATGGTGTTCCTTCATAAGATAATAAAATTAAATGATTGTTAGAAAATTATACAAATTTGGTTTAACTTTAATTAATTGTTCAAATTGTTTAACTCTAATGGGCAAATAAAAAGAAAAATGGCTAAAATATTAAACCAAATTATTAAAAAAATACAAAATATTTTCTCCCAGCTAACTGCAATTTTTCTAATGAAATGAATTTTTTGATGAAGAATGTCTAACAATATAATAAAACTCCAAAAATAAATTTAAACTATAAAAAATATGAATTTGCTATAGAAGTAAAAACATTAAAATGACAGTTAAGGTCTTATGGTCTTTTTTTAATGTCATTAGAAATTTAATGTCTTTCGCTCTACTTTGCCGACACAAGGATGCATTCAATGTAAGTTAAGGACTTAAGGTCTTAAAATAACCTTAATTTGAACAAGGCATATGTCCCTTAAAATGTCAAATCTAGTAACCAGTTCAAGCCAATTCAAGCGTAAGGTTTTCCTTTGATATCAAAAATTATTTTTTCTACACCCGTACTATAAAAATACACTTATATGACCATAATCCGTTTTATAATGATATTCATTTCGATACAGATTTTATTACGATACAGTACCTCGATTCTGGTTCTGTGAGAAAAAATGAAGTGGAATGGAATTATTTTTTCTCTCGAATTTTGATTTCTCACTAAATAATTCCATTCCACTAATTGGTATTCTAGTTCTCTTTTCGAGATATCGTTTTTAGTACAAGTTCTAAACTAGTACAAATTTTTGAAAATGGAATTAATCTGTCAGTTTATTTACTTGTTTTTGTATTTCATGTATTTGTGTTTCATGTATTGTACTTTAATGAAACTGTTGTTGAAGAAATCCTTATAACGATTAGAAAAATAGAGCATATAGATATTATTTAGATTTTTAATGTCTATAGAACATGGAATGTTGATGGAACTATGTTGATGAAACATTCAACCATTTCAATTTTTAATGATAGACCTTCCAAAACCATAAACGAACTGTTACAGAACATTGTACTTCTTGTACTTGACAGGCAATTTAATTGATAGCAGACAACATTTATTGATATATACATTTACTATAATTATCTAATTATATATTTAAAAGATAACTATAATTTAAATTTAAAATAATTATTCTGCTACTGACATAATGTAAGTAAATTACTAATTTATATAAACTTAAAAGCAAAAATGTGTTTCGGGAAACATGTGCAAAAATCGCCACAAATCAACTAAAATTTCTTTTTGATTTATCGTAATCCAATCGTGGTTTAATCTATGACTTTATTGTTAAAGTTTTGTGGAGGTAAGCTAACTTTTTAGTTGTTTCCAGTGTAGGCAACTCAGGTATAGGTGAAGTTATCCTTTGTTGTGACCATCATTGTCTGAGTACTCTCAGTTCAGGTTTCATGTTGCAAAAAATCAAAGAATATTTGATATTTTCTGGGGTAGTTGTAAAACAAGGATTTAGCCAATTAACCTATTTAATAGATATAAGCACACTTTATTTTTAAAACTGGTGGTTAATTCCATCAGCGTTCTCTCTTTTTTCTTAATTATGTCATTATCGAACAAATCCCAGCATAAAATCGTTTTAATATTTTCCTTTAAAAGCTATTTAATGTTTTTAATGCAATTCAATTTATGGTTACCCAATTACTTAGGAGACTTTTTAAATCGTTAAATATTTCAATTATTTCTCAGTTTATTTATTTTTTCAAATTTATTTCTATGATTTGTATCTTCTTTATCTTATTTCTTAATCAGAATGTATTCTCAGCGTTGGTAATAATAGAATTCGTTTTCGTTTCTTCCATTTTCTTGAAAATTTACTGTTTATTTTACATCTTTTCAATTTTATGTGTAGAACTATAACAATGAAATTTGATAATTAATTAATGTTAATGTTGTATATAAATTTATCAAAATTTTCACATGTTCTTATCATATAAAATTGATATAATCCAGATAATTTTAATCCCTAGCTTAGTTTATTTATCAAATGTTGATATGTTCGTTTATACAAGAGTAAAAATAAGGTATTAACACACAGTAACAACACGTGAAAATATATCATTTTCAAATACCTCAATTTAATATTATTTTGTTAGAATGTTCTTAAATGCTTTCAAATTTAAATAAAATTACTAAAACCAATTAAAATAATTAGTTTTATTGTTTTTACATATATTGTTTTGTGGAATGAAACAAAACCATGATATCAGTGAAAGTTTTTAAATTAAAATTTCAAGTAACAACAAACAAAAATTCTTAATACATATTAGTATAATTAGTTGTGTTATTTTTTTAAATTGATTTGAATCGATACAACTAAGAAAATTTGTTAACTGAAACGAATTGATTGAAAATGTTTTGTTCGTGTATGTTTCGTATAAGATAAATAGGTTTGTTTTGGAACGTTTGACTTTGAGTTAAAAAATAATGTTTTCAAGAATTTTTGCTGAACCGTTTTAAAACTGATTCAACATTTTCTAACTTACAGATATTTTTCGGTCCTTCCATGCGAAACATTTCATTTGAAAACCCCACGTGCTCTAGTTCCTGCTACTACAGTATGAGCTAAAGCCTGGTCTTTCATATTCATCCATAATTGCATACTAACATCAGATTTATCGTACACTGAATGTTAAAAGTCATTATTACGCAAACTAAACGATTTATATAAGCAGAAATACTTACACAATAATGATATACTCTAAAAGCTTTTCAGATAATCGCTGGAGGTCCAGCAGGACCAGCAAATTAAATAAAAACTTTGAAATCGGTCTAGTTTAGTTTCATGAAATTATCGTACGTAAGGTTGACTGGCCACTAGGCAGATTTTTTTGGTATATGTACTGAACTGAAATTTTCAAATTACTCACATCACATTGAAGTGATGACATTTTTATGCATAACATACATTTTCATAACACACTGAAAATTTTAACCGGAAGTTGGTATGAAAAATAATAACAAATAATAACAAATTTGCGACCATTTTCAATGAAATCAGACTATCCGTTGTATGGCGTAGTGAAAGCGTTTTTTCAGAATGCCGCTTAAAAATATCCTAGTCAGCTTCAGGAGGTTTTAAAACGACGTAGAGATATCAATAAAATTCCGATTTCGGAAATCGACCCCAAAATCCCATATCGCTCTACCACTCCCATATCGGGCAGTTAAAAATCAAAATCTCAATTGCACGAGCGATTTGATTGAAAAATCATCCAACGTTTCATTGTTCGCCTTCTAAAAATAACGGTAACCACTGATACACAAAAAATTGATTTTATTCTGCCATCATATACATATCCCATTTCTGTTTTTTATATACATATTTAGATTTCTTTGAAGAATTCGTTTTTCTCTTATCAACTTTAATTAGCGGTTAAACAGTTGTTTCTTATTTATATTTGTCAAACAACGTCGTTTTAATCAAACAACATAAAGGTGAATTGTTGATGTTAAATAGCTTACCTGCAAATCTACGTGTATAATGGTCTATCTATATAAAACAACAAACGTGTAAATTTAGGTTAATTATAACTCTCGTACATAAAATAAATAAACAAACAAACAACTTGATACAATGGTTAATGTAACAAACGGATGACGCTTAAGGAAATCAAACGTTTATTAACTTTTGCAATTCCCTTCAATAGAAGGGAACTGTGTTTTTAGGGTTCCGTTTTTTATAAGGAACACTATTGGTGAGAGTAAAACGTGTTTTTCGCATTATTTCGATTATCTCGTAAACCAATAATCCTATGAACCTAAAATTTGAGGTGCTTATAAAACTAACTTATCTTCACAAGATGACGGGTTAAAAATAAATAAAGTTGTTTTCGTTTGTTTTACAGAGGTACGATGTGAAGCCTTTGAGAACATATATTTTTTTATCGAGACGAGTAGGGTATCATATAAAAAGGCTTCACTTCAGTATTCCTTAAAAATGTATTACCTACTTCATCGAAAATCTTAAAATATATTTGGAATGATAGAAAAATGAGTAGGCTTTTAATGAAAAATACAGAAAAGTGACAAATACTCATAACTATATTTATTAAAGGGATGGGGATGAGAAGGGGTAAAAACATAATTTAAAACCAGGTCAATTGGGGTGTCATTTGAAAGAGCACTTGAGTTTAGAAACATTGCCTTTTTTTTAGAATTTTGCAATGCATAAATGAAATGAATTATTGTCAAAAAAGTGACACAAAAAGTTGCCCCCCTTCCCCTTGGATTTCAAGCTTAATTGACAGAAAAATTTGAAAAAATTCACAGAGATAGGCAGTTTGATAAACTCTGAACGAAAATTATAGCGAAGTCTCAAATAATTATATTTTTTTGATTTTAAGGGATTGGGGTGGGGAAGGGTTAAAAAAACTTTTTTGACCAAACGAGTGGGGTATCATTTGAAAGAGCACATGATCTAATAAACATTGCAATTTTTTTAGAATTTTGCGGTTCACAGTTTTTGAGTTATTCTAAAAAATGTGCAACTTTCAGGCTGACCCCCCCCCCCCCCCCCCCCCTACGTTTCGACACTAATTGACAGAATTGAAAAAATTCACAGAGACAGGAAGTTTGCTATATTTTGAACGAAAATCATAGCGAACTCTCAAATAATTATATTTCTGTGTGTTTAGTGAATGGGTGTGGGGAGAGTAAAATAAACCTTTTTTTGACCCAAGCGAGTTTGGTGTCATTTGAAAGAGCACATAATCTAAGAAGCATTGCATTTTTTTTTAGAATTTCGTGGTTCACAGTTTTTGAGTTATTCTAACAAATGAGTTATTGAGTTATTCTAACAACTCTCAGACCGCCCCACCACCCCCTCCCCCCCTACGTTTTGACACTGATTGACAGAAAAAATTGAAAAAATTCACAGAGACAGAAAGTTTGTTATATTTTGAACGAAAATCATAGCGAATTCTCAAATAATTATATTTCTGTCTGTTTAGGGGATGGGTGTAGGGAGGGTAAAAAAAAATCCTTTTGACCCAAGCGAGTTGGGTGTCATTTGAAAGAGCACCTAATCTAAAAAGCATTGCATTTTTATAATTGTTCGGTGCACAGTTTTTTAGTTATTGTTGAAAAAGTGCTATTTTAACTATAGGTATACCACCACCACCCTAAATTTCGACGCTGATTTATAGAAAAAATATTCCTAATTTAAACCATTTACAAGCTGGTTAAATCTTTCTTTAGTTAACATAAACAGCTATGGATAAGATTTACCCTCAAGTAACATTTTTTGTGTCATTTTTGATCAATGTTGATGTGATTGACATTTACTATTGACGTCTCCGATTTAACATTTATTCTGTTATGTGTCCATAGTCTGGCGATATAAAGACTTTACAACACAATTTTATGTCATTTATTTTTGATATTGTGTTTTTTTACATTCACGGAATCCTTGGCGAGTGAATTTTATCCGTACTTGTCCGACTGTTTTTTTCTTTGTTCTGAATAAACAAAAATAATGTAAATCCAATTTAACGAACTACTAGAACTAACATTTTAATTATGCAAAAATCTTTACTAATAATATTAAAAAATTTCATTAAACATAATCCTCAATTCTCTATAAATGATAAGCATCAAAGAATTTATGTTTTTTCAAAGAACTTATGTTATTGGAAAAGTTTTTATTCTACAGATAACAAGCCGATTAGATTTCTCATTAATTTTCTTTCGAAATTAATGATAAATAAATGTGATGTGAATCGGAAAAGTTTTATATTAAACTTCTTGATTTTTTTTTATTTGAATGTAAAGTTATACATGCTGTGTGCGAACTGACGAAATAATGACAGATAACAAATATTAACTGTCAAAATTTTGTCTTTTGGAATTTATATTCACCATAACGAAACGTCAAAATTTGATGTAGCTTTTTAGCATCATCAAATTGTGACAGTAGGCATAACAAATAATTTCATAAGGAACAATTTATTACAGAAGTTTTTTTAATTGCCAAAGTAATATTTATATAAGTATATATATTATATATATTTATTAACAGCAAACAAAAAAATTAAAAAAATTTCACCTAATGTCAAAATTTTGTTTTTACAAATTTCACTTTCACCAAAAACTTTGTTCTGTCAAATATTTGTGAGTTCGCACAAAGCAATAGTGTCCCAAATCATTTAGTATGACGAGATGTGGGTATATGGATCGAAATCGCATAAAACCTTGACTTTATACATAATTTATTTTTTCATAACTTATGTACAAATAATATTCAATTTTGCTCTAAAATTTAATAGGCAAAAAATGTTTATTCGTCCAAATAGTAGATTTCACCTGCGAAAATATTTATTGCACGCAAGAAAGTAAATATTAAACATTAAAATATTTATTAAAATAAATCTAAATCTAAACTTCCTCATCGGAAGATTTGTATTAAAATACTGTGACTACTTACTAAGACTGTGTTCCAATTCATGCTAAGTTATACTAAACTTGCTTAATAAAATTAGTCAAGTTTTTATTTAGCAGCAAATTGGAATCGAACAGAAGTAATTGGATAAGAGAATATAACTAAATTTTGATTTCGGTAATTAATTTTTAAGCAACTTCTTTTTCTTATAAAGGTGTTGGTCTTAAATTTTAAAGAGAGCTTTTCCTTTGTATACACTTTTCTGATAGTTTAAGCTTTAAAAACTTAATAGAAATAATGTATCAACTTTTAAGTAAATTTCAGTAAACATAGAAACATAAAAATTAAAATCTAGATTAAATAATAAATGATAAAAGAAAAAAGAATATTATTTAAAACAATTTCTTAAGGACAAAGCCTTTTATTTGAACTATATTCACACACCAGATTACTATTTGATTAATAGTTTTTTTTATTTAATTTTTCTACTTCGTTTTAATTAAAAAATAAGTGGGTGGAGTAATAAATATCTATCACTAAAGTGCTTCAATATTCATTTAACTGTAAATTTTTAACTTAAACTTTAATCCTCTTTTATTATTTATTTCTCGCACCAATTTTTTTCATTAAGTAAATAAATAGGATATTTGCTAAAAACTAATAATCAAATACTAATCTGATGTGCGAATTTGTGACAAATTTTTACCCAAACAAATATATTTTTTAATTTTTAGTTTGATGGCAAACATGTGACGTTAGAATTTTTGTATCTAAAATGATGTAATTTTCCAATAAACCACATAACTCTATTAAAACAAAAATTTTCTATTTTAAAACACCAATCTACAAATCCATACCGATATAAATGTAGATTTGTAACTCGATTCTCTCTACACGACAAAAATAATTTCTCAATTGAACGAGAAATATTATTTTGTGATCAGTAAACAGAAAATCGAAGCTATCGTTCGTATAAGAAATAAACACCTTTTTTCATCATTACAGAACTATTTGACTCGAACGTATGATTTTCGTTTTAATTTTTACAACCATTGATTTTCATCACACAGGGACTTTTTTGGTTGATGAATATTTTGATGAAAAATAATTTAATCAATAAAAATAAATGAAAAATATTTCTAACGGAAGTATGAATAAATATAAGTTATATCATAATATTATTATCTATTTCACTACAATTTTTGTATTAGGTAATAATGAAAAATAAATTAGACGCATACTGACATATGGTTATTAGTTTTAACATACAATGTACATGTTTCATTTTTTTTTTGTTAAGGTGATAAAGTTAATTACAGGCGTTTCGAAATTGTTTGTATTTTTGCCGTCTAACTAAGTGGTGTTGAACGATAAAAAAACATTTGGAGATGGTTGTATTTAATATAGTCAACATTCTTTGCGTTGAGTTCTAATTTTGGAAAAAATTATTAGGATTTTCTTTGAAGTTGTTTAACAATTTAAGTATAATTTGAGGTTTTTGACAAAGTGTTTGAATGTTTTCATAATTTTCCAAACTATTTAGTTTGGAAAGTTTAAGCTGCCGGAGTCGGTTATTGAAACTTCTTAAATATTAATTTTTTTTTATTTATTGATTTTGGAAGATCTTTAATTTGTGGAAATTTTTCAACTTTCCGATATGGGAAGGTTTTTGTATTTGGGGGAATTTTTATATCTTCACGTTTCAAAACATTCTGAAACTTTAGGCTATGTATGTGTGTGTGTATCACAGTCAATTTGTCCAACGCTTTCTCACCGCGGGTTGGCCTGATTTAAATAAAAGTTGTCACAATCGACGTATCTTGGTTTCACTTAGAAGCCCGTACTTTTCTAACGGAATTAAATCTTTCGTTTTTAAGTGGTTTCCAACAAACTGAAAAACTTATTTTGCAAATATCATGAGAATGAATAATGCTATCAAGGCCATTGATCTTATGTTTATATTTCATCATGTCAGATGTCATATTGGAATTTGAATAAAACTAAAATGATTTTTTCGTTTTGTTGTTGTGTTTGATGTGACACTACAGCTTTCGTATATGATGGCATATTAACAAAACATGCAGATTTGTATAGCAAGAAATTGGGAAGACACAATTAATCTAGCGAAATTGTGTAAATTATAATCAATAAGTTGTATATCATAGAAATTTAAATCAAAAATTAAATTTGTAAAAGTTGTAAATTTGTGGTTATAAATAAAATTATATTAACAAGAATAATATTTGAAGATATTTTTAATAAGAGTTGGATTCGCAAGGTAAAAAGTTTGATTAAGTTGGTCGACTGCATTGTGAAGCCGAGTCCTTTAAAATATATTTGATACTGGATATATATTCGTGGTTATGCCCAAGGGAATTGGGTGACAAATTTCGTTTGGTATTAGCTATACCTCGCATAAAGGTAAGGAAAATAAAATACTTTTGTATGGTTGTAGGAAGGAAATTGTGTCAAGGCGAAAATAAAACTAAAAGTGATGAATTTGATACACAAGAAAACGAAGGAGCAATGGCTGATAGTTGGCAATGGCTGCAAAAATACATAAATATGTAGAATGGAAGGAGACGAAGATCATCTGCTTATGTTTCATATATTGGACTAATAATGCGATTAGAACGAGATTTAAACAATTTACATGGGTTTTGAAGTGGATCATCATATGTACTTACACTTATTATGTAAGCTTTTGATTAATTTTTAGAATTTTTGTGTGTTTTTATTATTAAATTATTTTTGTTTTATGTTAAATTATTTTCTTTTTATATTAAACGATGAGTTGTTTCTAAAATTTATAAAATAAGAGATCTCCCAGCAAGGCTTCGCATTGTTACGTTTTTCCAACCTTACTTCGAATTAGCTTTACTCTCAATTCGATAAACGCAATTCCTAATCTCCTTCTGAGTTCGATTACTGATTAGTACGCAAACTCACTTTTTGGTTTTATTAAGTATTCAACACCTTAGTTGTTTCACAACAACATCAACCAATATTCCTAACTAGAATATTCTTCCACCAGCTTCGAAACTCCAACGTTTGATTGTAGAAAATTTCCAGTTCACATCTTCTAAAATAATACACATATTATTTCTACTTAATAACACTTTAAACTTTATTCACAATTAAATTTAAAAATACCTTCTTCAATTTACACGGCTATATTTGCACTATACAGCGTTTCGTTTACAATTAATTAATTTCACATTCCAGTTAAACTATCGCAATTTTAATTATAACTTTAACATCGCAGATCTAAAATAAACCTAACTAATACTTTAAGAGAGAATTTCTTTTATACAATTCTGCATAATATCTCGATTATTCGAGGTAACTTCCGATTATTCGAGGTCAATCTAAGAATATTCGATAACATTAATTTTTACCTAATATGCTGATTTGATTCATAAAATCATTCAATTGTATTTCATGTTGACCCTGATTCTAAGAAACGAATGTGACCTTGATTTTATTTTTGAAATATTGTATATCGAAAATTAAGGTTTTTTATTTCATTGCGTTTAAGTAGAATCTTAACAGTATATGTAGTTAAAATCAGTTATAACATAATAAATTTCAAATACCTTACAAATACCAGGAAAATCATACAAAGGTTAAGAATCCCATAGATAAGAGACTGTTCAAAAAGTCGCGCTCGACGGCTACGGCTCTACACCTAATTATTTGAACCGTAAAAGGATGAGCCGCTACAATTGCTCTGGTGTGACACGTAAGATTTGCTTAGGAAAATCGATATGATCTTTTTAGAAGGACATTCGTCCATAACATATTTGTAACAAATCGTCAAATCATGTGTGTAGAACTAATGGCGAAGTCAGTCTATGCGTCAACATTGCCAATATTTTTTCGGTTTTTCTTAACTGAATCAGTTTTATTATTTTTTTATCTAAGTCTCTGGGTTATTATGATTTTTTGCTTAACATGATATTTATCTGCCAGAAATTAAAATTATGTTCGGGTTACTTTTGAAAAATTTACAGTACTAATATTACTTTGAAGTTGTGAAAATAATTAAGATTGTATATGGATAAAATTAGATTAAGATAATTATTATTAGCTTAGTTTTATGTATAATATATGTATATGGGACATTTTACGCTATGACCCACACCATCACTGATTCAAACATTCAATTTTTGCCTCGACCAAATAAGTGTATTTTTTAATAAATTTGGTGCGGCTGTTTAAAAAACGCAAAAATAATTTTGTGAGAATTTTTTCCGTAAATTACGATAAAAATATTTTTTTAAATTTTTAGTGGTAGTTTTCACACCCCTTTTTTAAAGGTTGAAGGTTCAAAATCGAGATTTCGAGAAGTATGGCACAATTTTTTTCAATTTTTATTTGTAAATTTCTTTTTCTAATTTCGATTAGTTTTTGTTTCATAATGATGCCCATACATATGCAATTTTTACCTTTACCTAACGAGCAGTTCTTGGCGTGACCGCTATAAGGAAACTCTTAATTTCACCAGATAATTTTTTGATGTTGTTTCCACTAGTAGTGTAAACAAAAATGTTCATATATTTAGAGATTCGAAGTATATATGTATATTAGACAGTACCAAAACCTCGATAAATTCTAAGTCTGATTGTTTGACGACATATGCAAAAACAATGAGCCTTGCCATACGCGCTTAGTGTTTTTGATTAAATTTGTTTAAAAAAATTTTATTTTAAGTTTTATATTTCAAATTTTATATTTCAAAATTACGGCTCACGATTTTTCCCTTATCCACTATCAGCGGTTCTGCGTAATATTAAGCACTTTAACCTAAGACCGTTTTCTTTTTCATGGTGTTCGCGTGTTTCATGTGACCCTTTCTTGTATTGTATAGTAAACCATAAATATTGTGTTGCCCACCCGCTTTTTCGCATTTTACATTTATTTATTACATTTGAAGATTACCATTTTTATCCATTAAACTTAATTTGTTTTTTTTTCACAAATTTCCATTTAACTAAATAGAAATTTTAATAAATTTGAATTCAACTAAGCGTTTGAAGATTAATCATCGGATTAGCACGAATAATTCAACTTAATCAAATCAACGGTGGTTGGATATTTGCGAAATGTTGACTTAAACTTAAGTAATTACAATAATTTTGAAATTGAAGTACATATTTGCTTAATTTTTACTAGAATTATTCTTTTACTTCTTTAAGTATTTATTTTTCTTATCATCACTATAATCTTATGAAAAGCAAACATTGTATCAGTTTTGGCAATCTAGTTGAAGTTGTATTTCTCTACAAATAAATTTATCTTAAAAATGAATAAATTTTGTTTAAGTTATTAATTTGTTTTGATTTGACAAATAAAAACTATTTTCATTTTTAAATTAGTTAATTGTGTTTTGACGCAGAAATATGTGTTGTTGGAAGTCTACGTATAAAATAAAAATTTATTTATAGAAATATTTTGGATAGGGTTAAAAAAATTTCAAATTTAATATTGAAGGAATTTCGTTTCTTTGTTTTCGGTTTAAATATTTCGACAGCATGTTTTCTTTATTATGTATATTATTGTGATGATGATCCCATTATCCCAAAATTTTCAGATAAATAAAATCATTTCGTCTACTGCTTTCAAAATTTTTACTTAAAAAAAATAATTGCAAAATCGAAAATTTATTTTTAAATATTAATTCTGTTACCAAAAGTATATCGAATATTCTATAATCCCTACATGAATTATACTCTCAACCTTAAAAAAAAACAAATAATGTTTTGTTCGAATTTTCAAATATATGTAAATAAAATTATTTGGTTTAATTTTTCTAATCCAATTTGAACCCGTTTTCAAACTATTCATTTTGGATATGTTTTTTATAGTTGGTTAAACCTAATAAACAAAATCAGTAAATTATTATTTATTTGTATTAAAACAATTTGTTATTTGCACAGTTTACCGATGAACATTTATATGGCTATTGTGGATTTGTCACATATTTGTATGACTTTAATTTTCTTGTAACAAATTTCTAGACTATTCACATATCAACTAACTAAAAAATTTAAAATTTAAAAAAATTTAAAAAAAATGCGTTATTTTTACGGAATATATTCATATTGTTTTTGTCTATGCAGCATTTTTATTTTAGGTTGCATTTCATGTCTAGTTCGTGTTAACATAAATATTGTTCATTACAAACAATTTTAATAGTGTGCCTTAAATGAAATGACGGATTTTATAGTAAACTTGTTTAATGAATTTTATGGCATGGATATGATTTTGTATATTTCGACGTTGTGTACACCACAATAGTTCTATCTAAAAATTAATTATTATTAATTCAGAATTCGTTTCAGTATTCGATCGCGTACCATATACAATTGTCATTCTCCAATTTGATCTAGTCGCTTACAATTTCAATTAGTGTCTATTAAGATGTAACGAATCGTTGGTTATCGGTCGGGATTGCCAAAAGTACGCGCACCTTGAATTTGTTTCGTCTAGTTTCAGTACGTAGATTCAACAAGGTTTATCCTCGATCCTTTACCAATGCTTCATGCACGCGATAATTATTATGTGAACTGAGACGAAGGCTGAAAGGAACGTTAGCTTTGATGACCCAAAAAACGAGAAGAACAACGGCCATCTCCACCCCTCCTTCATCTATACGACTGTCAAATTTGAATTTAAAAAAATTGACTCTCCCTCCATCCTAGATTGATGGTCATCCAAATTTAATTCAAAGAAATTTATAATTCATATTTAGTTAAAAATAAGAAAAAAATCATGATGATTATTTAAAGGATTAATTTAGCAACTAAATTACGGTATGTCAAGTGTGTAATTGTGGTTCGATGAATAAATTCAATATTTTAATACGATATTTTACTTGAGAAATTGCTTGTTTAATCAAATCATCATAATTATACTTATCATTTATCAATATTATGTTGATGTTGTTGTTGTGGCTGCTGATGTTCTAAATGATTTAAATTAAAACTACTATTGCTTGTAGCCGAATTGTTGCACCAAAAATAACCAGATAATTGTTGAACAATTAGGTAAATACATAAATTATTGCATCAAAATTTGTTTACAAAGAACTCCTGATGATGATGTGACAATCGAAATCAGATCGAGCGTATAAATTAAATATAACTAAATAGTTAATTTATTAATAATAGAAACTCTGCGAAATAACAACAAGGAATTTTATTTACAATTATTCATCATGTTTCGCCATGTACCAGCGGTAAAATCTTTCGAATTTAAAAAGTGTTGTATAATAGAATTTCCAATAGGTGTCACAACAACATGCTCAACATGCTTAAGAATGTTATATAAATATAAGCAATGATATATTACGGATACACCATCCGAATGTAAAAATTATTTTTTCGGCAAACGGCTGTAAAGTTTAACTTTACTGCCGCTAGGGAGTTAGCTTAAGTCTTACTTTTTAGCCTGACAGCAAAAGTAACGTCTAGCGACAGCAAAAGTAACGCCATTTTTATTTTATATTGCGGAGGCTGTAAAGTAGCATTTGTTATTTGTTAGTTTGTTATTTTTTCAAACATGTCGTATAACCATGACAACAAAAAATAAGTTGATTCTCATATTATGAAATTTTGAAAAGGCTGCTTTGATAAAAAAATTTTATTCATACAAATTTAAATGTTTTTTTCTCTTTTTTGGAAGTAATTATGACGATACAAATTCATATTTATTTAAAGTTTGATGTATTAATTTCATATTTATAAAAAATTTAAACGGTTGCCGAAAAAATAGTGTATTTAATTCGGAGCTAAAGTGAGTTTTTGTGTTTCGTCTATAATTGTCAAACTATAGACTCAACACAAAAAGTATCACTTTAGTTCCTAATTAAATAATGTACTATTTTTAACGACTGTCATGGAAAATAATGTTTTTCGGCAAACGGCTGTAAAGTTAAACTTTACTGCCGCTGGGGAGTAGCTTAAGTCTTACTTTTAAGCCGGCAGCTGCAAAAGTAACACCATTTTTATTTTATCTGCCGGTGGCTGTAAAGTAATTTTCATATTTTTACGGCGGCAGTAAAGTAATTTTCATATTTTTACGGCGGCAGTAAAGTAAAATAACATGATATTATTAATTTGTTCAAAACAGAATGCATTTCAGTTCATTTTAATGAATTAAAATCAATAAAAATTAATTTCAGAAAATTTATTACCTAAAACATATTTATAAAAAATTTGATGCATTAATTTCATATTTTTAAACAAATTTAAACGTTTGCCTAAAAAATAGTGTACATATTGAATTCGGAGCTAAAGTGACTTTTTGTGTTTCGTCTATAATTGTCGGTCTCCCTACGGTTGGCCGCCAAACTATAGACTCAACACAAAAAGTACAACTTTAGCTCCTAATTTAATAATATACTATTTCTATCTATCAGTTTAAAACAGAAAGTTGGCTTTTGCTGTTTAGCGAGCATTTTTTAATTTTTTCTGCTCTTAGTCGGAAAGTAAAAACACAAGAAAAACCAAAGACACAATGGACATTGGACAAAGACATAATATTAAAATTTATTAATTTATTCTCCCCAAAACACTTGTTTTTTGGCTCTATAACCCGAGGGATTCTTTTTTAAAAAAGGCTTAAATCTTTTATATTATTTACTAATATCCAAATTTTCTTTAACGATGAATGTTGATTTTAACATTGAATAATTTGACCACATTGTTGAAAACGTTTTTGTCTGCGATAGCTCACCAAAATATAGCAAAAACACATCTTCAGAATAAAAATTTTCTGTTTTTTTATTCTTACACCAATTGATAAATAATAGGTAGGTAAGCTTTTTCATACCGGACTTTAGATTTTTCAGGCAACAGATCTAAAGTTAAATTGTTGGCTGTTTCTTTTATATGAGGTGAAGTGCTAATTATATCACTTTCATCACTACTGCTCATTTGAAATTATTTTAATTTAAAAATGGATATAAACTCTGTATAAATTTTAAATTTATTAATTTAAAATTTTATCTTGACGTCCGATACGTTTTTTAAACTACAAATAAATGCCTCCTTGGCAACTGTAATCGCATTTGTCGGCTGTCGTTAAAAAAATAGTATGTATACTTTGAGCAGAAAGTAACATTGCTGCTCTGACATGATTGCTACGGCTACGGCTTCGGCTACGCCTCAACCAGCAATTTTCATGCACGAGCAGCAATGTAGTACTTTCTGCTTTTAATATACAATCTACTATTAATAGAGTGACTAAATTGTGAAACTCTGTATCTTTAAATTTTCCCCACTCTAGTTGATTCTAGCTAGTTGACTTGATTTTTCTTTTTTAGTTATTTCAAGACTCTAAATAGGAAGAATATTTTATATTGTGCAGAATATGTCTGAATAATACATTAAAAAAACAAAAACCACCTTGTGCACAATACTTTTGTGACAAAAACGAAATGACCGTCTTATATTCAGTTTCGAATCAGCTCCTGTGGTTGAAATAATAGCAGCAATAGTTTCCGTCAGTTCAACATATTTCATTTTCGCAAAACAGTCTCGGTAAAACTTCTAAAGTCTTGATTTTGAGTCAATTTTAAGACTATGACAGCTGTGCTTCTATAAAATCTTTAAACAGTTACAACCGAAACTGCAATTCAATCCTAATGACAACTATAACTTCTATAACCTTTTTCGGAAGCTTTACTTAGAGTTGTGTAGATAAGTTTCGATAAAGCTTCTAATATTAAATATAAAAGTATTTTAGAAGCTTTCACTACAGTGGTGGAGAGAGCTTCCCTATGGAAGTTCTATCGAAAATTTATAGAAGTAAAATTTAACTAGATTCTGCTTAGAAGCTTTAGCTGGTATAACTCGAAATTGAGAAGTCATTTTTACTAGATGGGATGGCTCGATAAGACGCATAAAAAATTAAAAACCTGTTCTTTTTTTATAATAATTTTTCTTTATCAATAACACAAATTATAATAACATAATAATAACTGATATTCACTGATCTTCGAAATTACTAAAAATTTTTTCATTTCATGTATGTAAACAAATCTCAACTTATTAATTTTAAAACAATTCACATTAAACTACTAAATTAATAAATAAAAACAATAATTGAAAAAGAATTATAAAAATAATTTTTTTCTAAATAATAAAAAAAAACGTTGTTGTTCAATAACAAAATGTTGAGATTTTTTTCTATTTATTATTGCGACAACAAAATAAACAATTAGATCTGCACCGAGGATCAATTCCGACTGCTCGAATAATAAAAAAACTCATATATCTAATTTCATAATATTAACTAAAATATTTGTAATTATTTTACTCTAATTTAATTTGAAATTTTTTTTTTTAAATTTTCCTAGATTAAAATACAACTTTAACTAAAAAGTTTTTTTACTCATTAAAGAAATTTTTTTTGTTTTAATGAAATTATAAATAATAAATTCAATTCAATTAATTTTACAAAATAAATTGCTTAACACCTGATAGAATTTTTAATCCAAACAAATAAAAACATTTTCAAGTGTTTTAATTCGTAAAATTTAATGAAAGCAAAAAACGAAAATAAGATAAAAGCTCCAATGAACTCATTGTTCTAAAAAGGAATAGAACGAGTAATATCAGTTTACATCAATAGCATAGGATCGGGCAAAACAATTTCAAAGCATTTTACTTCAGCGCAAATTCTGGTAATTATTTTAGAGCTAACCGCTTCGTAAATCGTAACTAAGGTGTCACTAGAAATTCAGTTTATTTGATGATACATAATTTAAGTTATAAAATATGAAGGGGCTAAAATCTCAAGCTCTGAGATATCAAGACTTCGGTCCGGGTTAAGGATTTTGATATAGTTTTCAGTAACAAACTTTTATGAGGGTATGGTTTTTAGTTATGGGCAGGGATGTATATCAAAAATAAAATTCTTTGTAAAGGTATCAGTTTTTTATCTTTGTTTGGAAATTTTTTACCAAACTAACACGAAACATCAATACGTTGCCGGAAAACTATAACAGAACATCATATATTAATATAATTTTGTGAAAAGATGATACACTTAGCCACTCACAAACCTCTCCATTTAGCGTTTCGAGACATATTACAAAATCAAAAGTTCTTTCAAAATTCCAAACATATTCCCAAAATTATTACAAAATCATAGATTGGAACTTTTTTCAAAATTCTAAAAATATTGCAAAAATTATAAGAAAATCAAAAATTGAAACTTGTTCAAAAATTCTTAAAATTCATAAAATTACATTTTATGTCATTCAAATAATTAATTTAATTTTTTCCAAAAAATTGGGTAAAAAAATAAATGAAAATCATTCTTTTGACACTTGACAATAATTTTTTGTTAAACTTTTAATGCAATAACTTAGTTTTTGGTCTCACATACCAATTCCGACTTTCAAGATTTCTTTAAATTCAAGGTTACTACTCATTATCACTTAAATTTACTGTTTTTTTAAGAAAAATTAGGCAAATTTCCTTGTTTTGACACACTTGACGATTTTTTTGACTCACTTCCGGTACAGTTATCGAACACATCGTCCTTTCGGCCTTTCCCATTGAGTATACCTATTTTTATCAACAAATATTTTTGAAATCCTTCCAGCGGTTTTCTAGATTTCATAGGTTATGACGGACGGCTTTGGCCGTACATTTTTTTGGTTTTTTAGAATCAGTAGGTCCTAAAACGTCGAGAAATGCCAAAAAAGTAGGGGTGAGAATTTAACTTTCGGCTCGAGAATGTAATACTTAGGTCTTTCAGACCGAAGTAATATGCTGTAAACACTTACCCAAGTTCTTGTAATGGGCATTAAATGGTATTTGCCAGTAAACTCAAAAATTTTAGATATAGATTTTAAATTTCCGTTGAATTCCTATAAATTCAAATTTCCTATTACATTTTAATCTCGATTCATTTCATTTGCATTTGATTTTTTTTATTCGTTTGCCATCATCTTTTCATTCTTTAAAAAAAACAGGGTTGTAACGTATAATACGGTAACGTATAAAACACGTATTATACGTACGTATAAAACGTATAAAACGTACAGTATCAAACACACAATTATTTACGTTTTATACCGTATAAAAGTAAAATCCTTAATAAATAAAAATACATTTATATAACATTAACGCGGGCGTTAACTCGTATCGTACTCGTGATATTTAATATTTATAAAGCCTAGATTTCGGGACTAATACTAAGGAACAGTTGCTTTAGAAAATATAGCGTCGGCATGATAATTTCTTACCCAACTAATCCTATTAGTTCAGAAAACTTCCACATTTAACGTAAATGCTTCTTGTCAAAATATAATTATTTATTTTCAAAACAAATTTAGTCTGCAATAATTTGACATTTCCAACCATACCTATTATTCATCAATGACCAAAAATGAATTTACTCAATAAACTTCTCGCTAAACTTTTTCGTTTGACGTAAATACATATTATTTTAACCATTACAACTTTTGTATAAAAAGAAGATTTGATCTGCAAGAACCTGTTATTTTCAAACTGTGTCTATTAATTGGAAGTGGTGCAACCCGGATTCACACAACAAAATTTTTTTAAAAACATCTCTCTAATAATCTCTAATAATTTCCCTTACTGCTATGAAAAAACGACATTTATTCTGAAACAACATTATATTTGCAGCTGTTCTTATTAGATGGGAGGAGCTGAAGTTGGATTGAACCATGTTTTATATATTCAATAACATTTCATGATGCCAAATAATTAAGTTCATGAGCCAAATGTTTCTCATCCAAAATGCTTCCCATTAAGTAAATGTTGGAATCAAAATGAAAGAAAATCATATAGTATACGTGTTGAAAAATTCAAAAATAATTTAATTGCTTGAGTTTAAGTGCTCAAAAAAATCTCTAACATATAATTCAAAATTTTCAATATTCAAATCTAGTGAATTAAAAATTTTTAACCAGTTTAATGTACAGTAACATAGTCTTTCGTATAAAGTATAAAAATATACATTCAAATAACATTTAGAATTTAAATAGTTTTTGTTATAAATTATAAAATATATAAATAATTTATAACTACGTAATTATATTTTTACTAAAATATATATATTTTTACTAAAAATATAATTAATACCGCATTCACAGCGACATAGCAAATTAGTAGATGTAATTTAAATCTGTGCTGTAAACACTTTTTATTTTAAAATCTTGCAACTAATTTGATATCTAGGCTTACTACCATTACAAACGATTTAAATACTTACGATTCAAATTATAATCTACGTTTTAAACTCATATTAAATATGCCAAGATGCAAATTATAATATACTATCTACTAATTTGCTATGTCGCTGTGAATGCGGTATTATATCTGAAGTAAGAAGTATTTTTAACTTTTTATGAATGAATTTCAAAAACAACATCATATTATACGTTTTATACGTTATATACGTTTTATACGTTTTATACGTTACGTATTATACGTGTAACGTATAAAACGTTTTATACGTGTATATTAACAACCCTGAAAAAAAATGTTTAATTTAATTGTTTGATGATTAGGCAATAAAACTTAAACGGTTATCAATTATTAAATAAATAAATTCAAAAGTTGTTTTATATAGATGCATTAGCTAAATATTAATTCTGTATTTGAAAACTTAAATTGTATGTAGCTTAGAAGAAAATTTGTAATAATATTATAAGTCTAAAACGATGAAAGAAATACAACTATCACACGAACATTTAAATAAATCTCAGAATTGTCTGAAAAAGGAGAACATATTAGGGAAATTGTAATTGGCGAGGAGTTCAAACTTCAACGTTTCGTTCAACGAAAAACTTTGGATTGAGACAGACCGGATTGAGGGCCTGAAACCAAATATTCATCTTTTAAACAAATAAACAAAAACAAACGTCGCTACGTTGAGTCAAAACTCAAAATGTACATCTGCCTTAAAAGTTCGAAATTGTCAGCCATGGTACGAAAAAAAATGTAGGAGAGGAAATAAAATACAAACCGGCAACATGGATTTAGTAATGAAGAAGCCGGAAGTCAAGTTTTGGGGAAAATTGTTAAAGCTTCTATAAATAGTCAACGATAGCCATGAAGAGTCTCTCTTTTTTCTGGAACTTGAACGGGACAACAACGCTGGTGCAGTAAACACAACGGATTCTCAACAGAAGTTAGAGATTCTCAACCGAAATCAGCAAGTACAAGGAGTTTGAGATTTTAAGAAATTGGACCAGGATCCCAGCATCAAAACAATAAGGTTTATCATTTATTTAATTTTTGTTGTTTTAAAGTAAATTTCAACTGAAGTAAATTTAATTAAAATATAAAGAAATAAAAAAAAAACAATTAAAGTATAATAAAATAATTATGTTACATTCATTGTTCAATTAAAATATTGAGAAAATGTTGTTATTTTTTTATAAAAAGTAATTTAAATGTGTGCAATAAAAAAAATAGTTGTGAAGTTATAAGTAGATATTTGTATTTTTCTAATTTATTTGTGCAGGCCATATTTATTTGTGTCGTGTTCAGGAAGAGAAGCAAAAGGAAATTGAATGAGGTAAGGAACATGTGCTGCAAGGCTCCATCCCTCCACGAAAAATAAAATTTAATATCGCGCGTGCTAAAGGGCAACGTTATATTCTGAGGAATAAAACGCTGTTTTAAATTTTGTTACAGTACACACGTTAATCAAGTATATTTAATATTTTATTCTACGTTAGCGTATGGTATGATATTAATGCAAACACCAATAAAAATTTCGTACGACAACTCTCTCAACCCGTTGACTTTCCCTAACCCAATTGTCTTACGATAAACCGAATTTTAAAATAACCAGTTACAGTCGACACAAAATTTAGTAAAAAAATTGCAAATACAAACATTCAGTTCTCTGTTGTAAGATATAAACAAATTTTCGTTTCATATATGTTAGAGACGTCTCTTTCGTCTGAATACGATTATTAGTTATAAGCCTTGACCCAAGCTTACTGAATCTCGGCAATAGCAATTTCAAGTATTGTCTATAACAACCAATTTTCTTTATATTTTTCGTTAACCACCTGGCTTAAAAAAACTGAAGCTTAGCATTATTCGCTATCCACAGACTACGCCTTATATGGCAACTGTCTGTATGTAAAGTAAAACTTGATTGAAAATACTGTCAATATTTTGAATATAATATGTCAATCTTTTTCTTCCAGTTTATTGAATTTCGAAAACGCGACGTTTCATCTTCAAACAACCAAAAACTTATTTCTTGTATGAATGTTTATTGTTTCTCATAAAATCCTTCAGTTTATTTAAAATAATTTTAATTTAATTTCTTTTTTTATTTCTTTTCAGATTTACAATATTATTTTCACATGGCAATGCAGTAGATTTAGGGCAAATGACTAGTTTTTTTATAGGATTAGGAAAACGTATTAATTGCAATATATTTAGTTATGATTATTCGGGGTATGGTGCAAGTGCTGGTAAACCCAGTGAAAAAAATTTATATGCTGATATTGATACAGCTTGGCAAGCTTTAAGAACACGTTATGGAATTAGTCCAGAAAATATAATACTATATGGACAAAGTATAGGAACTGTACCAACCGTTGATTTAGCTAGCAGGTTTGAATTGTATTAAATTTTCATATTTCCAACATAAAAATTTTTAAATCAAACTTTTGTACGTTTTTTTTTATATTTAAAAAAAATTAGATTTGAAGTTGGTGCTGTTATATTACATTCACCGTTAATGTCGGGAATGAGAGTAGCATTTCCAGCAACAAAACGTACATGGTTTTTCGATGCATTTCCAAATATTGATAAAGTTCCTAAAGTGACGTCACCAGTATTAGTTATACATGGTACAGAAGATGAAGTTATTGATTTTTCACATGGTTTAGAAATTTATGAAAAATGTCCGCGTGCCGTTGAACCGTTATGGGTTGAGGTTTGTATTAAAAATAAATTCGGTAGTTTTTTGTTACTAATTTTTTGATTATTTATAGGGTGCCGGACATAATGATATAGAAATGTATTCACAGTACTTAGATAGACTGAAACAATTTGTATCTGTTGAACTGATTAACTGACAACTAATTTTAACTGCTAGTTTGGAGGTTGTTAAAGGTATTAAAATTGTTAAAGATAGTTTTTTTTATATACATATTGATTTGATTGATTAAATAAGTTAATTATTAAAATTGTGCAATTACGATTATTTTTATTGTTTGTTTTATTTAGTTTTTTCTGTTAAGATCCCTTATTCAATTCATCGACTTGTAAGGCATTGAACAATATTGTATTTAATTCTAGTAATGTCTTTAATTCTATTTATGATTTTTGCTTAACTTAGCTAAACAACTAAACTTAGGTTTCGTTTTTTTAACATTCATTTTGCGTGTTTCCAACACAAATATGTAGTTATTTTTACATCCCCAAACGGTTGGTCATGTGAAAATCATTATTTACCTTCTGAGTTTGAAAATATGAGTTCTTAATCAATTAATCAGATGATTAATCGCTTTTTAATCCAACCAACGATTTTTCCTATAGTTTTCCTATAGTGGTTTTGAAGATTTATTCGTTTTATTTTAACTTTTACTCAAAACATAAACAAGGCATATCAAAATGAAAGCACAAATTAGTGTTAAATTTTAAACGAAATCGATCTGAAGAAGTAGGCTTGATAGATGTAAATAGTTTTAGTTAAAAAGGCGGTTGGCGGCTAAAAAGCTTCATTAGGTTGTTTTCACTCTATACCCTGAATCATTCTGTAAAAAAATTGTACCTACAAAACAGGTAGTATTTTATTCCTTGATTATGTGACGCACTGTCAGCCTCTATGACTAAAGCGCAGATATAGAGTTATATGAAGGCTCGTTTCTTCGAGTAAGCAATAGCGTGGCAAAATTAACGAATATTCCATAGCTTAGATTGAGTTCATCGCCCAGCACCCCTAATATATCACCTTGGCTAGTGTTATCTTAATGCTAATGACTGTGATATGTGATATCAAGGTTAACTCGTATGTCAACAGCAGGACCTTGATTACGCGGGAGAGTTATCACACCCGTAGATCAAAAATAAAAAAATAACAAATCAACAAAATCTGAACCCTTCATCCGGGCATAACCCTTACGATTCTTTTCATAATTTTATAATCAATATGTCTAATTGAAGCCGATTCATTTGACCCAACGTCAAAACGAAAAAAAATCACTCAACCCAACATAACTTATTAAAAATGTATTATTTATATTTCGTTTGGTTTCACTAAGCAATTTATCAGTGTCAAGAACAATGACTTACATTTCCTATTTTGATCTTGAAAAGATAAAAAATATAACAATAATATTATTGTAGTTACTGATAAAAACTATTTTGCAATTTTTTAATTAAAATATATTTTTAAAAAAAATTATTAATTAAACATAAAATATACCACACAACATGAGATTACATTATTCGGGTCAAGTTTAAAACATGAAGAAAAACAAAATAAAATTGAAAAGAATCAATTTTGTGGAAAGTGTAAAATTTTGCACTAATTTGTTATATTAGTTGACGTATGTATCACACATTTTTAACAACTGTTTATACCTTATCTATGGTGTTATAGATAATTAAAGCAGCGTCATACTATTAATTTAGGTCGTTTCCATTAGAATTGTGATTACTAATTAAAGTTAAGTAATTAGGTAAATTGTATGGTTATTAGTAATATTCATAATATTTTTATTTATTACTAACCTTTTACAATTGGTAATTTTATAGACTGTTTGTGAATAAGGGCAATTAATCAAGTCTGTGTTATCAATAAAAGATAAGGTGAACCACATATATTTATCTGTGTTGTCATAAAACGATTGGAAGTTTGTTGACCAGGTAATTAAGGAAGATAAACCAAATATAGGAATTGGGTTACATACTTTGTTTACATTAAGATAGATTCTTTAAACTAAAGAAACATAAAATCCTACTCCATCAGAAACAAATTCACAAATGTGTTCTAATTTTTAAATTAATACTTATATGAACATCCAGAGCTATCAACGTTATAGAGCATCTGAAACACACCACCTTTAGTTCATGAGCAAGGTTTACAATTTCATTTTTGTATAACTTTTATAGTGTTTGATTTACTTTTGGGAATTAAATGCGGATTAAAAATGTCCGAATCTGTTTGTTTTACTAATCTGGACAGAAAAACAAATGTGAAATGATCTATCTTTGGTTTTATTTATTTTAATACAAACAGAGGGAAAGAAAATACAGGATAGTATACACAATTGTGAAATGTTTTGTTTTCTTATAATTCGTATCTTTTCCTGTCAATCTATTTTCTGCAACAGGATTATACCTAGACCTTTACATATACCTTCATTACTAGTACCCAAAATAAAATTCACATTAGTTACAGGATAGGACAAAATAATAGTCGTAATCAAACGCCTTAATTTTTCCGGCTAAATCATGCAAATTTTGGGCAACTATAACAAATTCCGGCTCAAACCGTCTATAATAAGTGCACAATCCAAGATTGATTGTTTCGTAGTTCATGTAAATCTTTCGGTCTTTGCCAATTCATAACTGAAGCAATCTTGACAGAATTCGTATGAATTCCCTCTAAGGGTAATGCGAAGATGATCTAAAATAATAAAATGCAAAGAAAAAACATCAATAGCTCGAACAACACAAAAGAACAAAAGGCAAAAATAGAACTTGTATAGAAAGGGCTTTCAGAAAAGATGCAGACACACAAGCTCGTCATAAGATCTGTATTCTTCAGTACACCTGACGGAAATAGCAGAAACATATGGTGAAATATCGTATTGACACCAAAGCAGAAAAGTTGGTCAAGCACCAAAATTACCATTATCTGAAAAACTTTAAATTAAATCACTAGAAGTGTTCAATTTTCATGGAAGAAGTTAAATATTTGGGACAAAAAGTAATGATATATAATTGATCCCTTCTTAAATGCTTTCTGGGTACATATCTGATAAGTTTAAAATCTTTACTGTATTTTGTAGCCAGCATCGTTAGATCAGGTTTACCACATCATATTAAATGTGAATATTGTTTCCCTGTTGTGAGAGCCAGCCTTAGGCCCTTTAGACTAGCTCGTTTTAGTTTAGCTGATGCGTCACTACTCCATCGTCATCTCTAGTCTGCGTCATCTCTAGAACTTTGCTGCATGACGATGATTATCTCGCTCTTTTGACTTCTCTACATGCTCTCGAAATGTGACCTAACTTACCACATAATCAGCATCGAATTCTGTCGCTTCTCAATCTCTCGTGTTCTTGGCTTATGTTTTATATCATCAGCCAATTCTAGTCGGCGTATTTTGGTAGACGTTTTATAATGGCTTGCGCGGTTTCATTTGTCAAGGCACAAGCAATATTTTTGGTGAATATTGCTGTTGGCGAAAACATTACAGCTTTTCTTTGGCTTTCGGATTACTGATACCGTCCGTAAAAGCCTCGATCTTTAACTTCTGCATAAAATACCATTTGTTAAACTAGCAAGCCGCTCAATTACTGAGGACACTCAATCTTGTTCAACTCCCATTTATAATCGCTGCCCTATTTTCGTTCTAACGTGTTCATTACTGCTGTGTAACTTTTGCAGTCGTTTCCGATACCGTCTGTAATGTTAAGCCTCTTCTTTCTTAAGCGCGATCGAAATTTTGATTCAACTCTGCAGTAATCTGACTCATATCGTTTATCATAACAATGATCCATTTTCACCCGTATATTGTTATTTTATTTGCTTTTGTTACATCTCATCGTAAAAAATTGACGTATGTCATATTTTATCATATGAAAAGATTTATTGTTTAGTTATTCATTTTTTAACAATACGAATATTCAAATTATTTGAATTCGAAGGTATGGTTGAAAATTTCTCAGAAACAACTCCATTTCTCATTTACGTATTTCGGATGAATTTGAATCCTCCTCATCAGTGCCTAATTCGAATCCGTTGGCAGACACGCTAACAATTACGCCTCCTAGGCGATGACTATTTTGAAGTTGAAACTTCAGCACAGAAAATATTCTTATGCAATAAAACTAAAAACTTTATTTACTATTAAAATTCACTTTACTTTTCTTTACACTAGTTAATATTTACGATACAGCGTTCTCTTTATAATTATTTATTCTGTCCAATATAACCTTCTTAAATAGTATTCCGCCCGTTCTAGAAGAATCGATCGGATTCTAAAATTCTTTCATCCGCAATATTCTTTAAAAAGAAATAATTTTAATTTGTTCTTCTACTGTAATGTACTGTACTTCTACTGTACTGTACTGTATCCGGTTATCGAATAGTACATTTTCAAAATAACCGGTTAACTGAAACCGACAGAAAAAAAATTCAAACAAAAATGTGTTTGTAATTCACAAATAGTTTGTTTAAAATATGGGTTTCTTCAATGAAACATAACACTTCATTTAAAGCATACCAGAACAAGTAGTAAATAACGAAAATAAATATCAGTATTTGACGGTTAAAATCTGTATCTATTTAAATTTTAAATATAAAACTGTATAAAGAGATCTGCTTCAATGTACATACAAAAGTATATACATTGAACAGAGAAAACCTAATAAAACTGTACTTTATTTTACCTAAATTCAATGGATTTTTCCGCAGGTACTTGGCGAAACATGATGAACAATTGTAAATAAAATTCTTTGTTATTAAATTATTTGTTTATTATTAATATAATAACTATTTTCCTATTTAATTTATGTGCTCGATTCGATTTCGATTGTGGCTAGGAATTGCAATCACTGAATCTTGAATGCCTGGTACCCGACATATTTTTATGATCCCGAACACCTGAGCTTACGGGATTACTTCATTGCCATATTTAGATTAATCAATGACAATACGGAATCCTGTTTAAAAATAAGTACATACCTAATATTAAATTCACATGGAAGGATCGGTTTTGTTGATTTGTAATTTTGGTCTGCGTGTATGGCAATCCCACGTACTCCAGTCCCTACTATAGCCATATAAGTTAACGTGGAATTTCATATATCACTGGAAATAGCAGTGAGCTATCACTAGCGAAGGTGATAACTTAGTGGTGCTGGCGGATGAACGAATCGTTTGATCGAAGTAAAGAGCTTTCGTATAACTCTATTAATCCTTGAGATAACCGTACGTCACATGATCATGCCATTTAATGATTTCGAACTAAATCTAGAACCAATGTTCGTTACGAAATTCTGTACAATGTTCGCTTCTCAAGATGGACGGGTCTACGCCCCAGAAGCACTCGCAACACAATTCCAACCAAGGACCATCATAACAATTTCGACGAAAGGTGCAAATCCGACGCTCCATTTTTTTTGGTAAAGAAGCAGCTGTCACTGGCCTCACTGCTTCAAATACTCCTCGTCATGGCTGGTATTGAAACAAATCCGGGACCAACTAAAACATGGCACTGTACAATATATGTAAAAACATCTTAAGAGCAAACACAACATCTATCCAGTGTAATGCCTGCAAGGAATGGTGCCACCTCAAGAACTACTCAGGTCTTGTCACACATAAGCAATGGACCAAGAACTACATAGCGCCATGTTGTCAAGCATCAAGTCAAAAGACCAACACGAGTCCACAACAAAACACATTACGAATGAACACGCTACCGGAAACCCGAGTGATGTAAAAATTATGCAACTAAATTGCAACGGTCTCACGAATAAGATCGACAATATAATAAACTTTATGTGCAATAACAATATTCTAGTCACGTTTCTCCAAGAAACAAAATTAAATGTTAGATCTAAGATTAGTGATAGTATCTGTGATTATAAAATTATAAGGCTGGATAGAGGAAAAGACAAAGGTGGTGGTCTTGCCTTTATCATTCACAAAAGTGTTATTTACCGTACAACTACACTACCTGCAGTACCGGGAACTGACAAACACCTAGAACAACAAGGAATTATAATAAAATCCGGAAATACGGAAATAACACTAGTCAATATTTATATTCCACCAGTAAGCAGCTGTGATATAGGTTATGAACCGTCTATAGGACATTTATTTTATACCAAAGACTGTCTAGTTCACGGAGATGTGAGCGCGCACCATGATCTATGGCACTCACATCTAAACACTGATCCACGAGGTGAAAGCATTGCTGACCAAATTGACGGCTCCAATTTTGGAGTCCTCAACGAACCACAACCGACAAGGGTAACAAACAACTCATACTCTTCTCCAGATATCTCCCTTGCCAGTATGTCACTAATGCCAGTTGCAGAATGGAAAACTGAAATTGCATTGGGTTCAGACCACGTGCCGATCATAATCACCTTAAGCCGTTCCATAAATCAAATAAATTCCGAGAAAAAGACATATATTAATTTTAACAAAGCTGACTGGGAAAACTTTACAAATTTTACCGAACTTGAATTCAGTAAGCAGTTTTTACCACTTGACGCCCTCTCTGGGGAAAAACAATTCAGAGAAAATTTTAATAAGGCAAGAGCTCGCTACATACCAGCTGGCAGAATCCAAAAAATAAAGCCAAACTTTCCACATGAAGCGTGTGTGCTTTCTAATAAAAGAGATGACATCCGTAAAGCAGATCCAGCCGACTCCAGAATTCCGGACCTGAACAAGCAAATTAACAAATTGGTCACGGACCATAAAAGAAACAAATGGAGAAATGGAGAGTTAGTGAGAGAACCAAACCTGGGTACAAGTAAAAGTCTTTGGAAGGTCATTAAGGGCCTAACTCATCCTCGCCAGCCACAAAATAATTGCATGATCTCCTTCGACGATATCCCCATTGAAAACCATAGGACATGCGCGAACAAATTTAACAATCAGTTTACAGAAAAGCAGCGTAAACACGAGAAAGAGACCAGATCAGTGTTGAGACACATGCGCAAACTTAACACTGACACTACAGACCAATATCCATTCTTTCATCGGTCGCAAAACTCATCGAAGCACTTCTGCTCCCTCAGCTGACTAGATCCCGTAATTTGGCGCCACACCAACATGGCTTCCGGCGAGCACACAGTACAACCACCGCCCTACACAGAATACAAAACCAGATCAGTGATGGTCTGAATCAAAAACAACCATGCGCTAGAACAATTTTAGTCGCACTTGACCTGTCAAAAGCATTCGACACAGTGTCGCACGCTGCTCTATTGGATGATATCTTCAATACTAACTTGCCAGGTTTAATGAAGCGCTGGTTGTGCAATTACCTCAGAGGTCGCCAAACATATGTTGAGTTCCGTAACAGCAAGTCCAAAATGAGAGTGCTAGACAAGGAGTTCCTCAAGGCGGAGTTATCTCACCGTCATTGTTCAATCTCTACCTAAGCAGTTTACCTACTCCACTAGAAGGAATAACTATTACGTCATATGCAGACGACTGCACAGTTGTAACGGGAAATAACCTGCAGCAACTCACAAATATCCTGAATACCTATCTTAATACTCTGAATGATTGGTTTAAAACCAGAAAACTAAAACTTTCCACTGAAAAGTCCACCTCTACACTTTTCACCACATGGACGAAGGAGGTAAATTCAACACTAAGCATCTGCATAGATAACATACTTATTCCTACAGTAAAAAATCCGAGACTGCTGGGTGTAACATTCGACCCACTGCTTAAATTTAATGCTCATGCACAACTAATAAACTCAAGATTGAAAAACAGGAATAACGCATTAAAAGCACTAGCGGTTAGTTCATGGGGCAAAGATAAAAACACGATCTTAACAACGTACAAAGCAATAGGAAGACCCATTATAAATTATGCTGCACCCATATAGACCCCTCAAGTTGCCAACACTCACTGGAATAAGTTACAAACAACACAAAATGCTGCCTTGCGAACCGCAACCGGATGTCACCTGATGGCCCACCGCGATCACCTACACGAGGAAAGTAAATATTGCCGGTCCGTGAACATAATGAAATGCTAACCAAACAATATCTGTTGGCCTGTCACAAAGAGCAACATCCTTGCAATGACACCTTAACTACAATAGAACCACCCAGAGACATAGGGAAGACAGCGAGATGCTTTCTGCAAGATATCAACGAAAATGCAATAAAGAACTATATTCCAAATCGTGCTCTAAATAGAAAACCACCAAAAGTCGCTGCCGAAGAGGTCCAATTGCCCCGTAGCACTAGATCCATCCTTGCTGAACTTAGATCCGGTTGGTCACGCATCCTAAACAACTACATGAGTAGAATTGAAATTATTGACAAGTGTCCCGCATGTGAGGGCACGCCACACGATGTAGACCACCTATTTAATTGTCCTGAAAATGAAACAAACTTAACGAAGGAAGATTTGTGGTACCGCCCAAGGGCAGTAGCAGAGTTCCTGAACCTGGATATGGAGCCGGAGGATTAGCACCAAAACTGTCGCTACAACAACAACAACAACGAAATTAGATGCGACTGAGAACCCTCGCTCATTTACTGTTGACATTGGTTTCATTGTCATCAATCTTTGGTATAATTTTTCCAATAAATTTCCCCTTTTTTCACTTTAATCAAATGATTTGAATACATGTTTTCCATTAATAACTATATGTAGGCAACTCATAATTTGTAATAGTATGTATATTTAGACGTAATTATCGGCTCAACTACCAAATTATATTACAAAAAGTTAAATAAAAATAACTAATTTTTTAAATTTTATTATTTATGAAACTAGAACATAATTGATTATCCGGTTATTCGAATAGTTAAACTTTTCCAATATCACCGCGGTTAACCGAAAAGCGGTTTGCCATCCCAAAAATAATAATAAATAAATAAAATGATATAGGAAGCAGAACGGTAAAAATTTATTACGAACTTGTGCGCTATGAACTGTTATAAAATCCAATATTGTCATTACAACGATTGTTATGAACATTCCACATTCACATTTTAGGTTTTATCTTAGTCGAATAAATTTAATAATTTTGAATCAGGAATTACAAAACTATTAAGATCTTTACAAAAATAAGTAGAAAAATATGAAGGGACTGAAATTTCACAGCTCTGAGATATCAAGACTTCGGTCTGGGTTAAGCATTTTGATATAGTTTTGGGCAAAAAACTTTTAGAAGGGCATTGTTTGGAACTCGGTCATAAATGTCGACTATTACTCTCATTTGGCGACAATACGAAGCTGTAACTTGTAGATTTTCCGCCGAACTTCCTATAATTTTTTAATAAATTAAATAGTGTTGTTATCAAAAAATGCTCCTAAATCATCGCTTAACAACCTTGTGGTTTGGATTATTGAATCCTCGGAACTAGGTTGGAAATAATTTATTTATTTATTTGCTGTTTTTGTAACAATAATTTTGTTTGTTTTAATGAAAGTGTTATTTGTGGATTGTGGTAATGGCATAATTCCAGAAAGATGTAGGTCCCTTTGGAAATTTTCAATTCACAACAGAATACAGTAGAGTATTAGCAGGTAAGAAGTTTTTAGATGTAAAAAATAGAAAATATTAAGTCTATAACAATTTTTAAATAAAGGTAAGTCGTCTAACAAAAGCAATAATTTTAATAAAAACATTCAGAGGTAGATCACTAACTGTTCTAGTATTGTTGGTTAAATAGTCAACACCTTTTTTAAGAAACTAAAAATCCTACAGTTGTTAGACATTTTTGTTAGGCATCGTGGGTTTTTTGTGAAAGGTGGATTTTTATTGGGTCGTTTACTTTTGACATGGTTTTTTTGTTTGCATAAACCGATTCACAGGTAAAATTGGTAAAAGAATATGCTTTGCGGTATGATGGATCTGATTTCATCCGAGCACTTTTGGTGACGATATTTATAAACAACTATAAAATCAGCAACCGTGCAACGATGTTATAACGAATCAAGACTATTATAAACTTCAATCACCCACGATTCGTATAGGATTTTTTTGAACGGGGTCCAAGGGAGTTAGGATGGAAACAGATGCATCCCTTAAAACTTAACAACAATTCTCCAAAAAGGGACGAATAGAAGATTTATAAATGTGGAGTAATACGGATACGGAGGAAAATGTTTTTTACATTTGTTGGTGTTGGCATGTAGAGTGGACTCTAAAGTGGACGGTAACCTCTGTCAGCGTTATTTTTTTGGATTGGTCTAAACTTTTAATTATATTATAACTGGTTCTTAACCTTTTAGAGGCCCCTTTAAAATAAGTTTTTAGTTATTTTAAGTCAGTTGCGGTCCCCTTATAATTAAATATTCTCGCGGTCGTTATATTGAGTTAACTTTATTAAAGTTCTGTTTATCTGTGTCTAAGGGTATGAATTCATGCAATGCTTTGACATGTTTATATATTTATATGTAAAATGAAATATTACTTGATACGAAGACGAAATTTTTTAATCGTTCACAATTTAATTTCTGTAAATAAATTTGATAAATTTTAGTTCCGTGTTCAATTTCGAAATTATGAAAAAATATCTTTAAAAAGATTTCTAGGTGATTGTTTTTCTGCATCCTAACTGCCGCTATGTCACTTCGTATGTGTTGTTAGAATTGAAATATAGTGATCCAAAAATGATACGCATTATTGTCAGTAATTAAAGTATTTATTGAGAAAGAACCGAATTCACATCCGTAAACCTAGATTTAATAAACGATTTTGATTTAAAAAATTGTGTAACATTTAAATTAAAAAATCTGGTAATATTTTCGCGGCCCTACAAATACTTTTCGCAAGCCCCCAGGGGTACGCGGTCTCCTTGTTAAGAATCCCTGCTATAGGTCACAGTATTGTGACTATTGATGCCCTTTCTATCTAGAGATTTGAATTTTGACAGAGTATCGCATTTAATGTCAACATAAATTACGTCTTAAGGCTTCTTTCTGTTGTTTCCACTTTCCTGTTGCAATAAAATGTCCTTAATATAAAACAAATCACAACCAAAACACAGTAAGAAAGTGTTACTAAAATTCAAACAAATAATTTAATTCGTTCACAAAATTGAATTTTTAAGTTACTGTTATAATAAGAACATTTGGTGTAAGCTGTTCTGTTATAATTGTAGAATATTTTTTTGTCACTTGGCTATAAATTGTGAATATACATATTGCAAAAATTATTTATATATTGTTCAAGGTTTTTGTTTCTGTTTTATGGCCAGCCTTTTCTATAAAAACATTTTCTTTACTGTAAAGAAATAATAATCAATTTAATGTGTTCATTATTTTGTCTACTTAAAATTTGGTCCGAGCCGAATTTAAATTATTTTGAAAGAAATTTTTTTCAGATATACTAAAAATCTATTAATCCATAAACGTTTTTCCTTCCAATGTGTTATTCGGTATTCCTCTAGGCTTGTAAGTAAATTTATCAACATCAACAGAATCCGATCCGTCCTTTCTTAAGTTTGGGAGTTATTTAATTTTTAAATTATTAATTTTGCAATATTGGAAGTTTTTGTTTTTAGGTCGATCTTCGAAATTAGAATTTTTATGATATCTTCGCGTTTCAAGACCTCTAGCCGTTTATAATATTTTTAAGTTGGCAGTTTGTATGTATGTGTGTGTATCGTTGTATGGTGACCAACATAAGCCTAACGCTTTCTCAACGGCTGGCCCGATTCAAATTAAAATTTAACTTAGCACCCAGTTCCTTACTACCGAAATCGGATCATTTGTTTTTTAGTGGCTTCCAAAAAGCTAGAAATCTTTTTTTAAATATGAGAATGAATAATTTGAAACCGTTGCTATCTTGATTTGTGAGTTTAATATTGTGAGTTTTGAAAATGTGAAGCAATCACTCGGATACTACTTAAACTGACTGCCTAAAGTAATTAAAAGAGTACCAATATGTTTGTTGATTCCACTCATTAAAAGAGTACTATATCGTCAGCTTAACAGTAAAAGAACGTATCTGACTTTTTTGCAATTTTGACTTGAAGACGTAATCGACGCAAATATGAGTTTTTATGATTTTTTTCCTATTTAAATTGAATACATAATATTTCGAAATATATTTAAAAGCGTAATAATGCAACAAAAATTATTATTTTTAGCAAATAGATTACGAATAAAAATGTTTTTTATTCCTCCTGTAAAATCGTATTTTTGCAGATACGTTTTTTCACTGTTAAGCCGACGATATGTTTGTTGATATGCAACTGTTTCATCAATAAAACTGGAAGCTAAAGCAAACCCTTTGTCGATTGTTCATTAAACATTTAAACCTCAAGTTACAAGTTTAATATTATTTAATAGTATTATTTAATTTATTCATTAACGATGTCGTTTCCTGTTTCAAGTTTTCAAATTGTCTAATGTATGCGGATGATTTGAAGATTTATGCCTGTGTGGGATCCCACGATGATTTTGTGAACTTTCAATTGGACCTTGGCAACTTTTGTGAATGGTCCCGAGTAAACAAATTGACCTTAAATATAAGTAAATGTAAAATTATGAGTTTCTGCAAAAATAAGTCATTCGTTGATAAGTCATACGAATTATATGGAGTAATGTTGGATCGAGTTAAATACATGCGTGACCTAGGTGTCACTTACTCTACTGACCTTTCATTCAACCTACACATTAACTCAATAATTGCTAAGTCCAACTCCATGTTGGGAATGATTAAAAGAAATGGTAGGGATTTTAAGGACCCAAATACTCTCAAAGTTCTTTATACGTCATATGTCAGGTCGCAGCTGGAGTATGCCTCAGTGATATGGTCTCCACATTTTGAAATTCACTTATCGAGGATTGAAAGTATACAAAAACAATTTTTAATCTTCGCCTTACGCCTACTACCTTCCAGCAATTTAACCTCATTTGTGAGGGAACCGTACAACAATCGTTTGCAATTGTTGAATATGTTGCCACTATTTCGCAGACGACAGATTTATTATGTTACGTTCACTTACGATATCATCTCAGGTCTAATTGACTGTGCGGAGCTATTAAATCTTTTTGAAATCAATGTTCCAAGGCGAACTCTTCGTCGTCGAGATGAATTTTTCAAGATACCATTTTGCCGAGCTAAGTACGAAACTTCTGACCCCATTTTTGGGTGTATCAAATATTTTAATGATTATTTTACGGTGTTTGATTTCAATGTTTCTAAGATAAGTTTGAAAAATGCATTAAAGCAACATATTTTAAATTTTCAATAACTATCTCTAATATATTTAAGCATAAAATGTAAATTAATGTTGTAAATTGTTCTCATTCTATATTTTTATTATTTTTTTTTTTTGCTGTCGTAATTTTTATATATCAACTTATTTGTAAATAAAAAAGTAGTCTACCTGTATGTTATACTAAAGATGAAATAAAGAATAATAATAATAAAAACTAAATATTTTTTGTAATTTAGGCCGTGTGTCAATACAGCTAAATCTAAAACTAAATTTTCTTACCATATGGTAGGAAAAATATTAGCCTATGTTGAATTTATTACCAAATTTTGCTGTGTCAATTGGCTTAATCTAAATTGTGACGTATCGAAATAATTTTCTTTGCTTTTAACCAAAAAAATTGATAATGTTTTTGGAAATGAAGCAATAATCCTTTTTTGTTGCGGTTCCATCACAAATAAAATTCATTAATTTAATAAAAAAAAACCTTTTAATTGTATGTAAGTTCAATTTAAAATCATAAACAAAAAAATCATTTTTATTTTAGATTGACTTGTCAAAATTTATACTAGGTCTTGGGCAGGCTAATTTTTTAATTTTTTTGTGGTGAATATAAACGTCAAAAATTAGTTTTAGACTTCAAAAAATTAGATTTATGTGGTTTTCGATTGGTAAAATCAGATTTGATCGAAAAAGATCTAGATTTCGGCGACCAATCGAACATGAAATCAGCTGTTTTTACCATTTTTGTTGTATGGGTAAAAAAATGAAATTTGCGACATGTGCTTTGATAATAGTAAACTACTTTTTACACACTTCACGCACTTTACACACTTTTATTTATTAGAATTATTAATTTCATTTAATTTAATTTAATTTACAATTAATAAACTCATCTTAAATTTAAAATCTCATATTAAAGAATACAATTGACATATGTCAAATTTCACTTTAATTGGTATTAGTGAAGGGGAATTGATCTGAGGGGTAAATCTAGCTAAAATCTCAGATTTGAAAAATTGATCTCACATCAAAAATAAATCAATTTTTTTTTGATCTGACGTACCAATGAAACACAAATTTGCTGTCAGATCAAAAAAAAATCGATTTTTTTTTGATCTGACGTGCGAATCGAAAATCACATTAGCTTCAGCCAAATTCTGTAACTGTGAAGTGGTGAAGTGTTAAAAATTTCTTCATTTCGATTTTATCATTAATTTTTTATCATTTTACCATTTTTGCGATTCTATATGCGATTAGAGTGTTAAAAAGTCCAAGCGGCACGTATATCCGCTAGAAATAGGTAGATTTCGAGATCAGACAGTTTTGTGTACCAGTAGAATCTGATGTTTCGGATTAGTTTAAACAAAACAAACTATTTTCAAACAGATATCAAACAAATTTTAAAAAGAAAATTAGCTACCTACAATCAAAATTATATCTATCCAATTTTGCAACAAACAAATATCAAATCTACCACAGAACATGTGTGTGACAATTTATGACACAAACCTACTCTATATCATATGTCGTGCAATTACTGCAAAATATCGAAATAGTTTATTTCTAAGAAAAAAAAATTAATTTTTTCTATTCAAATCTTTTATTTTTTTGACTGTTATAAGGTTGACATTGACTGTTATAAGGTTTTTGGAAATTGTAGTTGGGGATTGTTGCAAACTTTTTTGTTGAAGCCAACAAGTCAAAAACCTCTAGCTGCAGAGGTTTATATTTATAAGAAACGGATTAAAATGTTTCCACAGATTCTAAATTTATGAAGATTTTAAAAATATTCGTATCCAAACGGCCGTTATAACGGATTAAAAAAATCACTTTTTTTTCTAGTATAAAGCCTATAGTTCCTTAACCATGTGTCAGATTTTTCTGATTTACGAACTTGTCCAAGATATAAATAAAACACACATTTTTAAGAAAGGCTTTTTGATCTGGCTCCACAAATGCAACCGTGAGAGCGCCGGTTGATTCAAACGCATTTTGTGTTTTACAAGCTTTTTTGTTGGAGCCGCTCACTCTGAAACCTCCAACTGCAGAGGTCTTTTTTTTGAAAAAAACTGTTAAAAAAGGTTTCAAAGATTCTAAATTTATGAAGTTTTTAAAAATATTAGAATCCAAACGACCGTTATAACGGATCTAAAAACCAGAGTTTTTTTCTAGTATAAAGCTTCTGGTTTCTTAACCACGTGTTGGATTGTGCTAATTTACGAACTTGTCCAAGATATTAATAAAACACACATTTTTAAAAAAGGTTTTTTGATCTGGCCTTATAAATGCGACCGTGAGAGTGCCGGTTGTTTCAAAAAAAAAATTTTTTTTGCAAACTTTTTTGTTGGAGCCGCTCACTCAGGAACCTCTAACTGCAGAGGTCTATTTTTAAAACAAATTGATAAAAAAGATTCCAAAGATTTTAAATTTGTTAAATTTTTTGAAATATTAGTATCCAAACGGCCGTTATAACGGTTTTAAAAAATCAATTTTTTTCAGAAAAAAGCCCCTAGTTTCTTAACCACGTGTCGGATTTTGCTGATTCACGAACTTGTCCAAGATATAAAACACACAAGTACAGAAAATTTTTTTGATCTACCTCAACAAATGCGACCGTGAGAGTGCCGGTCGTTTTCGTTATATCTCATATCGTTATATATATATATATATATATATATATATATATATATATATATATATATATATATATATATATATATATATATATATATATATATATATATATATATATATATATATATATATATATAAATTTTTTTTTTTTTTGTTTTTTCGTCTCCGCTTTTCATATATAGTCGTTTGGCATAAAAATTTTTCCGAAATTCCAAGATGGAGCCCATTGCAATAGGTAGATTTTTATATGAAATCTACCTAAAAATCTAATAGCAAGCCGCGCACTGTCAAACGTCAAATATACATAAAATTAAATGTTTATTTTAAGTTTCAACACAATTTGAACGTAAATTCTTACAAATTTAGATATATATATAACTATTTTAGAAATTAAATTTGTAAAATTAATCTGCATTTAATTTAGAAATGCAATTTTTAAAAATCAAATCGCATTGATGTTTTGCTGTTTTTGACATAATGTCAATAACAACAAAAGAAACGATTTTATTTCATTGCCAAACAAAACGTCAGTGTTAACTTTTATTGTTTTAAAACTTCACTCACTTAGATATTTTTGCGGTGAAGTGATAAAAAACTTATCACTTCCCCACTTCACAGTTACAGAATTTGGCTGCTGTATTGACACAGCGAGTGTCGAAAATTAGGCGAATTTTAGAATCAAAATTAAGCATTTTCAAACATTTCATTAAAACACTACCTAGTACTAAGACATTTTTAAGCATTGTATTAGTAATTTTGTTTAGAATTTTTTAACTCAATAATAGGCTTTTTCTAATCCACAAACTGAGTCAACTTATTTTTATATTCATATACACATATTTGATTATAAATAAATATGAATTTATTTTCAGTAGTATTTTCCCAAGGGCGGTGATAATTCGTAATAAGGGCTCTTATCAATACCACTTGCTTGAGAAATTTTCCAAAAAATTATGAGAATTTATCGCCGAACGAGAATTGGTTTAGAAAATTTTTTGCCATTTTTCATTTCTTTTTATATTTTTTATGAATTATACGTCTGACCTACTGCAATATCAGTCAATTATTTCATAATTATTTGATAATTAACTGATATCGCAGCAGGCCAGACGTATAATTATTTGTTATTAGTATAATTTAAATGTGATTGGTCAAATTGAATGATGTCATTACATTTTAGAGAATTCCATTGGGTTAAATTGAAATAAAAATAAAACAAAAAAATTTTCAGTGTAATTAGAAATACAGTTTGTGTTCGGGAATAAAAAATGGGCAAAATGCTACAAATGAATTGGTTATTTGTGGGAAATATTTATAACACAGTTATTCAAATTCGATATATTCACTCACTTTCTGAAGAAATCAACGTGACAACTGTAGTTAAAGATGAAGATTGCTGAGTTGAAATTTGGGATGAAGAAAGAGTCGTCTCACTCACTGTTTTGGCAACATGATTATTAGATTTTACATATTTAACAGGAGGTTATTTTTTTTGTGCGAAATTAAAATGCGTTCGTGGATTTTACCTTTTGAAGGAAGGGGCTCGAACGACTTGTGCAGAGTACTATCATCTGCAAAACTATTTATTGGGTTGCTGGTGATTTTCAACAATTCGTTGATATAAATCAAAAATAGGGCTGGGGACAATACTGACTTTAAGCCTTGAGGTACACCAGCGTTAATTAGATTAGACTCAGAAGAAAACCCGTCTAAGGAGACTGAAATGTATCGGTTGGATAGAAAATTTTGAATCAGTTTCACAACATTGGGATGAAAACCATACGCAACGAGCTTGTTGATTAAGTTGGCATGCCAGACTCGATTGAAAGCCTTGGAGATGTCTAAAGCGATAACGTACGTTTCACCACCAAGTTTAGCGACTATTTTGGGTTTGAAGTGAAGCTCATTCATATTAACTCCTGAAGACCGGATTTGGGGTATTTCTTTAGGAGTTTCTAGAACAGTGGAGTTCAGAGCAAAGCGTTCAGCGAACAAACTAGCTTTTCTTGCGGGATCATTGACGATTAAATCACCATCAATAATAGAGGGAATAGAAGATTTTGTACCAGAATTTAAAGAATTAATGGCACTGTAGAAACTCTTGTAAGACGTAAGTTTTGAAGCTTTCGCTCTGCGGTCAATTTCAGACTTTTCGTTTGAGATAATCTGGTTAGATATTTTGTTGGCCTTTAGATATTGGAATCGATTAGCGGAAGTTTTGTTATGAATCCAAATATTAAATGATCTACGTTTGTTTCTATAAGTGCCGTTTTGGCAGCTTGCGAACACAAGTATTTTTGGTTGGGTTTTACTATGGAGAAAACAATGACGGCCGTAAGGGAAACCATGGAAAAAATTTTGAAGACCACTCTTATTCATTGTTGAGTAGTGAAATCTGGGAGCTGTAGTTTGGGAGCTGTAGTTTTAAGTAAATCAGTTTTGATAACTGATGAAATTAAATAATATCATGACCTGCGGCTTTATGGGCGGGTGGATTGCGCATATTTGCTTTACCACTTGCAGACTTTTATCTTTTATGTTGTACTGCCATATAAATATCAAAAGGTTTTTTTTATTTTTTTGTTTTATTAAAGAATGGATAACTAAGCAAAAAATCTTATCATACAATAAAATATGACATACGCCAATATTTCATGATAAGATGAAGAAATAATAACAAAATAATAAGTGAAAAACGAATTGAAAGAAATTTGCGGAAAACAAAACAAAACTATTTGCCAATAATCTAGCTGATGCAGCGAACCCCAGCTCACCACCTCAATCGAGGCACAAAGCCCACACATAATTATGTGTTGGTCTGATTCCTCGGAAGAACTAACGAGCGGTTTCATTACGGAACGCTGCCCAGCTAAGACTGTGCTGTGCTCCCGTTGACTAATTAAAGGGCCATATCCTAGTTCAGGAGCTATTCATACATTTTTTTTTTGCTTTTATTTATTTATTCAAGTATAAAGTAGTAATAATTGATTTAAAAAAAAATGCGGAAACACTTAAAAAAAAAGATATGGGCATTTGAAAAAAAAATATTTCATCCAAAAAAATTTCAAATATGGCTAGCAAAATTAGCAAAAATAAAACAAAATTATCGAATAATTTTGATAAATATTATTTTATTAATATAGTAATTCTATAATTAATCGAAAATATTTTCTAAATGTTCATCACCTACATCTCGATGATCAACATCTACTGCACCGGATTGTATAACTCCCCACCAAATTAAAATTTTCTTTCACTCGCTTTTGCGATCCTGCAGACCTTCGATCACTAATATCTGTGATGTTCTGTTATTTTACGAACGCTGAATATAATTGAACGCATTCATTATTCATTCGTGGGTCGTACATAATCGTATATCGTATATAAACGTGACGTCACATCCGGCTCCTTCGTTCAACTTGTGTGTTAAAAATATTAACATTAAAACTAGCTCTGTGAAATATATATATTAAATAAATATAACAATTGTGTATTATTGCGTGCTACACGACGAACTTAACATTGGCGACGACGGAAAACAACAAGGTAAATAAAAACGAAATAAATAAACGAGAAAACGAAAATTTTGTATAAACAAAAAAATAATATTACGACGTCAAAATGGCGGAAATGGTAAGAGTATGTAATTTACCAATTTTTAATTACGAAGAAGACGATTGGAACATGTACAAAGGAAGATTAGCAAATTATTTTACTTCAATGGGAATAGACGACGACATTAAGAAATTATCTACGCTGCTAGAATTTTTATCTACAAAAACATACAAGATGCTTTACGGATTATGCTCACCTACGGAGCCCAACGAAATGGAATACAAAAAAATAATAGAAATTTTAACAGAGCATTTCTCTGAAACTGTGCTAATTTTTCAACAAAGAAAAATTTTCTTTGAATTAAATAGAAAACACACTGAGTCAGTTCAAGATTGGATAATAAAAATAAAGGAGTCAGCAGCAACATGCAAATTTGGTACTAGATTAGATAACATGTTAATAGATAAATTTATAACGGGTATGGGAGGAAAAACAGCCGAAAAACTGTTGGACCAAGACGAAAACATCACGTTACAACAAGCTATCAATATAGCAAAGCGAAACGAATTAAGGTTAAATCAACAGAAGGATGATTCAGCCGATATCAATTTTGTTGATAATCAACATAAACGAAACACAAAAACAAATCAACATTACAGAAAATCAAGAAATAGAAGCAATTCACGTTCGCGATATAGTTCCACGGAAAGACATAAAACAAATAGAACTTCTTTTTCACCATGTATCCATTGTGGTTTCACAAATCACAAACATTTTGAATGTAAGTACAAAAATTTTTCATGTCACAGATGTCACAAAAAAGGTCATATGGAGTCTGTTTGCAATAATAAAAGCAAAAATATACATAACATAAACAATGGTAACGAATTTGACAATCCGGATGATGACAACAATCAACGATATGAAGTTAGACAAAATAATTATCAAAATATCAACCCAGCTGAAAACGTAAATGAGGAAACGAGTGATGTAAGCGATGAATTATTTCATATAAATAAAATTAATTCTAGTTTATCATGTTTGAAAATAAATCTCAATATTTTTAAACAAAATTTAGTAGTACAATTAGATTCGGGTGCTGCAGTTAGTGCAATTCCTTATGATATTTTTATTGAGCGTTTTAATACAAACTTAATTGTGTCTGATGATACAATTGTAACAGGGTATGGAGGCGATAGGTTAGATGTAGTAGGTGCATGTTATCCTATAATTACGTATAATAATATAAAGAAATCTTTCAAATTTTTAATAATTCGAAATGCAAAAGTTAGTATTGTAGGGAGAAATTTTTTACAGGAATTTAAAATAAATGAAATTACATTAAATAAAATAGATGTTAACGATGATAAAAATTTAAAAATTTTGTTAGATAGATATTCTGAATTGTTCGGTAAGGATATTGGTAAGTTGAAAAACGTTAAGGTTAAATTGGAATTGAATGAAAACGTAAAGCCTATATTTATTAAAGCTAGACAGATGCCACAAGCTTTTGAAAAAGATGTAAATCAGCAGTTGTGTGAACTGGAATCGACGGGCATTTTGGAGAAAATAGATTCTACAGAGTGGGGTACACCACTTTACCAATGTTAAAACCGGATGGAGCAGTAAGAATCTGTGCTGACTATAAAGTCACAATCAATCGATTTTTAAAGGATACAAACTATCCGTTGCCTCGGATAAACGACATTTTAGCAAAGCTACAAGGTAATGAGTATTTCTCAAAAATCGATCTAGCTCGAGCATACAACCAGATTGAGCTAGATGACGAATCGCAGAAATTAGTAACGTGGAGTACACTTAAAGGCAATTTTAAGATGAAAAGACTACCTTTTGGAATAAAGCCGGCCACAGGAATTTTCCAAAGGGAGATCGACAAAGTAATAGGAGATATTCCAGGTGTGACGGCGTATTTAGATGATATAGCGGTAGCTGCTAAGGATATAAAAACACATAACGAACGTTTGGAAATGGTATTTAAACGATTACGAGATGCAAATTTAAGAGTAAATAAAAAGAAATGTGTATTTGCACAACAAAATATAGCACATCTAGGATATAAAATTTCGGTGAACGGAATAACTAAAATAAACGATAACAAAGAAATTTTGGGTTCTAGACCACCAGAAAATGTTCATGAGTTGAGATCTTTTTGTGGATTGGTCAACTACTACGGCAAATTTATAGACAATTTGGCAACCAAAATGGCACCTCTCTATAACTTACAATGCAAGAAAAATAATTTTGAGTGGACGGTTGAATGTCAAGAAGTTTTCGAAGGAATAAAAAAAGAAATGGTATCTGATGTGGTATTGACACTTTTTAATCCTGATCTTCCAGTAATACTTACCTGTGATGCATCGAATGAAGGACTGGGTGCAGTCATTTCACACATTATGCCTGATGCTACGGAATTACCGATCGAATATGCTTCTCGACGATTAAGCAAAGCTGAAAAAAATTACAGCGTGATACAAAAAGAAGCGTTAGCCATTGTATACGCTACTAAAAAATTCTATCATTATTTGATAGGGCGTCATTTTACATTAAAAACGGATCATAAGCCACTTTTGGGAATCTTCGGCAGTACAGAAGGTATACCACAAATGACAGCTTCACGACTACAAAGATGGGCTTTCCATCTATCTGCTTTTAATTTTACAATAACACATGTTAAATCAGAGGAAAATATGGCCGATATATTATCCCGAATTCCACGTAAAAATAACGATACGCCTAAAGACGAAAAAGAAGAAGCAAGTTATTTATATTTCGTTACTAAAAATCAAGATTTGCCAATTAATTTTCAGTTAGTTTTAAATGAAACTTGCAACGATGAAATCTTATGTAAGATTATCAAAGCCGTTAAGGAAAACAATTTTACTGAAATCAATCACGATGTCCAATGCAAGAAATATCTAAAAGATTATACGCAATTAACGGTAGAGAAGAATATATTGATGCGAGGACATAGAATTATAATACCGGAAAAGTTACGACCAGCTATTTTGCGACAGGTTCATGCTACGCACATGGGAATTGTAAAGACAAAATCTTTGCTCAGGTCTTTTGTATGGTGGCCAAATCTACAAGGTGATATTGAACAATTAATTAAAAGCTGCGAAGCTTGTATGTCAGTGTTACCTAATCCACCAAAGGTAGAGGTAATACCATGGGAAATTCCACATCGCGTATGGGGCAGGATTCATATGGATTATGCTGGACCAGTCAGAAATTGGTATTTATTTATAGTTATAGACGCGAAATCAAAATGGATTGAAGTATTTACAACAAAAGGTATGACTTCGGTTTTCACGATACGTAAACTCAACGAGTTGTTTGCAAGATTTGGTTTACCGGACCATATCGTTTCAGACAATGGAAGTCAATTTATTGCAGACATATTTAAGGAATATACACAGAAAAACGGAATAAAACATACATTAACGGCACCGGGATATCCAGCAACGAATGGGGCTGCAGAAAACGCAGTGAAAACTATTAAAAAGGCAATAATTTCAGCGACGTTTGATCAGTTAACGGAAACTAATGACATTAATGATTTGCTAAATAAATTTCTTTTCGATTATAGAAATGTGGAACACTGTTCAACGCATATTTGTCCATCTCAACAGATATTATCATTTAAACCGAAAATGGTTCTAGATTTATTGAAGCCGGATGGTAGTGATATTAATAAAAAAACGGTTACATTTGATGACAAACGGAATAAACATTTGGATGAAAATATAGGATCAAATAAAAACGAACGGTCATTTAAAGTTCACGATACAGTTATGATAAGAGACTATAGAAATCCCAACCAGGCAGCATGGACAAGAGCTGTAATTCATAAAGTATTAGGTACTCGAATGTATTTATGCTTATTGGAAACAGGCAGATTGATAAAGCGACACATCAATCAGATAAGAGAATATCGTAAAAATTTCAATGACACTTACCAAGATCATTATCGTAACATTCAGAATGATAGTACTAATTCCAATGATTTTAAGTTTAGTAGTAAACATCAGAATAAAAAGTATGATTCAAACATTTTTATAAGGCATAAAAGAAACAGTAATTGTTTCGAAAATAATAATACAAATAATTGTAACGGTTCAAACAATCCAAACGAAAATTTTAGAAATTTGCGTCCTAGAGACACTTTGTTAAAACCTCAAAGATTTCAATAAAATAATGCTAATTAATTATTAATAAAATGATGTATATTTGGTTATAGATATAAGAAAATGAATTAAAATAAGATATGTAATTACTTTTGTTAAAGGGGACGATTGTGATGTTCTGTTATTTTACGAACGCTGAATATAATTGAACGCATTCATTATTCATTCGTCGGTCGTACATAATCGTATATCGTATATAAACGTGACGTCACATCCGGCTCCTTCGTTCAACTTGTGTGTTAAAAATATTAACATTAAAACTAGCTCTGTGAAATATATATATTAAATAAATATAACAATTGTGTATTATTGCGTGCTACACGACGAACTTAACAATATCACCCCCCCCCCGTAACGTCCCTCACTATCCCATCCACCCTTCCCCCCGCACAGGGGTGCAGCAGGGGCTGCACCCATCCCTTAATCTAATAAATTATTGTTTTGTTTTGTCGGTGAAATATTTTAAGATGATATATTATTTTATTTTTCACTCGCTTCTGCGACCCTACAGACCTTCGATCAATAGCACACCCCCTCTTCCCCCGCATCCATCCCTTCATCTGTTAGAGTGTTGTTTTATCGGTGAATATTTTAAGATATAATATTTTAGGATATATTCTTCATCTTCTTCAAATAACTACAAACAAAATGAAGTGCGTAATCTTTACACGCTATGGAAGTAAAACTTCTTTGGCCACTGCAGCAGGTATTACTAAAAATATTAAATATAAAATAAAATAGATATGTCATATTGAAATTTAGAGTTTCTTTCTAATATTCTTGATAATATAATTACAACAATGTGTAATAAAAAGCCATATTTAGATGTTTTACAAAGTCTTACAACGTACTATAAATTAAATTTCACGGTGAATACATGTCCATTGTCCACTTATTTAACAATTGGTACAACAATTGATGCATTTTTCAATAAATTTAGCAAATTTGTGATATAATCATAAGCCTCTAATTTCATATTTCAGTTATGCTAATAATTGAATTGACTTTAATACATTTTGTAAATATTGCTTTTTATTACACAGTAAATTATACTATCAAGAAATGCAACTCTAAATTGTAATATGACATATTAATTTTATATTTCATCTTTTTATTAATACCTGCCACAGTAGCCAAAGAAATTTGTTTCAACCGCGTGCAAAGATTACACGCACTCATTATTCTATTTAACAAAACAAATTTAATCAACACAAATATTTTTTCCCGCCCGGGAAAGCCCGGGATGCAAACTCTAAACACCATGACCACCATGACCACCGTGACCACCATGACCTCCGTGACCACCCTAACCACCATGACCACTATGACTACTATGATTACCATGACCACCATGACCACCGAGACCACCATGACCACCGTGACCACCATAACCGCCATGACCACTATGACCACCATGACCACCATGATCACCGTGAACACCATGACCAACACGACCATCATGACCACCGTGAACATCATGACCACCATGACCACCATGACCACCAGACCACCTTGACCACCATGACCACCATGACCACCATGACCACAATGAACACCATGACCACTATGACCACCGTGACCACCATGACCACCATGACCACCGTGAACACCATGATCACCATTACCACTATGACCACCATGACCACCATGACCACTATTACCACCATGACTACCATGACCACCATGACCACCATGGCCACCATGACCACAATGACCACCATGACCACCATCTACAATCGACACATCCAACTCATTAACATTTAGTACGAGACTGAATAAGTGAATAAAAAATATAATAACAAATGAACAAATGAATGAATTGACCATACAAACCAAAAAGATCCACCAAGCATGCTTCCATTCCCGAACCAGTTATTCGATTTTGCTCAATTTTCAAAACGGTGCTTTTTGTCATCTTATATTTCATTATATATTAGACCGGGAGGCAGCGTTGCATTTTGGTTAGTGATTTGACGCCGATTGAATTTAATTTTTATAGATAGATTAATTATTTGTGATGTAGAAAATAAGAGTCAGCCGTCAGACTTGCGGGGGGTGTGGTTGTGGGGGAGTTTTAAACTGGTAAAAAAAACGAATTCCAAAAGTAATTTGATGCCGCTTCAAAATTTGTATGATGCATGTTTACACCATAACAATTGAAAAAAAAGTCGTCAGCTGATTGGCGGATGGGGGATTATACGTCAGCTCCTCGTATACATTAGTATAAAAATGCAATATAGTCAAGACCTTTCTGCATAGGATCTTGATGAAACTTTGGAAAATGATCCAGGTTCACTTGAAAATGGAAAATCTGAATTTATTTTAAATTTGGACCAAATGGCGGGGGGTCTCCCGAACACCTCTAAGTTTAAATCTTCAATAACTCCTAATCCCGACTTATGATCTTATGGAAACTTGGTATATAAATTTTTAGTACTGTTTCCAATATTTCTGCGTACCAACTTCTGGTTTGACAGTTCCGGTTAAAAAGTTTTTTTCCAGGTATTTATCCCTACTGTAGCCTACAATTACCGATCGATTTTCATGAAACGTTGGTAAACGCTTTCAAGTAACATGAAAAACATTTTGTTAGCTTTTGGAGTACATTGGATAAAGGGTTGGGGAGTCCACCATACAACAGATGGTTTTTTCCACAATGTTTTTTATGTTTGTTGGGAGCATAAAACATTCGTTCGGGAATGAATTTTGACGACACTTTGGAAAAAGATGCAAATATGTATGGCAAAAAACTGATTAGTTTTTTAGCGATAGTGAACAAAGTGGTGGGGGGGTCCCCCAAATACCTGTTCTTTTTAAAGCTAAATAACATTTGTACCTGATAATCGAATTGGATGAAACTTGGTACATAAACATTTGGTACGGTTCACAACAGTTTTGCATCCCAACTTCCAGCTTTTCATTACCGGTAAAAAATTTTGGTTCGTAATTTTTTAACGTTTTTTCAGTGCCTACAATAATGAAGTGATTATGATGAAACTTATGGAAAAACTTTCAATTAGTGAAAAATAGTTATCATCTTTTGGGACACATTGATCAAAGTGGCGGGGGTCTACCATACAACTGCTGACTTTTCGCACTTGGTTTTTAAAGTTTGTTGGGAGCATACAGACTTCATTCATTAATCAATTTTAGTGACGCTTTGAAAAAATATGGAGACTTAAATGACAAAAAACTGATTAGTTTTTGGACAGTATTGAGATAAGTGGTGGAGGGCCTCCCGAACACCTGCTTATTGTGTCACCATTTTTGCAATGTTTGTTGGGAGTACCAAACATTTTTACCGGAAATGAAAAACCGGAAGTTGGGATGCAAAACTTTTGTGAACCGTACCAAATGTTTATGTACCAAGTTTCATCCAATTCGATTATCAGGTGCAGATGTTATTAAACTTTAAAAAAACAGGTGTTTGCGTGACCCCTCACAACTTGGTTCACTATCGCTCAAAAACTAATCAGTTTCTTGCCATACATATTTGCATCTTTTTGCAAAGTGTCGTCAAAATTCATTCCCGAACGAATGTTTTATGCTCCCAACAAACATAAAAAACATTGTGGAAAAAACCATCTGTTGTATGGTGGACTCCCCAACCCAACCCGTTTTTCATGTTACTTGAAAGCGTTTACCAACGTTTCATGAAA